>BSBM01000343.1:10470000-10977500 GCA_027924585.1 Larix kaempferi | reverse complement strand
CTTCAAGAATGGGGATTTTGATGAACAAAGAAGTGACATCAAAACTAACCAAAAGGTCATACTCATCAATATGGAGATTTTTAATTTTGTAAATGAAGTCCATGGAATCCTTAATGTGGGAGGGGGTTTGGCTAATAAAGGGTTGAAGTTTCTTAGAAAAGAACATAGTTAAGGCAAAGGTAGGAGACCTAACTACACTGACATTAGGTCTCAAAGAGTTATCTTTATTGTAGATTTTGTGTTGTTCATAAATTTTAGGGAGTTGGGGGTTGTGAGGTAGTAGGCATCATTTTATATATGGGTTTAGGGAGGATAAATTAATAGCTTTGGTAACAACATTGGTAATTTGGTTAATAGTATCTTGAGACAAAGTTTTATAGCATTACCACGATAAGAGTTGAAGAAATTTGGCTTCATAATTAGAAGAGTTCATGATTACAAAGAAACTTCCTTTATTAGTCCCCACCGGCCTGCCAAGCAGCAGGGATTATAGAAATCACTTAGCAAAAAATATATTAGTTATGCACAAGTTTTTAGGCCGTTTAACCTAAGTTTTTGGGGAAGTTTGTGTTCTGGCCAATTAACCATTTGAAGGCCTTATTTGGCCTCTTTTCGAGATGGCCCAGTCCACGAAGATTTTCGCCCTTTGTGGAACTGTTGCGAACATTCCCAACACTTTCCACATAACTTGCATGTTGTACACGTCTTTGCCATGCAAATGGCCATGCTCACTGCGAGGGTTGAAACAACAATAAATCAGTCATTGCAATTGAAACTGAAAATTCCGGAAATCAATACATTGTTACCAGTGAAGGGGAAGGGCTCAGAGAGAAAGTTTCATCGACAGAAGTCTGAGGAGCAAGGGTCGGCGCTGGAGGTGACCGAGCAGGGACGGGAGAATGATGGTGGCAGTGTTTGTGCTTGTGTTTGGTGGGTGCAAAATCCTTTCCCTCACGACCGGATGATGTTGAAGACGATCTCCAAGATCCTGCCATAGTCCTTCAAGACCCTGCCATAGTCCTTCAAGACCCTGCCATAGCCAGAACGGCTCCTATGTTCTGTGTACTCCTTTCCCCAGAGCTATGGAATAATAGCCTTGGAAAATTATTCACATAGTGTTGAACCTACACAGGAAGGTAATATTTTAACATTGTAATACACTTTTTGGAAACAAACTTTGTATTTTTGAAGTAATGATTTCATCCATTTCTTTAACATAATTCACATTCTACCCCATATAATCCAAAATGTCCACATTTGTGTTGGTAAGATCACCAACAACATCCTTCTGAAAAAGGAATTCTTGCAGGTGCTTTTTTCTTGAAGCTTCTCGGACATTTTATCCCTTGTGGGATTGCCATATTTCTATTTCTTTCACTATGTGAAAGAGCTCTACGAGATGCAACCAGATGCTCATAACCAAAAATGTATCCATCCTCTTCGTTGTCTATAATGAGTTCAGCTGGGTTCTAATTCGGTGTGCATATTTCCACATCGCAAGCCTTTTTATGGCACAAATCATATTTGTCAAGTTCTTTGCTCAGGCTCAAGTCCTTTTCTTTCGTTGTATCCATTTAGTTTTGTTTAGGCTCAGATTCCAACACCCAATGGGATTGTGGATATTGATGCCCACTCTAAGTGTAAATATCCATAATAGATCTTTGACCTCTGTTTAGGTGCATCTTAGTAGGTGTTGGCCTATATGATCTCAAGCCTTTGGTAAAACTTGAGCTTTTTACAACCTTTGTACTCTGATAAGCAAGAGGAACAATATAGAAAGTTTGTAGATTTCCTTTGTCACCATTTGTCCATGGTAATCCCTTTTTCGTCCTTTTTCCAGTACCATGGAAGGGAGAGTTTGTTCTCAAAATAGAGGGTTCCAAAGTAACACCAGCCTTGCCAGGGACTGCACATGAAGGCATAGAAGTTCCAAAGTACCCATTTGACACATGATTCACAGACTCCCCGAACATTGGAACATGAGGTATAGTTTTAACGGAACTGTTGATTTGTTTGTTCATGCATGCACTATCTTGAATGGGTGATGAACCTGCAGATACTCTTTCAGTGCCAGTAAATATTTCCCCTCGATGCCTCTCCATCACCCTAGATTAGGTACAGGTTGACATGGTTTTGTGAAGAGCCCTGAGGTAGATTGGAGAAGTTTCTGTTGTCAATGTTTTCTATTGCCATGCTTTTATTCCGACAATTTGCTGGAACTGGTACACTTTTCCCCATTAGCCTCAGCACCAATGCAGAGGGAAGACATTTTTTCTCCCCAAATGTTTGTGTTTCTTGGGAATTTATCTGTTGCAATAAAGCTAAGTTACTTTGTCCATCGAAATTTTTTATGCTTATATACTTTAAATAATTTCCAGACAAGTCCCTGCCTCTTACATTTTGCAGCTGTAGAAAGTTCCACCACTGATAAACAGACAGATTACAAATAGCAAATTAAGCTGCAACGTGGGGTGTTTAATATGCATGCAGAGAGTAGTTAGCATAGCTCGCTGTTTTTTTTAACATATAATGTTGCACATCTCCTTTTCCATAATCCTATCCTATGGTTCCATGAACAATGCATATATTAAGACATGTGGATGTAAAAAGTAAACAATGATACGGAACGAAGGTTACTCAAAGTAAGTTCGTATTCAAAGAGATCAAATGAGATGGAGAATATGTAATAGAGTTCTCATAAATTAAATATTTAATGAATTTATTAACACATGTTATTTACTATTTAAAATAATAATATTTTTAAGTTAAAAGTATTTTTTGAAGAGTGTATATCTTAATACACGTGGATGTAAGCCCACACGGGTGTGGTTCATTAGAAGTTCACTTGATATGAAGTTACTTGTTGTAAATTGGAGGTCACGAGTTCAAATCACACCCGGCTTTACCCGTGTACCATGCTTGCGGGGTGTGTGGGGCACCTAGGGGTATAGTGGTAGCG
This sequence comes from Larix kaempferi, assembly GCA_027924585.1. Lineage (NCBI taxonomy): Eukaryota > Viridiplantae > Streptophyta > Pinopsida > Pinales > Pinaceae > Larix > Larix kaempferi. The sequence continues at coordinate 10,974,541 of BSBM01000343.1, read as the reverse complement.
AGATTGGATCCCTGGACCCCGTGTCACGCGAGTACCAATCTAGTCTCCAGTTGCCGATTCCCTAGCACAACAAAAAATGACACATAGATGTAAAAAATTAAAAAATGATATAAGGATGAAGGTTACTGAAAGTAAGTTCGTATTTAAAAAGATCATATGAAATGGAGAATATAAAATAGACTTCTCTTAAAATTAAATATTTAATCAATTTATTAATAAATGTTATTTAATATTTAAAATAATGATATTTTTAAGTCAAAAGTATTTGTATTTTGAACAATGTATCTCTTAAGATATGTGATGTAAAAATAAAGAATCACATGGGATGAACGTTACTCAAAGTAAGTTTCGTATTTAAAAAGATTATATGAGATGGAGAATATGTAATAGAGTTATCTTTAAATTAAATATTTAATCAATTTATTAACAAAATGTTATTTAATATTTAAAATAATAATATTTTTAAGTTAAAAGTATTAGACCAAGTTTAAATGAGGATATTTATGATCATGTATATTTTTCAAGAAAGAATTAGCCTAGTCTAAATGATGACGATTGTCCATCTATCAACCCTTATAGTCTCATATATTAATTTGATGTTAACCTCCTTTCACTAGGCTTCCACGTGCATTTGATATACTTGATGACTCAAACACTCGTCCCCAAACACAAAGGTTTGTCATGGGGTCCACATAGGAGGAATCTATAAATTGAAGAATATGTACTTATTACCCAGATCATGGAAACAACATTCACCGACATTCTCAGTATGCTTTCACCAGCCCACCCATTCATAGTTTCTTATTCCATCTCACCTTTAATGCATTGAAGCAGAGGATTTGCTCAATGCTTTTGTTAGGCATGCCTAACATGCACAAAGCATTCGATATTAACTTTGCGTAACCGGGGAAAACACTGCCCCATCTTCTTCATGATGATGTGTGTGCACTAGTATTGCTCGGGGAAACACCATTAAAGATTCGATAACATCATTAATGCTCGGGAAACTAACACTGGATGAAAGCTCAAAAAGAAGCTTCATCAATGGCAGGAAAACGCATGGGACATGTGGATTTTAGATGGTATATGGCATGGAAAGGTCATCAGATCGAATCAGTTGGAGAGTAGAGAAGTGACTCGAATTCATTCTTTCAAAACATAAATTACGAATGCAACGCACTCTGATAAAGCTATTCAACGAGCCAATGATGTGGGCTGTGCTTCTGTACATTATTTTTTTACAATTTTTTTTCTTCTGAATTTTCTTTTCCATGTCCACAAATTGATGACCACAAGAGCCCTGGACAAATACATTCATGTACACATCAGCGGGTGTCGCATTCTGGAATTGTTGAAAAGAAAACGGAGAGAGAATTTTTTTATAGTAAGCTTAACTAAACAAAATCTTTACCTGTACGCTATCATTTGCTTGTTAATTTGTGTTTAAATTGATCCATGTTAAAAATTGTAATAACAGTAAGGCTTAAGTCAAATGCAAGCCATTTTATTGAACACGCATATACAATTTTTCCCGTTACATTGCAACTATCTTGTGTTTTGCTTTTAGTTTTGGTAGGAACTTGAAGCTTTGCTTCTATCTCCCTTGTTAATAATAAAGCTACTTTGAAAATAACAACATTCAAGTTATCATTACAAAGGGTATTAAGTTCTTACTTAGCACGGTTAGGTTCAAGATGCTAAGTAGACTAGAGAACTCGGGAGCCATCTTTCCTAACTTCTCCAACTTCATGAATGGGAAGGTTGTGAATGGCAAATTCAAAAGATCACAATTTTTCTGCAACTGATAGCCAACCAGGGATGATGACATAATTAAATCCTTTTTAATGAAGTTGAAAAGTATGGGGTCTAATTCAAGGGAGGATAATTTAATAAATGTGGAATTAAGTGAGTTGAAAGATTGAATAGGAGTGATTAGAATACAAATGGGAGAAGGGGGTGAGTTAAGGTACATACTTAATCGGGATTCAAGTGGGGAGTTGATTAGAGGTGGAAGGAAGGGTGGTGAAGTAGGTGAGTAATGGGTAATGATGATGAAGAGGGAACATGGATGGTGGGGGTTTGATAAAAAAAATGGGGTTGGTGTGAAAGAGGGGGTGTTATGGCATTTGGAGTTAGAAATAATGGAATAAGAGGCATAAATTGAAGCTTGAGATGATTACGTAAAGGGGTAAGCTTACATAAGCTTACATGTATATCAAAGATGGTAAGGGGGGATCTAAAAAAGAGAAGTTATTAGTTGATTGACAGTTGGAATTAGATTCAGTGTTTAAGTTGAAAAGAGAGTTAGACTTTGGAAACAAATTGGAAGTTAAGGGTTAGGAAGCGTGCATAAAGAGTACACATGAGGATAATAAAGGATTACAAATTGATGATTGATTTTTTTGTGTCGAAAGGGAGGTTATTAATGAGGTGGGGAAAAGGATAGGGGAGAAAGAATATTGGGTGGTCAGAGAAGTGTGATCATTATTCATCTTAAAAAATTCATGAAAGTGGGAACTTTACTTAAAATTTAAACAAGAGACGTTATCATTAGATTACAAGTTAGGGTTGGCTGGTTTGAGAATTGGAATGCAAGGCATAAAACATGGGCTTAGAGGAATATGCAAAGAGGTATGCTTGAATGCACAATGTGGATGATTCTAAATTTATATGGGATGATGCTTTTGAATGTGCTAATAAGGAATAATTTGTACAATGGAGGTGAAGGGTAGTGATAGGAGCGATGTTGGTAGGAGAAAGAGAATTTTAGGTAGTTATAGGAGTTGTGAGTTCAATGACCATTTTCGAGACAAAAAATTGTAAGTTGGAATTCAACACAGAAAGAGAACGAGTTAAATGAATTAACATAATAGGGAAAGGACCATAGAGCTATTTAGGAACAGAAAGAAAGGATCATGACTGGGGTGAATCAGATCCAAACTTAAGTGAAGATGGTTGAGACAAGGATAAATTGGTTACTGTGAAGAAAACGAAATATGTGTAGGAAGTGGGTTGATATTGGAGATGATAGAGGCCGTAATAACAAAAGGGAGGGGCGATGACCAATTAACTAAATAATTAAAACTGTACTTGATGAGTGAGACAAAATAGGACATTAAAATATGAGTATCTTGACAACAAAAATTGAAAGCTCAATTAGATAATGGTAGATAAATATGAACCTAAAATAGAAACTAATTTAGGATCAAGAATTTTTTTGGTAATCTCACTAGTTTAGATCATGTGGGATGGATTTATACTTGTAGGATCGCTTGGCTAGCCTTGGAGAAGATATGAATTTGTTTCGACCTTTAGAGATGATGCTTAGTCAAAGTGAATGCTAGAAGAATGACAAATTATGTGAAACACTTGAGGAAAGTGAGATCAATGAACTTTTTTCTTCACTTTCAACCTGAGTGGTTCAAAGAACTGTGTCTATTTGAGACAAGCCTCTCCTTTCAACTTGAGTGGAAGCCTCTCCACATAGATTCAATATTTGAGTCTGCAATTTTTCATCGTTCGTCATATTATGGTAGATTTTCTAGATTATATTTTTTCATAGATTTTGAAACTTTCTAACATTTTGAGTGGTCACTCTACACATTTAGGTAAATATAATTAAATATATAATTTTTTTTCCTTGAAATATGCCAACACATGTTATTATGGAGTATCAAGGTATGGTCAAAATTACATAATCCACTCAATCATTACATAGGGGATCAACAAGAGCATCATGTCTCTTACAAGAATTGAACCTAGGTGGGGAGGGTAACAATTATTCCTCCCAACCACCCAAGCTACATCCAATGGACAATCAAACCTATAAATAATGGGAAGGAGTGACACATCAACATGGATAAATATAATTATAAAAGTTTCATCTATTTAAATTAAAATAATATGAGTTGGATGGATTTTTTATGAACATCCTTTAGGAGAAGGAAAAAAACAATGAGCTCGATTGAAACCCTACGAAGGAGTCCGTCCGTCGCCGCCGTCACCTACTACAGAGAATGGAGGTCCCCTCCCCTCGGTGATCCAGCTCCCCGATGCCGCCTGGAATCTATTCTCCCCGGACCACCATCGATAGCCAGGTATATCCAAGGGTCGGGCCTCCCTCCTATGCCTCGCGGTCGACATTCTCAGCCTCTAGAGCAAAGTGACTCTCTTCTGAATGCGGCAGGGTCAAAGGAAGCTGTAGGTTTCCCCCTGTTCGTGAGGATCCTTAACGGTGCTTCTCTGTGCATGCAGGCCTACCCCCAGCATCACGTTTTCATGCTAAAATTTAGGATTAATCAGAAAACAGGTATTCCGCCCAACTTTCAAAGGCTTATTTATGCAGGAAGACAGCTAGAGGATGGAGCTCTACTTTAGAGCTATGGCACAATGACGAATGCAACCATCGCGCATGTCTCTCAGCTGAGGGGAGGGGCTCCTTCTTCCCCTTTTCCCAGATTTTATAAACAGGCTGTGAAATATGGGTTTGCTGATGCTTCTTCAGGATCCAAGGAGGAAGCTCCCGGAGCAAAGATGCCTTTAGGATCTGCCTTCATTGTGGAGCAGTCCACTGAACCTCCAACGGCAGAGGCAGAAGACCCCCATGTCTATGCCTATGCTACCATCTATGAGCAAAGGGCCCTCATCTTCCGCTTCAATGGATTTTGGCCTTCTGCTTCGGCACTTAAGGAATGGATCAATAAGACATGGGCGCCAGATCTAGAATTGTTCCTCTGTTCCAAGGGGTTCTTCATTGTCAACTTTTCCTCTACCGAGGATAGACAACGGGTGTTAGATCAAGGGCCGTGGTTCTGGGACAGATCTGGTCTTTCCATGCAGAAATGGTTCCCCACTTTCAACCATGTAACTATGAAGGCCATGAATACTCCGATTTGGGTAAGACTACATAATTTACCCCCGCATTTTTACACCTGATTTTTTTACCCACCATTGGCAATGCATTGGGAAGGTTTATCAAGATTGATACAGACCATGCTTTGAAGGGCTTCTTCACTTTTGCCTGCATTTGTGTTGAAATTGATCTAAGCCAAGGGCTACCAGATAAGATTTTTATTGATTGGACTGAAGAGGATCCGTACTTGCAACTGCTTGATTATGAGAATACAGCGTTCAGGTGTCGTTCATGTCAACAAACAGGGCACCTCCAAGCATTTTGTCCTATTTCCCCTGCCCCTCCCTCGTCCTTTGGGCCAAGGAAGAAGGCTAGTGGGTAGAAAGATCCCAAACCTCGCAAAAGTCGTGTTTCTTCTTCTGCGACCAACAAGCAGCAGGTCAATGTATCTTCTGACCCTCCATCTTCAGCTATTCCTCAACATTCCCCGACTGTTGTGCATCAACCAACGGAGGACTCAACCCACAAGCCCCCAGTCTCCGTTCATAGTCCAGATGCAACTAGAATTTCGCTTTTTGACCCCCTCATCTCTGTCAGGGCATTCTCCCTCTATTCAGGATGAACCAATTGATTTGATAATGGCCCTAGCTCCGCTTTCAAGAGCTCTGAAATGCCCTCATGAATCCGATCATTCTGACAGTGACAAGGAAACACAAGTAGTTCCTCTAGTTCGCGGTGACGAAATACCACCAAATCAGTTGGATTTGGTGGAGAAGACTGATGTAAATCCCAACTCCATCGGTTGGATCGATGTTCGCAAGAAAAATGGAAGAAAGGAGATTCCTCGGGGCAATCGATTCACTCAATGAACTGATCCTCTCTCTTTGTCTCATGTCATGTTGTTTTTTCGGTGCTTTATGTTTGCTGCCCATCTGTTGTCCATTGCGGTCAAGGATAGAAGTATTCTTGTATCATTATGTATTATTTGCTCGTTTGAATAGAAGGATTTTACTCTCTTACTTACAAAAAAAAATATTAATAATAAAATGTAATAAAAACGGAAGATGTAGTTAAAAATAATAATTAAACATATTGATTAATTAGACCAGAATAATTCTAACAGAAATATCAATGAAATCTGAAATAAAAAAGAAGGTTTTGTTGAATATTAAGGAAAAAAATGCTTAACATAGTTGAAAAGATGTAGATAAAGTTAAATTTTAATGGTAGGAAGGATTTGATTCAAGTATATATTGGGTTGAGAGATGCGAATCATAATATTAATTTATAATATATAAAAAATATATATTTAACGATAGTTGAAATATTAAAAATGGATGAACAATATAAAATATATATATATATATATATATATATATATATATATATATATTTTATTTTTATATTGATAAAATGTTGAAAAAAATAAAGTAGGTTGAATTCCAAAATAACATGAAAGACCACATGTTTGAGAAGAAAGGATTGAGTAATGAATACGGAATTAATTTATTTTTTTTTAATTTTTTTTTAGAGATCAAGTAAGTAGCCATAAATTAATATATAAGTTTGAAATGACATATAATAATTAAAGATTATTATAAAAGAGGGAACTTAATAAAATTAATAATGATCTCGTTGGCCGCAGAAGAAGAAACATCACTGATTATTATGTAAAATACCTGCTGTAAGATACATGATCTTGTTGGGTTTAATGGGTTTAATGAAAATTAAAAATGGGTTTAATGATTAAAAATACATGTTTTTTTCTTAAGAGGCCACGAGTTTAAATTCGTAGGGGAGTAGGGTATGTACACTTATATAGACTGAAGTAGTCAAATCATTTCATTGAGAGGTCCCTTGTCCCACAAACAAGGGAGTCTCATACACCAATTTAGAGTGTTTGATAGTGAAATTAAAATTAGATTCTAATTATTATTATAATAAATAAGATTTTTTTAAGGTTATCAATATAATAATATTTTTTAAAGGAATTAACGAGAGTTAATAAATAAATTGGGTTAGGATAAACATAAAGGTGAATACAAAATATGGAGCCTAGAATAATAGGTCACCTATATTCATGGGGAGAGAGGGAAGAATGGGGGAGTTTCTAGGGTTTCTGGTTAGGGACTCTTGGTTTTTTCTACAGAATGGAGTCACGGATGCTGAATTCTACTTGGAGTCTAGCTAGCCTCCGGGCTAGCTCTAGTACCAACCAAGTTATAAAAAAGTGGGAATTTCTTTTGTTTTTTTTTGGTTTTTTTTGTTTTTGAAGTTGTTAACTTTGGCATGGCCAACTCTCTCACCTTTCCAAGTTTTTAGATAGTTGGAGTGCTATTTTTTTTTTTTTGGTTTGGTACTATTCCTGGCTAGTTTCTAAAAACACTAGTTTTTTGTCGGTTTTGGTTTCTTTCTGGACAGCTGGAGGTCTTAGCATGGGGGTTGTTGCCCTTAGTACAGGTTCGATGGAGGTAGGGACAGGTGGAGGTATATCGGGGAAAGGTGATAGTAGGGTTGGGTTTGGAACCCTTGATGGTAATGTTGGCGGGGGTAATTGTTCACTTTCTCTTGGTTGTGCTCCAAAGGTTTTTAGGGTTGTTAGGGTTTCTGAGACTATTGGTGGAGTTTCTCCCCATTGCTTGGATGACTTGACGCTTGCTTCTAATCACTAGACAGGAGATCAAAGTTATAAGCCCAGAGGACTGAAAGCTAAGCACCGGAGGTTGCAGAAAACGGTTAAGGTTAGGGCTGGTCTTGATAGGTGTTCTATTGCACAGGAGACAAATATGGATCGTATTGATATGCTTGCGTTTAGGGCAGTTGTGGGGCAGTTCGAATTCACTTTAGGTCATAAAGGTGAAATAGTGGAATGGATGAGGAAATCTTGGTTGCCAGTCATTGGAACTGTTCCAAGAGTGAATATGCTTATCAATGGTTGGATGTTGTTTATCTTTGTAGACTTGAATCAGAGGGAGGTTATCTTGAAAGATTCTTGGATTTTCAAAGAAGGGTCTTTGTGTTTGAAGCGTTGGTACCTCGGGTTCAATCCAATTTCTGAAGTTCAGAATCATAGACACCTTTGGATGTTAATCCCTAGTCTACCCATAGAGTTATGGACGGAAAATGTATTAATCAGAATCACCAATTCGGTAGGAAAATTTGTCCGAGTGGATAACAATGCTCTCCATGGTTGTGATAGAAGGTTGGCTAGAGTCATGGTGGAGTTTGATATGAATAAGGGTTTACCAATTGAGCTTGAAATGTCCAGGGGTAACAGGGTTTGGTTACAAAGATTGGATTTCTTTAAAATCCCTTTCCGTTGTTTTGATTGTCATCAGACCGAGCATGTTAGGGAATATTGTTCAAGATTGTGGACACAGAAGAAGGTCCATTGCCTGGAGGATGCTCAGCATAGCACTAAGGAGTTTTCTAAAACACTGTCTGTATCTCCGGGTAAGAATAACTTTAATTTTGTTTCTCCCATTATTTTTTTAACATATGAAGAGTTAAATTATATGGAAGCAATGGAAAATTCTCTAAATCATCAGATTATGATCGGAGAGGTCAAGCTTAATTTGGGGAATTTTGAACCCTTAGATTACCCTACTCCTTATTCTGATGTTGAGCCTGTTTCTGAATGTAGGGCTAAGAAGCCTGTAAAAAGTGATTTGTTTGGGTCAGTTTCTCCTGTTTCTCCTTGTTAGACACCTGTTCAGAATAGGTTGTTAAGTCAGGAGGGACAGTCCATTAAGGGGCTTGAGATGGATAGTGTGATGTCTGATAGGGGAGGCATTTTTTTCGGGTCTGAGTTAGACCTTCTTAAGGATTCAGGTTATGAGGGGGTGGATGGCAATCCTGTGTTATCTCCTTTAACTGTTTTTTCTAAAAACCCCTCAAATAACCCGGAAGTTTTGGCCTCTCATTCTTTAAAATTTCAGAATGTTACCATAAGGAGAAAAAAGGGTAAAGTTAGGGTTACAGAGGATCAATTTGTTGAAGGGGATTTTAAGCCTTTATCTGAAATATTATTGGATGGGGTTCCCAAGGATGTTCAGCGGTTGAGTAAGGAGGATCTTAGAGCAGGCTATCCTCAGGGCTTGGGTTCATAATGTCTTTCTGTTCCTTAAATATCTGGGGGGTGGGTAAGGTTGCTCGAATCAGGGCCTTATCACATCTATTAAATGCTACTGGGTTGAATTTGGTAATGCTACAAGAGACCATGTGTGAGGCTTCGACTGCTGTGTTGAAGATTTCTAGCTTAGTGCCAAATTGGGAAGTGTCGTCTGTTAGCTCGACTGGTTTATCAGGGGGAATGTTGTCTGCTTGGGACCCCCGTGTTTTTTCGTTTGTGGCCTTCAAAACCAGATGGGGCATTTTACTTGATGGGGTTTGTCTTATTAACAATTTCAAGATTTCTGTTTTGAACTGCTATGGACCTTATCAAGAGAGGTTTAATTTCTGGAATTCACTTTCAGAGTCGGGTATTCTGAATATCAGCAATCTCTTGATTGCAGGTGATTTGAAGTTTACCAGGTGGGATAGAAAAATATGGGGGAGTCGTGCCCGTCAAGATGATATGGGCCATTATTTTTCTGAATTTTTAGAGACACATAATCTTGTTGATGTTTGTCTAGCTGTTTGGGTGCCCACTTGGACAAATGGTCGTAAAGGAGAGGCGGGCATACACAAATGCCTGGATAAGTTTTTGGTCAATTCTACTCTTCTTGAAATTGGTGGATCCTATAAATCCTGGGTTGGCAAACAGAAATATCTGATCATTGGCCAGTGTTGTTCCGATTCTGTGATCTAGACCAGAAAGGTCACTATCCTTTCAAGTTTAACAGTTCTTGGTTGAGCAAGAATGATTTCTATGAAATGGTTCATGATTTTTGGCTAAATCTGGATGTTGACCCTACTTTGAACGATATGGATGCTTTCAGTTATAAGCTAAGGGAATTGAAAATCAAAGTATCTGATTGGATTCATCTACAGAAGAAAAAGGATCCGTTTGAATTAAATGAGATAGAAGTAGAGATACATTCTCTTCTTTCTCGGAATTTGCTGTTTTGAAAAGATTGGAGGTGAAAAAGAATGAATTATTGGAGATGGAAGAACAGGAATGGCGACTCAAAAGTCATGCAATCTGGATAGAACATGGAGATAAGAACTCCAAGTTTTTTCATGCATATGCCTCGCACATAAAAAATCTTAATTCTATCTGGAACATCGAGGATGGTTCAGGTTCAATTATCTCAGGGAAAAAAGCCTTACAGGAGGCTTCTAAAAGTTATTTCTGCAACATCTATACCGATCAGAAGGATTGTGACCTACTAGATCAGCTCAAGGTGGAAAAACTCTATCCCAGATATTGTGATGCTGAGAGTTCTAAAGATTTGATAGTAGAGGTTACCTTAGAAGAGGTGGAGGAGACATTAAAATTGTTTGCCAAAGAGAAGAGTCCAGGCCCCGATGGGTGGACTGTGGAGCTGTTTCTTAACTTTTTTGATCTTATGGGAGGTGAGATCCTGAATATGGTGGAATTTTCTAGCGTGAATGGATATATTTCTGGGGATCTGAATGCTACCTTATTGACATTAATTCCAAAAAGCAATGAACCTAAATTATTTGGTGGCTATAGACCTATCGCTTTATGTAACCTTGCATACAAAATTGTCTCTAAAATGATTGCAATGAGGTTGAAGACATTACTGTCCAAGTTTATAACAAAGGAACAATTTGGTTTTATGGAGAACAGATAGATATTAGATGTTGTTGGGTTAACTCAGGAGCTTCTACATACTATAAAGGTAAAGAAGAGAAAGGCTATTATTCTCAAGATGGACTTGGAGAAGGCATATGACCGAGTTAACTAGGATTATCTGAGGATCATCCTTATCCAAATTGGGATACCTCCAATGATAATCAAGTGGATTATGGCGTGTGTGAACTCTATGAATATAGTTGTTTTAGTAAATGGAGATCCAACAGATTTCTTCAGGTGTTCCAGAGGTATTCAACAAGGGTGCTCTTTATCCGCCTTATTGTTCCTATTGGTTATTGATGGTTTGAGTCATTTAATCTCACAAGCTAAAAGGGAGGGAGCAATCAAGGGACTGAATATCGACAAAACCCTATCTCTGTCACATATTCAGTCTGTGGATGATCTTTTACTGGCTGGATTGAGTTCTATTGTTGAATGGAGGAATTTTCCGAGCATTATCAATCTCTTTTGTAGTGCTTTGGGGATGAAGGTGAGTGGCTCTAAAACCTGTTTTTATTATAATCTATTGGATGAGTTTGAATTGGCAAACATACGGAATGTGTTACCATATAAAGCATGTAGCATTGGAGATGGCATTAAGTATCTTGGGTACTTCTTAAAACCTAATGGATATTTGATCAAATAGTGGCAGTGGTTATTAAGGAAGGTTGAAAGCCGTATCTCACACTGGTCTTATAGATTTCTATCTGCCGGTGGGAAATTGATTCTAGTAAAGGTTGTATTGACAGGAATACCAGTATACTGGTTTTCATTGCTCTTGGTCCCTAGGGTTGTTTTAAATACTTTGCAAAAACTCTTTTTAAATTTTCTCTAGTCTGGTGGATTGAAGAAAGTTGCTCTAGTGATGACAGGTTGGGATAAACTGTCCATTCCAGAAAGTGCTGGGGGATGGGGTATTAGAGACATTTCTTCTTTTAGTGAGGCCTTGAGGCTTAAATCCTTCTGGAGAGGACTATTTAGCAAGACTCTTTGGTCTAAGGTCCTACATTTGAAATACATTAAGATGAATATCAATCATTGGTTCAGATGTGTCAATAAGAAGACCAGAGGGGTTTCACCTGTGTGGAATGGATTTTTAAAAGTCTATAAATGTCTAGCTCTGGAACTATGTTGCAGACTGGGTGATGGTAAGGAAATTTCTATTGGTGTGGATCCGATCGAGGGATTGGAGGAAAAATATAGATTACCATCTGAGGTTTTATTACATATCAGAAGATTGGGGTTCTATACTTTGGACCGTGTTATTAAAAATAATGTTGATGGTTACTGGTCTAAAGCTTCAGATTTAGGTCTGGAAGGGAATATTGCACTTTTATGGGATAAGTATATCAATTCATTAAATGAGACAGGATGCAGAGCTACAGGTGAAAAACATAGGTTATTATGGCTGGGGAATGCTATGACTGGTATGGTGACTGCAAAGGAGGCTTACAAGACAATTATTAGACAGAAGTGTATTTTCCCAAGTCACTGGTGGTATAAGAAACTATGGCTGTGGAAATTTCCTATCAAATTGAAATGTTTCTTATGGTTTGCATTTATGAATAAATTGAAAACTTGGGATAATCTAATCCTGAAGGGCTGGATTGGCCCCAATATTTGCATACTGTGCAAGGTTGGAGCTGAAAGTATTACACATCTGTTTCTAGACTGTGAGTTCACTAGGATGATTTGGGATAAAGTTTGTAGTACATTAAAGATCGATAACACTTGGGCCAAAGTGGATTTCATTTCAAGCATGTTTAACTGGACCAAAAGTCATATTTCCCATGATATCCTTCCTGTGTTTATTTGCTAGAGTATTTGGCATATGAGAAACTGTGCCTTGTTTGAAAACCTGTCTCCAAATATTTTGATGGTTTGTAATTCCAGCTTACAACATTTTGCTATTTACCAAGGAAAACAGGCTGGTCCTAAACATAGGCAGGTCATTCCTCTGGAATTTCAAGTGGACAAACCAGTTCTTTTCTTTGATGGTGCTACAGCATTGGGTCATTGGGCGGCAAGTGGCGTGATTTTCCTCAATCAGGATCATTTCTATACTTTTAATTTGAAATGTGGTAGGGGGTCTAACATGAAGGCAAAATTGATGGCTTTATGGATGATTATCAAAGTGGCCAATATGTTTGGTCTGGTGGACATCAAAGTTTTTGGTGATTCACGCGTAACTATCAAATGGGCCATGGGGGAATACAAACTACGGGTGACCACTCTATATCATTGGTGTGAGAGAATCAAGAATGAATTTCAGCATTTTCATGCCATCTCACTACAGCATATCTTTAGGGAGAACAGTAGATTGGCAGATGAACTCTCAAAACAGGCATTGGAAACAGATGAAGGTTTATTAATATGGGAGGAATTCCATAGTTCTCAACTGGAGTCCAATGGATCCACTTACTTTATGGAGTAATGATGATATTTTTGAATTTGTTAAAGTCAATGATATCTCAGAGAGAACAGTATGTTTTATTTTTGAAATTTTTAGAAAAGACTAATTGAGTTTTTGGAATCAATCCAAAACTGTGTTGATAAAGCAACATCATTGTACTATTTGATTTATCTATATAAATAACAATAGTACGGTTTTTTTTTTCGCTAAAAAAAAATTGGGTTAGGAAAAGTAGGATGGAAAGAAGGGGTAGAAGAGACCAAATGAGTGATGAAGTTTTTGTATGAAAATTAATGATAAAGGTTATGTATGACAGGTTGCTAAGAGTGGTTTATATAATTGTCTTTGGGATTAAAGTTAGGTTGTTTCTCTTTTTGTAGGGCTTCTTTAATGATGATAGTTGAATAATGAGTTCAGTTGATGCTAAAAATTGAGTGTGATCAAAGCAAGTGCTATGCTTAGTATTCTGAGAATGATTTGCAATGACATCTTTATAAAAAAAATTATGAAAAGTATCGGAAATATGTTATTTTGAGACAAGTTTGGGTGGATTGGTCAGTCTGACTGATTTGAAACAAGGACATGGAAGTTGGTAAAAACCTTAACAAAGCATCGCATTAGTACATTTCATGCTTCTGAAAGTTTTAGCATGTTGTGAGTTTTGAAGAAAGTTGTGATGTTCATTTTTGCTCGGATCTTGGAAATTTGGTATGTGATGCCATGAATGTTTAAAGGGAGGGCAATTAAAAATTAGTGTGGATAAGCAAAAGTAGGGTTCTTGGTTTTTGGTTTTTGAATGGAGGATGGAATGGAATGTCTCATTGATTTGGGAAAGAGAATAGCCACTAGCTTGGAGGGATTTAATGATGTTAGGGGATGGAAATCCTACTAGCTATAGGAGAAAGAGTTTTGAGGACCACAAATCTTTGGGCAAGGTAGTAGTGGGATTAGGCATGGGAGTATATTCCAATATGAATAGTTTTGGGTGAAATTTTTGGTAGGAAAAGAGACCATCATGTTGATGACTGACTAAGACACCTAAAAAGGGTAGAGAATTATCTTGTTGGGTTTCCATGGTAAATTGAATGTCAAGGGATAAATTATTGAAGTGTTCTGAAAACATATTTAGAGAAGAATAGTTGTGAGGCTGAATAACAAAGGTGTCGTCTACAAATTGGAAACAACATTTTTGTTTGTGATGCAAACTATTTAGGGATAAGGTTTCAAAGTTTACATTTAAGTGTTAGCAATTACAGGGGATTTAAGGAAGATCCACTGGCAATTCCTTCAATTTGTTCAATTTTTCTTTAAAATTGAAGAAGGTAGAGGTAATGCATTTTTTATAAGATTTAATGTTTCGGAGTCAACTAAATTTGAGATAACATAAAGAGATTTAAAAACATGGATTTTTGTGAATAAATAAACAATATCAAAACTTATCAAAAGTTCTTACTCATCAAAGATTAAGACCTTGAATTTTATGAATGAAATCCATAGAATCCTTAAAGAAGGGTTTTTGGTGGCAACTATTAAAGTTTCTCGGCTACACTACGTAGATTTTTCCATTGTTGTTCATGTCCATTACAAGATTGTGTTTAACTTAGAAATACAAATTTGGATACAGAGCTACATTTGTGGAAGGGAAAATAGATGGTTGTAGGTGAGCATGGAGGTTGGGCAAGCTAGGAACCTGTACCCATTGAGTTCTACTACTTTTGGATGCTTGACAAGCCATGGATTAATGTTGTAGGAGGTTCTCCATTAGCATACAGTACGCTGGACTCTTACTGCACACACTAGTAAACATTGTAAGGGTTGGATTTCCTGGGGGAACTATGGATCAGTGAAGGGAAATGTATTCCTTGTATTGTGTGGGAAGTTGGAAGGAGTTCCATGACTGTGATGGCTTAGTGAGACCCTTGTATAGCCCTGGTTGAGCTTTTTGGCTAAGCACAATGAGTAGAATGGGTTGTGGGCTGAGAGATAGAAGCCTGTAGGTGTTTCCTTTGCCCTGGTGGCCTCATAGCCCAGCTTGGGGGTGGCCTCTCAGCAAAAAGAGTATATGCTGGACAGAGTGCCTAAGGTTGGGTGGAAAATCACTCTTACACAACCAATTGCTTGGATCTTCTTTGCTTAAGGATAAGTATTCTTATGTATCTTATGTGTAATGATTTTTAGTTATATTCATGCTAAAATTATGCCTGTAAATTGCATGATGTGTGTGTGGAGTGTATTATTTCCGTTGTGTATTTTTATTATGTATCTGCACACATATTTGTTTTTACTATTATGAATTCGTAATTCTACTTATGGATGAAATTTAGATGCCTCGATTTAGTGAATGTCCCCCCTTGCTGATCGGTTTGAGGGATGGGGACGTTAAAGAGTGGTATTAGAGCTTCTAGTTGCAATACTAAAACTGTATGGGTCGAGAATGTGAAGTTACAAGCAAAAATATGAGTTGTAGATGAAATACCCCTGTAAATGTTAGGTTATGTTAAATGACAGATAAGGGCCAAAGTCAAATTCATAATAAGCCCTTATTCCCAAATTAAAATTTCATGTAATTCCAAGATTTCAAAAATTTTGGGAAATTTGTAAATGGGCCCCACCCATGCCACATGGATGGGTGACGTGGAATATCCATGTGAGCCAGAGGTATGACGTGGACTTGCCACATCATAAACGCGCAGAAGGTTTCCTATGATGGAGTTAGGGGAGGACGATGATTTGACCACCGAGTGCTAGGGCGGATCAACGGTTGCAGTTGATAGCGCATAGGAAAATTGTGCAGTGGTTAGCAGTGGGAAAATGAATATATGACTGTTGGATGAAGAGGAAGATTGACGCCGAGGATTACCGTGCCTTGGGAACATGCGTGGTGATTAATGGTAGGCTAGAATAGATATGACCATAAGATCTTATGGAAGATCAACAGCCCAAACCCATTGCACGCTGATAAAGTACACAACAAATAAAAATGGATGAGGGGCGCATTGTGCCCAAAACCGCTTAGGGTGCATGTCAATTTTTGAAGAGGGGCGAGCCCCCTTGACCCCCATTTTTTTTTTTAATCAACAAAGTTAGATATGGGGTTTAGCAATGGCCATTAGAGAAACAAAAATTTGGTCACATTTTGGATTATGAGGGTGTATTACAGAATTGTAGGATTTTCTAAGTCTGGAAGAAAGTTGAGAAGCACAAAATTAGTAAATTTCAGAACTTTATAGCAGGTGACTAGAGCATCAGATCAAGGAACTGAAAATTGCTCAGTAATCCTGGATGCATATATTATCTAAGACAATAAGGAATTTATCATGGTTCTCCATAGGTGATTTTCTGCAGGTGTCTGAAGTTAGCCTTTTGGGTGCACCTACAAGAAAGAGTGCAAAATTTGGGCCAATTTGACAACTTTCAAAGACTGTAACGTTGTGCTCAGGAATCAGAATTGAGCATGATTATAGTAATTGGAAAGCTTATTCAAAGGGGAGCAATTTTAAATATTCAAATTCTGAATTAGTGATTCAGATGTTTTTGTAACTTTATTAGAAAAGTTCATATATCCATAGTTTGACAAAACTGTCAACATGGGTATTTTCCAGAATACATAAAAATTAATTTTTATTTTGTAATAAATCTAATATATGTGTTTATATGAACACTTTTGCATATTCATAATCATATAAGTGATTGTTAAGGGTCAGTAGTGAATATAGTGCAGTTGGGAAATCTTTGGTCTTGGTTTGTCCAACAAGGTCAGCATCATGGGTGATGCACATGATCCATATGAAGTTGAGGCAGATGCAATGGGAGAAAATATTCAAATTGAGAATGAAGAGACAGAATCCAATGGTAGGAGAAACCAAGTGACTCCCCCATACATTGCAGAAACCATGAGGATCCTAAGAGTGGAGCTGAAGCGTTATAGAGTAGACAATGAGGGGCTCCTTAGAGATCAAGAAGAGCATAATCAGTTAAATGCAACTATGCTCCAAAGTATGACAGACATTCAGAGGAATATTAACTCTAGACATCATTCTAAAAATCAGGAGAAGAGTGGGAGTATCTCAAGAAGGAATTCTCACAAAAGGTCCTGTAGTTCAAGAAGAGTTCAAGGATAATTTTAAGGACCCATACTTATTTAAAAGTGTATAAACCTTGGCGAATCTTACCAATTCTTAAAATGTCATCTATAAAATATTTAGCAATATTTTTCTAAAATTATTTCAATTTATAAGGATTTAATATAGTTTATATAATAATTTGGCAATGTTTAGAGTGAAAAAAATTTACCTCATCAAAATTGGGCGAAATGGGGCTTCAAAAAATGCAAATTGGCAAATCTTTTTTTGGAAAAAACATGGAAAAATAGACCATGGGATAAATTTCTCCCCTAAAATTATCCCTGGAAGAGTTTCTAGAGGTAGGTCATATACTCTAGAAATATCTTCTAGTGAGTCATTTGACTCTAAGGATTCCACTGAAGGATCAATCTATTCATCTCATAGGAAGAAGAGGAATAGGTCTTCAAAGAACAACTCACATGAAGAATTTATGAAGGCCAAACCTCCTACATTTGATGGTGAGATAAAATGTTTTCAAGAAGTTGAGGCTTGGCTTCTTGGGATGAGGAAGTATTTCCAAGTGCAAGACTACTATGGAAATATGAAAGCAAGAGTGGCTATATTCAATATGAATGGGAGAATATCTATATGGTTGGGATCACCTTAGGCAAGTGAAGAAGATCAATGAAAGGAAGATAATGTGGAAGAAATTCAAGAAATACTTCAAGCAAAAGTACCTCTCTAATAGGTACTAATATGGAAAAATTAAAGAATTCCATGAGTTGAAGTTGGTTCAAATGACTATGGAGGATTACGCAAATAAATATTTGGAGCTGTTGAGGTATGTCAAGTATACCAGAGATGATAAATTCAAAAGTCAACATTTTCTAAGTGGGTTGCCTCGGTCCTACAAAGATAGAATTGAGTTTGATGAGCCTCAAACTCTAGATGAGACCATAAGAAAGGCCAAGTATTGTTATGATCAAGCTAAAAGGAATCCATATTTCCATAGGGCATGGAAGGACAAGAAGAATGAGAAGTTTGAGCAAATGAAGAAGGGTTTCAAGCCTCCTCATTTCATAAATCAGCCAAGGAATCCTCCACAAGTTGTGACAAAGCTAGCTAAGATGATGCGAGACAAGCGAAGAAAACCACTTCAATGTTGTGGATGTGGAGAGGACCATTTGCTTATAAACTGTCCACATTGGAATGGGAGTTCAAAGCAAGTTCACAACATTCAAGAGGCTGAAACTATGGGTCAAGTAGCAAGGACTGTCCCTAGGATTTATGCAACACTAGAGGACTGCCAAGAAAATCATCAATCAATCATGGTTGATTTTGAAGGTAAGATTGCTAAGTAATCTATTTCTATTTTGATTGACCCTAGATCTACTCATAGTTATATTAGTCCCAAAATTGTTGATATTTGTGTTTTTAAGAAAACCAAGCATAGTAAATGATGGTTGGTTCAACTAGCCACATGAACCAAGAGAAAATTTAGTGAAATGGTGGAGAAATTTCCATTAGAAATGGGTGGACTGTCCACTTGTGTAGATTTGAATATTTTACCACTTGGTTCATATTACATTTTCATTGGAATGGATTGGTTGGAAGCACACAGAGTTATATTAGACTGCTACAACAAGAGTTTTAAGTGCATTGATGATGAAGGAAACCTAAGGGTTGTGAAAGGAATTCCAAAGAAAAATTTTGTTAGACATATTTCAGCTATGCAGTTGAAGAAGTTTTATAGGGGAGGTTTTCAATTGTATGCAACCCATATATTGGAAAAAATAGAAAATGAAATTCAAAGATTGGAGGACTATCATGTGCTTTAAGAATTCAAGGATTTGTTTCCTGATGAAATGCCAAGACTTCCTCCCAAGAGGGACATTGATTTCACAATTTATCTTGTGCCAGTAGTTGCACCAGTTCCTAAGACACCTTACAGAATGAGCACACCAGAATGATTAGAGTTGAAATTGAAATTGCAAGAATTATTGGAAAATAAGTACATAAGGCCAAGTGTGTCTCCATGGGGAGCACCTGTACTATTTGTGAAAAAAGTATGATGGTGCACTTAGGTTATGCATTGATTATAGGAAGTTGAATAAAGTGACAGTGAAAAACAAGTACCCATTACCTCGAATTGATGATATTTTTAATCAAATGAGAGGGGAAAAGGTATTTTCAAATATTGACTTGAGGTGTGGTTACCATCCAGTAAGGATCAAGGAAGAATACATTCACAAGACAACCTTTAGAATAAGGTATAGACACTATGAATTTGTAGTGGTGCCATTTGGTCTCACTAATGCACTCGCTACCTTCATGTGTCTCATGAATAGCATTTTCCACAAATATTTAGACAAGTTTGTTCTTGTTTTTCTAGATGATATTCTTATTTACTCTAAGAATGAAGAGGAGCATGAAGAACATTTGGGAATAGCTTTGCAATTGTTAAGCGAGAATAAGTTGTATGCACAGCTAAACAAATGTGACTTTTATAGGAATAAAATTCATTACTTGGGTCATATTATTTCAGAGGAAGGAATATCGGTGGATTTAGAAAAGATTGAAGCCATTATGAATTGGCCAACTCCAAAGAATGTGACAGATGTGGGATATTTTATGGGTCTTGTTGGTTACTACCGAAGGTCCATTGAAGGATTCTTTAAGGTTGCAAACCAAATCTCTTCCTTGCAAAAGAAGGGAACAAATTTTGAATGGACCCAAAAATGTGAAGAAAGCTTCCAACTGTTGAAGAAGCTTCTCACAAGTGCTCCAATTCTGAAAATTGCAAACCCAAAAAAAGAATTTGTTGTGTACAAATGCATATAAACAAGGACTTGGAGGAGTTCTTGTGCAAGAAAATCATGTGGTGTAAAATTAAAGGAGCATGAAAATAATTATGCCACACATGATATGGAACTTGCATCCATAGTGCATGCTTTAGAAATACAGAGACATTATTTAATGGGCAGCAAATTTGAGTTGAGGACAAGCCATTGTGGTCTGAAATATTTATTTGAGCAGCCAACATTAAATGCCAGGAGATGGCTGGAATTTTTATGTGAGTTTTATTTTGAGATCAAACACATAAAATGAAAAGAAAATAAAGTGGCTAATGCACTCAACAGAAAGATGCATGAAATGCATATGGCAGCCATCACAACTTGCCAATCAGATTTAAGATAGCAGACTATTAACTCTCTTGCTAAAGATGAATTATATGTGCAAATAAAAGATAATTTGCAGCAACATAATTTTGAAAAGAGGTATGAAGGGTATCAATTGGAAGATGATGGAATTCTTATTTATAAAAATATAATTTATATTCCAAATGTGGCAGACTTGAAAAGAATTGTTATGGATGAAATCCATAAAATTCCATATTCTACTCACCCAGGATATCAAAAAACAATTGCTACTACCATGAAGCAATATTTTTGGTGAGGGATAAAAAGGATATTGCTGAGTATATATCTAAATGTATGAAATGTCAACAAGTGAAAACTGAGCATCAACACCCAGCAGGCTTGTTGCATCCTTTGCCAATTTTGGAATGGAAATGGGAAGTAATTTCCATGGATTGTATTACAGGTTTTCCCATGACTGTGAGACAATATGATTCCATCATGATTGTGGTGGAAAATTGTCTAAGGTAGCACATTTTATCCCAGTTAAATCCACCTATAAATCATATGCCATTGTAAATATTTTTATGAAGGAAATTTTTAGATTGCATGGATTTCCTAAGGCAATAATTTCAAACAGGGATACCAAATTTACTTCAAATTTCTGGAAAAGTCTTTTTGTTGATTTGGGTATACAACTAAACTTTAGCATTTCCTACCATCCACAAACAGATGGGAAAATAGAAAGAGTAAATTAGGTTCTTGAGGACATGCTTCACATGTATGTGATGGACAAACCATCTAAGTGGGAATATTATCTACACTTGGTAGAGTTTGCATATAACAATGGGAAGCAAGCTTCGTTGGGCATGAGTCCATTCGAATTTTTATATGGCAAAAAGTACAGAACACCAGTGAACGGAATTGTAATTGGGCCAGAATTGCTTAAGGAAATGGAATAAGAGGTTGCAAAAATTAGGCAGAATTTAAAGGCAGCCTAATCAAGGCAGAAAAGCTATGCAAATGATAATAGAATGCATAGAGAATGCAGTGTTGGGGATCATGTTTATCTTAGAGTGAGATCAAGGAAGATTTCATTGAAGCTTGGAAGTTGTGCCAAGCCATCACCAAGATATTGTGGGAATTTGAAGTGCTTGAAAGAATAGGTTCAGTTGTAGGTAGAATTGCGTTGCCTGATAACACTAAAACTCATAATGTTTTTCATATTTTTTTGCTTAAGAAATATGTACATGATACTAACC
The DNA here is from genome assembly GCA_027924585.1 of Larix kaempferi. Taxonomy (NCBI): domain Eukaryota; kingdom Viridiplantae; phylum Streptophyta; class Pinopsida; order Pinales; family Pinaceae; genus Larix; species Larix kaempferi. The sequence goes on along the minus strand of BSBM01000343.1, from coordinate 10,953,052 downwards.
ATGTGATTGATTGAGATGTAATTTAGGTGGAACCTGAGGGAGAGTTCCAAAACTGAGCCACTATGCATCCTAGACAGGAAGGTAACATTGCTCAGGAACTGAGCCATCGGACAGGTAAAGGTGCAATGGAAGCACTTCAGTCCCGATGAGGCTACATGGGAGTTGGAGGATGCCATGAAAGAGGCATACCCATTTTTTCTGATTTTGAGCAAACATCGAGGACGATGTTATTCCAAGGGGGAGGGGATTGTAATACCCCCAGTTTTGACTTGGAATGTATTTAATCAAAATTAAGTAAATGATGTAAATATGCTAGTATGGATTCCTAGTGTGGAGCTTAAGGCCAAGGCCCGACTAAAGAATGACTAGGCATGTATGATGTATATATTTTTATTTGGACCATATAGTTGGCTTACAATGCCAATTCAAAATGTATGTAAATATTATGTTGGAAATTAATAAAATGGTCCAAGATGGTTGTGTAAGAGCACTAGAGGGGCTATGATTCCACCAGAGGGGAAGAGGAAATGGGGCCTATGAGGAAACCAAATCCTATGTTGCCATGTGTCAACCTTAGCACTCATCCAAAATCTTCCATGTGCCTTAAATAAGCCAATTACCTTTTCTTGACTATTAAATCCAATCATTGAATGCATATGTGAGGTTGGTGGGAAAAGTCACTTCATGTAGTTATTGAAGCATGGGGGTTGTGATAGTAATGTTAGCTATCATCAGTCCTATTTCTTCTATGGTTAGAAGCTATGTCAGTTGTCTTTTCACCCTTACCTTATATCCTTGGATTCAACACTCTTTTGATCATTCTCTCATGCATGTTCCTATACTACGTAGAGTTTTCCATTGTTGTTCATGTCCATTACCAAACTGTGTTTAACCTAGAAATTCAAATTTGGAGATAGAGCTACATTTTTGGAAGGAAAAATAGATGGTTGTAGGTGAGCATGGAGGTTGGGAAAGCTAGGAACTTGTACCCATTGAGTTCTGCTACTTTTGGATGATTGACAAGCCATGGATTAATGTTGCAAGAGGGTCTCCATTAGCATACAACAGGTTGGACTTACTACACACAATGGTAAGCACTGTAAGGGTTGGATTTCCTGAGGCAGTTGTGGAACGGTGAAGGGAAATGCCTTCCTTGTGTTGTGTGGGAAGTTGGAAGTAGTTGCATGGCTGTGATGGCTTAGTGAGACCCATGTAGAGCCATGGTTGAGATTTTTGGCTAAGCACAGGGAGCAGAATGGGTTGTGGGATAAGAGATAGAAGCATCTAGGTGTTTCCTTTCCCATGGTGGCTTCATATCCCATCTTGGGGGTGGACTCTCAGCAGAAAGTGTATATGTTGGACAAAGTGCCTAAGGTTGGGTGGAAAATCGCTCTTACACAACTAGTTGCTTGGATCTTCTTTGCTTAAAGATAAGTATTCTTATGCATCTTATGTGTAATGATTTTTAGTTGTATTCATGCTAGAATTATGCATGTAAATTGCATGATGTGCGTGTGGAGTGTATTATTTCCCCTGTGTATTTTTGCTATATATATGCACAAATGTTTGTTTTTTACTGTTATGAATTCGTAATTCTTCTTATGGGAAAAATTTAGAGGCCCCGATTTAGTGAATGTCCCCTCCTATTGGTCGGTTTGAGGGATGGGGATGTTACATATATGATAAAAGTATGTTAATCTAAAATCACCAATTTTTTCTAGAATTTATATAAAATCTTAATAAATTTGAAATTTGTTTTTCAAAAATATCGCCAATTTTTTTATGGTTGATATTTTAATAATTTGTAAGATTTACCAAGGTTTCAACACTTTAAAATAAATATGGATCCTTAAAATTTTCCATGTTTTGGGTGATACGGAATTTCCAGAGCCTCGGGGATGCTCCTTTATCAAACTCCCTTGGTTGAAAATTTTCATGAACTCTTGCTCATGAGGGATGGTTAAAAACATTATTAAAGGAATATGGTCCCACAAGTTAACCAAGTTACTCTTTTGGAGCCCATGATGTAGATTCCTATGAATCTTTGTCTTTCCACTTACCTAAATATTATTTTTGCTAGTCTATGTTTCTTATCCTGCGACCAACTCTTTCATCCAGCACATCTTCAACATCCTATTGCTTCTTTACTAGGATTTGTGTATGTAAATCTACCACTTTCTCTTTCTCAACTTCTTATGTTTCTTCAAAGTCTCTATGATGCTAATAAATATTTGTAACATTAAAGATTGGTGAAATATCTATGTGATCAATCAAGTCCAACTTGTATGCATTCTCACAAATCTTCCTAAGGACTATCTAACACCCCAATTTTGACCATGTTGCATTAAACATGTAATTGATGTAATATCGTTATAAAATTATGGTGAGGAGCACAAGGCCAAGGACCCTCCATCGATTTATTGGTCTTGTATTGGAAATTAAAAATCGATGCATATGGATCACATGCTAGCCTGACATGATGGAAATTATAAATATGATGTAAATATGTATTTTAATAAAAATACCCACAACTAGCTATGCAAGGCAACAAGAGTACGGGGGCATGATTTCTACAAGGAATTGGGAGGGAAATATTCAAACCCTTGATGCCAATAATGTTAATCCAAGTGTCAATGAGAAAACCCATGAACCATTAACTACCCATGTTGACTTTTGCACCCAATGATTTATTTCTTCCAAGAGCTCATTGAGGTAGTTATTTTTTGGGGAAATGGAGAGTATGGTTGTCCAAATTTCATGTATGGAAAAGCCATCATTTTGGAAAAACATGTTTGGATTCATGGGCAGTAAAAGACCCATGAATTTGCTTCCCAATCCATCATTCATCCATCAGTTTTTACTCTCTCATGCAGTTTGGTCTTGCTAGGTGTTTTTCTCCTCATTCTTACTGTGTTTTCCTTCCTTCTCTAGCTCGAAAAGTTGTTTTTGGTGCTGTAGAATAGCGGGGAAGAAGTGAAATCAAGTTGGGGGTCTATGAGATCTGCTTTTTTTACTTGGTTTCTTGTGCACCCATTTGGATTTCGATCTGTGGCTTTCAGTGGTTGTTTTCCCCTTTCAAAGTGAATTTTGGTGTGCCCGCGATTTTGGAACACTCATAAGAAATCATGTTTTGTGAATCCCATAGCTAAAACATTTTTATGTGCCCAACCATTGTGCTTTGCTATGTGCTTGATATATATCTATGGTTTGGGGTTAGATTTATCCCTTGTGTTAGCTTGAAATTATGTGTAAGCAGCTAGGATTAGAAGAGGATCTGGAATTGGCTTGATAAACCTAGTGAAAGGTGTAACCTCACCGAAGATGATAGGGCTTTGGCTACTTTTCTATGGACACCCTGAATAACACTGTAAGGAAGGTATGGCCCGAGCACGGGGGATTCACTCAATAAACTGCTATCATAGCACATTCGTTCGTGTCATATGAAACAATACCCCTAATTTCACTAAATATTGGAAAATACCTTCCAAAATTGTTTTTTTAACCCCCTCCCAATATGCATTCCCAATTTAAAAAAACCCCTGTTTTCACTAGATATTGTATGTATGATTTTTTTCATTAACATTTTTTATACCCCTTTATATTTCTACCTAGTATATTGATATGATACCCCTCTTATGATCCCACATGCATTCTACAATGCACCTTGCTTCTTTCGATGTATATTGTGGATGCACATTACTTCACCCACAATGCAATTACTCAACCACATATCATTATGATTTGCAACATCTAATGGTGTAATGAAGAGATAGGAGATCACTTCTTGTATGTCACTAGAGCCAATGCACATAGTACAACATTTAGATTGCATGTTACAGTTCCCCAATCATTGACTAAGCCTATTGTGGGCTAGGTATCCAAGCCCCCAGGGCTTGTAAAAAGCTCTAGGAGGTTGAATAAACCTCCCAAGGCCTGTAATAGGAACGAGTGGTTGGGTATTCAAGCCCCCAAGGCCTATCGAGGGCCTATAATAGGCCCTAGAGGCTTAGAGCCTCCCAAGGCTATTGGTAACAACTGGTTGAGTGCTATTGGTAACAATTGGTTGTCAATGACCACTGTCTCTCGACTATGATCGACTAGAAACCCACTTCACCATGAAACCACCTGGCCTGAAGCATGCCTCAAGACGTGATTTCCCTGCATACTGGTAAGCCCGAGCCTTGCCTCAACCCGATTTCTCATCCAACCGTGATCCCGCCATCTCCATTTGGCGGAAATTTGTCAGCCTGCCCATATAAAAAATACCAAAAATACCCCAAAGTATTTTTGTATTGTTACATTAAATAAAAAAAACCCTTTTCCCCTCAATATATAAGCAATATAATTTTTAGGTTTTCGTGAATATTTAATACTGCAATATGAATGAATGTTGTATTATATTGCCTTCTAGTGAAGCCCCTGTGGGCCCGAGGGATTGCGGAGCAGTGAATGGGATACTTCTTTGTGTTGGGTGTGTAGGTATTGTGGGTGCCAAGCTAGCTAAATCTTGTAGAGGTACTGATAGCTCTGTGGTTGAGCTCAGTAGCTTAGCACTTCCTTTCTTTCTACTGCCTTGACATCCTGATAAGCCCAGTTGTGGAATGGATTGGCTAATATGTGGTATATACTTGGCTATGTGTGAGTTTTTTGTTCCCTTTTCATTGTGGAAATAATGCCCAGCTCGGAGGTGGCAGCTATGTTGAGAGATTGATGAGCACAACTGGCCTGTGGTTGGGTGGAATGTTGCAGTTGCATAGCCAGCTACTCAGGACAGCTTCATAACAAGATAATTTTTCTCTTGTATTAATTATGAAATGTCTTTAATTGATTCATGTTATGATGTTGATTAAGTCTTGTTAGATGTGTGTGGATATAGTTCAATTCCACTGTGTATGTTATTTATGCATCTGCACACATGCGTTTTACTTGTTATGAATTTGTAATACTGTTATGGGGATAAATTTGGAAGCCCAAGTTTAGTGTCATGTTCCCTCCCTTAATTTATATTGATTGAAGGGTACATTAGAGACTATGCATGGGGCTATCTTATTATACTTTATTTTGTTATATGCTCCCCTCAGAAGCCTCTCTTTCCTCAAATGCACCATTACTAAATCTCCTTCTACAAATTCCTTTATTCTACTTTTCATATCAACCTTCTCTTTGTACTTCTCATTAATTCATTGAAACAAATTTCTAACTCATTCAAGTATATATCTCATACACTCTTGTAATGTCCCCAATAAAAAATTAGGAATATCAAGCCCCAAGTTCCAACTTTGATTATGTTGATTTTTCCACTTTATCCCAAACAATGGATTATGAAGGCTTATGAGATGTTCTAATTCAACAATAGAGGAATGTATTTATCATTTGGGATTTGAATAAATATGTGCATCCCATTAAATATACGTTGGTATCAATGTAATGTTGCCAAATTAGATCCAATATAAGTTTTCAAGACTGGTTATTAAATTTGGCTCATGCCTTTGTTCAAACACTTTGTATGCAACCTCTTTATCCTCAACATTGAGGCATGGAAAGTGAAAATCACATCATCAGATATTAAGGAAGAGTTATTCTCCCAATATAAAAATAGAGAATGATTTATAATTCATGTTTGGTCAAACATTAACAACTCTATAGGAAAGAATTCAAATCTAGGAAGACTAGTTCCAATTTCACTACATTGAGGGACTTGATTTCCAACTCATCCAAAAAAACCCCAAACCCAATCAAATTCTCCCAAAAAGCCTCAAATTGACTCAAAAACATAAAAATATATCCAAATAGTTCACTAACCAACTTTAGAGAACTTTCATGAAAATTTAATACACATTGCATTGAGATGGCATGGCCATATTAACATTTTTACACATAGATCAATCGACAACTTGAACATTGAACATAATATGGAAAAAGGAACTGTAAATATTTATTATTAGTGTATGGAAAAATTAATATAATTATCACAACAATATATGTCTCTTACAAAAGATCTAAATCCAAGAAATACACAAACGAAAATGTAGAGGTGTGCCCCTCCACTAGAAGAGATGCCAAATAGAGTAGATTTAGTAAAATGATGATATATTGGCCATAGGGAAACCTTTTTGAGTGAAAAAAATGTGTTTCCCATTGGAAACAATGCTATTAATTCAATTGAATAGGTATCATATCCCAAAAATTCTTTCAAGTATCGAAACAAGAACCACCATTATGGCCCTCCTTCACTGATCAAAGCTCTAAATCAACAAGAAACACCCCCGAATGATGGATAATCCTCCCAAATTGTGCCCTCTATCACATATAAGACATATAAATTCCAAGAATGATCTATTCAATTGAAAATGGATTCAATGGTACGCCCTCCTCAAGCAAGAACCCACAACTCCTACACCAAAATGCTCGAAAAAGACCATAAACTTCTGTTGCTACAACTTGAAATTCCAAACACCTATAGATGAATTTGAACTAGAAATAGAACAAGATATAAACCTGCATAAACTGAATCTCAATTGATAAATATGATTGATTCCTCCTCACCTCTCATTCACATGATGCACAATTGAGAAATCTGAGTGATTTCTCCTTTCTTGCTAGCTACGGTGGAATCTTTCACCACTGAAACTAGTTCTGTAGCAAGGGGCACATCTCCCAAGCTTGATAAGCTCAATGGCTCTCCAATACCAAAATTCAAATTACTAAAATTCCTTTCACTTGTGTCTTCATTCTTTTTATAAATCTTCATGGAGCATTTCCCCCTCATTCTAGAATTCTCTCACAAATATTTAATAAAATATTATTTTTATGAGAGAATGACACATTGGAACTCATTTACTTACTGTATAATGTTATTTTTCCAAATAATAACTTCATCTACCTTGGAAAATCGAATTAGAGAGGCTTAGCTTAATCTTGGGGAAGTTACACTAACATGTGGGCCCACCCCTCACCTCTAGCACCCTCCTTGGCTAAATTTAGGAACTGCAACATGTCCTAGGTTGTCATAAGTTGCCATAATCTATCATAGGACCTTATTCTTGTCATAAGTTGTCATATATGTCATAGGTTGTCATATATTTGTTATTTTTAGCCCAAAGAGTTACAACCCATGAGATGCCTCCATGATAGGATTCCTTCCACCTTGGATGGGAGTTAAACCACACATTTGGACTCATTCCACAACTAATGCACCCTCCTTGTCCCAATTATTTCAAAATATTATTAAAATTTATTTTTAGGAGAGAATGATTCCTTGCTCCATAATTTTTTTTTCCTTAATGGAACTTGGTTTTCCATAGTACCTCATGACCCCAATTCACCACTTTACTATTCTTCTTTAATATTTCCAAGTGACTTTATACCAATGAATTCCTTATTAATGAAGTGATCCATAGTATAAATTTGGGGACATTACAATCCTCCCCACCCAATATTTCTTGTCCTCAAGCAATTTAAACCTGGGTGTGGTAATGCTTCTTCTTATTCCCCAACTTATGCTCATTGATTTTTTTCCTCCTTCCTTAGTGATGACTTTTCATAAGGCTGCAATTTCAAGTTGACCAAGTCGTCAAATCTACATCCCACAATCTGAACTGCGCTAAGTTTGAAAATGATGTCATGGTTCCATCCCAATCGAAAGGAGGTGAAGTACACTCTGCTCAATGTATGGTCCTGCAAGGTACTAACATAGGAAAACTGCCGACCAATGCTAGTAAGAAGAGTGACTCTATATTGAAACCACTCAATCAACTCCCCAACAACTGGTCTGCTAAGAATATCATCATATGAAAGCCAAAATTGACTCTCAACTCCGGCTCTACTGCTAAAAATATGCCATGCACTGTTACTCTAAGATCCCTAACTAATCTCCAAAAGGGAACCACCATGATGTTGTTGCGCAACTTTGATCATAATCATCCCCACTAGAGAAATATCCATCTCCTCAACTGTCCTACCAACAACCCAACTGAAACAACTAAGTCCCAAAATGATTCCAGGGTCCCAAATGAACTTGATAAATGTAGAGTGTCTAAGACACCTGAACCAAACAATACCAAGATCTCACTGTCCATGTTGCACTCCTCCAAGCATCATCACTGCCACCTGTAGCAATTTGTCACTCCAAGGAATTCCAGGATCCCACCACCAAATTGGAAGTTCATCACTCCCAATGCTCATCCAAACCTTTATGATCCTCTCTATTATAACATGAAGCTCCTATTGTGCAAACTGCACACCACTCATATGTCTCAGAGAAATGTCACTAGTCCTATCCAATAGAATCGAATGAAAATCCCATGTCCTACCATGTATAATGAAGGAATCAGATAACAATAATACATGTCTCTGTTGCTGCTCGCAAGACTAAAACCTGGATGGTATGCTATGACCCCAATGTGTATCCACCTCTAACATAAATATATCCACCAAATACATGGATGTGTAACCTCCTTTGCTGGTTGGTCCATATAAAGTGTACATATATGTCTCCTTCATGATTAAGTCTCTCTCCCATAGAGGAAACTCATGATCCTCCTGATGCAAAATAAGTACTTGGTCAACATTCTCCATGTCAACTCTCTCCTCAAGTACCTAAAAATATGAAATATCCTCATTCTCAATAGCCACATGAGGCTCCTCCATCGAACCATGAATGTAATCAGCCATAGACAATTGGTTTTCTGAAGTGTAGGATGAAGGGTGTGATCTTTCCAGCTCCCTACAAAGCTATTCAACCTCCATGTCTGATTCTTGAAGTGATTTTTGTGTTCTCTTCAAGGAATCATGGGTGATCTCAAGCTCATGGGCGAGTCTTTCAACTTCACCTTTTTCTTCTTGTAATGCACAATATTGGTACATCTCAACAAGCCTAAGAAGATGGTCTATATCGGAAAGCAGGTGTATGTAGTTAGTCTTCATGGATGCCACTTCCTTTCGAATGGCTTCAAAATATGCAAGGGAAGATTCTATTTTCAAACTATCATCTACTCTTGAAGCTCTCCAACAATAATTTGTCACCAAGGAATTTGTGTCATCAAATTTTTTCATGGCAATCCTAACATTCTATTTGCTTACCTTCAACTTCCCTGCTAAGAGTTGAAGCTCATGGGAACATTCCTCCACTAAATTTTTGTATTTTTTTTTATTGTCATCCTCCCCAAAAATCATCATTTTCCCCTACATGCTCTACTTCTGCACATTCTTCAATTGGAAGAAATAATGGCAGGAGATAGGTTTCTTCTTGCTGCCTTGTTTGGGCTTCCAACAAACCCGCTTTCATAGCTCCTTGCAACCACTCATTTCCCAAGTCTTGAGTTTTGTTTACATCTTCTAAGGGCTGGTATTAAAAAATAGAATGTTTGTGTCATGAGTCCCCAACACATAATATTTCTTTAACATCCAAATCAACATTAGAAGATTCTACAATACCATTATCCTCATGTGGAATGGATGCTAGCTCATGATGATGCAAAGAAATATAGCTGCTGCAAAAATCAGAATTTTTGTCATACCTTGGTGTCACATATTCAACATTCCCATGTGGTTGATTAGTGAGTGCATGATGCTCCACTTTGTTTTCAACCGGAAGACTCAGGGATGCAATTTGTGAGTCTTTTTTATCCAATTTCTTGTATGGCCACGGTGAATTTGTGAACATAGCTTCAATTTCTTTGGGTCTCCCACATGATGGCTGATTTTTACTATCCTCATGTACATTTGAAGGCTGAACAATGACAGTGTATTCACCACCTTTTGAACTAGATTCATCACAAGAACTTTTGGATGCTCATTTTCTAGAGAAGCCAAATATCTTCTTCATAAGTCTTGATGCAGAGAATTCCGCTAATAAGGCTTGACACTGCTACAAGCTACACTCTATCTATCGATATGTCTTTTCTAGCTTCTCATGGAGCTACCTTATATTCTCCCATTCAAACTTCTTCTCCTCTATGGTCGAGGCATGAAGGGAAGTCGGTAATCTGCCATCTAGAAGTCTAGCCATTGAATAATTTTCACCTTCAACATTGTTTATGATATCACATAAATAATCCTCCAAATCATGTCGAACATGCAATCCTCCATCTATCCTTTCAACTCCTTCATTGTCTTCCACTAAATAAATGAAACCATATTCAGAGAATGGTTATTCCCATGTTAAGCTCTCCTCAAGCTCCCAAGCATCTGGTTCCAACCTCATGTCTGCAACCCTTCTTCAAGTGAGGGTTATGTTCATCAATTTTTCTTCAAATTTATCCTTTAGTTCCCACATATTTCCAATACCATGATCTCATACCACTATAATATCCCCAATAAAAAATTAGGAATATTAAACCACAAGTTCCAACTTTGATTATGTTGATTTTTCCACTTTATCCCAAACAATGGCTTATGAAGGCTTATGAGATGTTCTAATTCAAAAATAGAGGAATGCATTTATCATTTTGGATTTGAATAAATATGTTCATCCCATTAAATATACTTTGATATCACTTTAATTTTCCCAAATCTTATCCGATAAAAGTTTTGAAGACTGGTTTTTAAATCTGGTTCATGCCTTTCTTCAAACACTTTGTATGCAACCTCTTTATCCTCAACATTGATGCATGGAAAGTGAAAATCACATCATAAAATATTAAGGAAGAGTTCTTGGCCCAATATAATATCAACAAATGATTTATAATTCATATTTGTTCAAGCATGAACAACTGTATAGGCAATAATTCAAATCTAGGAAGACTAGTTCCAATTTCACTACAATGAGGGACTTGATTTCCAACTCATCCCAAACAACCCAAAACCCAATAAAATTCTCCCAAACAGCCTTAAACTAACTCAAACAAATCCAAATATATCCAAATATTTCACTAACCGAATTTAGGGAACTTTCATTAAAATTTAATACATATTGCATTGAGATGGCATGGCCATATTAACAGTTTTACACATAAATCAACCAACAACTTGAACATTGAACATAATATGGAGAAATACACCGTAAATATTTATTATGAGCGTATGGAAATAGTAAATATACTGATCACAACAATATATGGCTCTTACAAAAACTCTAAATACAAGAAATACCCAGATGGAAATGTAGAGGTGCACCCCTCCACCAGAGGAGATGCCGAATAGAGTAGATTTAATAAAATGATGATATCTCGGCCATATGCAAACCTTTTTGAGTGAATTTGTTTTTCCCACTTTAAACGATGATATTAATGCGATGGAATAGGTCTCACATCCCATAAATGCTCATAAGTATCAAAACCAGAACCACCATTCTAGACCTCCTTCACCGATCCAAGCTCTAAATCAACAAGAAACACTCCCAAACGATGGATAATCCTTGAAAATTGAACCCTATGTCACATATAATTCATATAAATTCCAATAATTATCTATTCGAGTGAAAATGTATTCAATGGGATGCCCTCCTCAAGCAAGAACCCACAACTCCAACACCAAAATGCTTGGAAAACACCATAAACTTTTGATGCTACAACTTGAAATTTCAAACATCTGTAGATGAATTCAAACAAAAAATGGAACAAGATATAAATCTGCATAAAATTAATCTCATTTGATAAATCTAAGTGATTCCTCCTCACCTCTCATTCACATGAAGCATAATTGAGAAATCTAAGTGATTTCTGCTATCTTGCTAGCTAGGGTGGAATATTTCACCACCGAAACTAGTTATGTAGCAAGGGGAACATATCCCAAGATTTATAAGCTCAATGTATGTCCAATACCAAAATTCAAATGACCAAAATCCCTTTCACTTGTGTCTTCATCCTTTTTATAAATCTTCATGGAGCATTTCCCCCACATTCTAGAATTCTCTCACAAATATTTAATAAAATATTTATAAATGTTATTTTTATGAGAGAATGACACCTTGGGACTCATTTACTTCCTCTCTAATGTTATTTTTCCAAATAATAACTTCATATACCTTGGAAATTCGAATTAGAGAAGCTTAGCTTGATTTTGGGGAAGTTACACTAGCATGTGGGCCCACCCCTCACCTCTAGCACCCTCCTTGGATAAATTTAGGACTTGCAACATGTCATAAGTTGTCATAATTTTCCATAGGACTTTATTCTTGTCATAAGTGGTCATAGATGTCATAGATTGTCATAGATTTGTTATTTTTAACCCGGGGAGTTACAACCCATGAGATGCCTACATGATAGGATTCCTTCCACCTTGGATGGGAGTTACACCACACATTTGGAATCATTCCATCACTAATGCGCCCTCCTTGTCCCAATTATCTCAAAATATTAATAAAATTTATTTTTAGGAGAGAATGATTCCTTGCTCCATAATTTTTTTTTTCCTTGGACCTTGGTTTGCCATAGTGCCTCATGATCCCAATTCAACACTTTACTATTCTTCTTTAATTTTTCCAAGTGACTTTAGACCATTGAATTCCCTAGTAATGGAGTGGCCCATAGTAAAAATTTGGGGACATTACAACTCTGCAAATTCTTCTATATCTACACTCTTCACATGCTTTGCAACTAGAAAACTCACCAAATTTGTCACTCCCTTTGGTAATTTTCCATACATAATATAAAAAGGAGTCTTTCCTATAGACCTATAAATTCATCCTATGCTAAGAGAAATCCCACTACCTTGGTTTATATTCTACTAAAAATCCTATAAAATTACCAATACTTCTACTCACAATATTTGTTTATCCATGTACTTAAGGGTTATATGCAAAATTGAATTGTAATATAGATCCAAACTTCTACCACAAGGTCTACAAAAATGTCCTAGGTATTTGGTATCCCTACTTGAATCGATACACATCGGTAACCCATGCAACCAAACAATCTCTTGAAAGAAAAAAACATCAACGTTTGTAGCATCACTTATTTTCTTGCATGAAATATAATGTGACATAATTGAAAATTTATCCACAATTACCATTATGGAATCATCACATATTTGAGTCCTTGGTAATCCTGCAACAAAATACATACTCACATCAACCCAAGAATTTTCTAGTATAGGAAATGGTGTAAACAAACCTATATTTTGACTCCTTCCTTTTGCACATTGACATATCCTATAGATTTCAACCAATACCTTCTCACACCCCTGCTAATACTGGGCCAAAAGTATATTTCCTCCACTAAATCTCTAGTCTTGTCATGACCAAAATGATCACTTAATATTCCACCATGTAACTCACGATGAGATTCTCTCTCATAGAGGCTCTTGGTATGGACAAATAGTGAATCTTGAACAGGAATCCTTCATGAATAAAAAATTCCAAGTATGGAGTCCATTCCATGTTACATGGTTCTTTACAAGTTATCTAAACCTATGCAAAATCTGCTTTGCATTCATACAAGACTTTCATAACATCTAAACCCACAACCTCAACAGCCATAGTAATCAACAACAATACTCTCTTACTTAATGCATCAACAACCTTATTATAATATCTTAATTTGTGATTCATAATAAATTAGTAACTCTGCAATAATTCTACTCATTTCATATGTCTATGATTTGGTCTCTCTTGACTATTAATATACTAACATGCTTTGTGATCAATATACAACACAAACTCCTTAGTCGATAAATAATGTCTCCACTTCTTCATTGCTTGAATTATGGATTACAATCCTTGATAATAAATAGATTACTAATTCCTTTTGGTATCATTCAAGTTCTCACTAAAGAAAGAAATAGGAAATTATACCTTCTTGGCTCAATACTACTCCAATTCATCATAATCCACTTAGAAATCTTTGTTGAAATTTGGTAAGGCCAATACCGGTTGTTTAGTGACCTTCTTCTTCAACATTTCAAGGCTCCTTCCAGTTGTTATTTTCTAGTGAAAACTAAGTCCCTTCTTCATGCATTCAATCAATGATGCACATATACCATTGAAATTCTAATTAAACTTCCAATAGAAGCTTTCCAGTCCATGGAAACTTCTAACTTCAAAAATTCTCTTAGGAATAGGGCATTCAACCACAACCCTCACTTTCTAGGGGTCCATCTTCAAATATTCTTAGAAAATCACAAATCCCAATTATAACTACTCCTCTTGCATGAATATACACGTCTTCAAATTTCTCAACGTGTTCTCCTCTTTCAACTGCTCCAATACTTGTTACAAATGCCTCAAATCATCCTCTTTTGTCTTGCTAAAAATCAAAATATCATCAAGGCAAACAATGACAAATTTACCTAGGAATGGTTTCAATAACTCAGTGATCAACCTCATGAAGGTACTTGATGCATTTTTCAACCCAAATGGCATAAGTATCCACTCATACAACACATCATTTGTCTTTAATGTTGTCCTCCATTCATCTCCTTCTCTAATTCTAATTTGGTGATACCCACCCTTAAAATCAATTTTGGAAAAGTATCATGTGCCACTCAACAATCCATAAGATCATCCATTCTTAGCAATGGAAATATGTAATTGATAGTGATATTTATTATATCCCTAGAGTATGTACACATCCTCCATTATCCACCTTTCTTTGGTGATAGTATTGCAAGTACAATGCAAGGACTCAAACTCTACTGTATCAAGCCTTTATCTAACAATTCTTGAACTTGTCTAATTAACCTTCTTCACTTTTTGCAGGGGTGATTTTATAAGGTGCTTTGTTTGGAAAAATCAATCCAGATATCAAATCAATTTTATGTGACATATGTCTAAATGGAGGAGCTCCCATTAGAATATCAACTGCAATATCCTCTTTGTATTGCTCTAACAATTCTTTAAATTAATGTTGTACTTTATTTTCATCTTCTTCCTCTTGAAACTTCTTTGGAAAAACTACAAGGTAAAACTCCGAACTCTTCCTTCCTTCTAGGAATTCTTTGAACAAAGAATAATCTTGTTGTTGATGTTATCTCCATCATTCTCATTGGTTCCTAGATGTAATCTAAATTTTCTTCCTCCTTTCTCAAACTGATAGATATTTTTTATCCTATAATTAAATACTCTCCTGTCATAAAACCAAACTTTTCTCAATAATACATGGCAAGCATCAATGGTAACAACAACACACAAAACTTGATCTTCATAGTCTCCCATTTGAAAACTCAGTAAGCACACTTGAGAAAAAGTAACTTGATGTCCTTTTGCAACCATGAAACTCTAGTGCTTCTTCCATCAAGAATAAGATTGCAACACTTACATTGTATCTTACAATTTGTCTTGAAGAGATTCTTCCTCTATGTAGGTTCTTCCGCAACTTTCCCTTTTTGGCTTGAAAAATGTTATGATACTCCCTAGGGGTGTAATGGGGGGAGGAAGAGCCAATTAGAGTAATAATAGTGGATTCATGTAAGGTGGACTGGTCCACTATGTTTGTTGTTATTAAATAAGGCCCACTATGGTAGTTAGTATTTAATAAATGTAATGTGGCCTCATTAAAGAAGGTCCAATAGGTAGTTAGGAGGTTGTTATGGTTAGGACTCTCTTGTTATCTACAAGTAAGGAAAGGGTTCTCTTTAGATTTCAAGTTAGAATTGGTTTGAGAGTAAGAATTGGAATTGGGATACAAGGCAAAAGGCACTGGCTTGGATCCTTGGAGGAATGCATAGAACAATTTTCCTGAACACATAAGGTGATGATATTGGATTAACATGGGATGATTCTTTTAAATATGTTTACTAGAAAGAATTTGTAGAAGGGGGATAAAGGGTATTGATAGGAAAACGAGAATCTTGGGAAGTTAGAGGACGTGTGAGTTCAATAGTTAGCTTGGAGACAAATAAAGATATGTTAGAATTCAACATAGAAAGGGAGAAATTAAAGGCATTGGTGTGTTAAGTGAAGAAGTGTGAAGGCGTGAGGGAACAAAAAGGAAGGACCTTGATTGGGGTGAATAAGATCCAAATTTAATGAAGAAGGTAATTATGTGGCTCAGATGAGGTGAAATTGGCTATTTGAGAAGAAGAAAAAATATGTTCAAGAATCAAGCTAAGATTGGTGATGGGAAGAATAGTAATAGTGAAAGGGAGGGGTGAAAAAATCCTTTCAAATTCAATCTGCTACAATTATCAATGCATTTATCTATTTTTTTTAACAAAAACCTTTTCAAATTTCAAATTCACCATACAAAATTGTGCATTCATGAGAGATACATGTTTTCCAATTAGAGATAGACATGAAATATTTGACTCCTTTCATTTTTAAAAATGGCTTTGATATCCCTTTTTTAATCCCTATCCTAAACCCAAACTATTTTTGTAATAATAGCATGACATATCCAGTGTGTTGCATAATGGTTTTGATGCGTGGCAAAGAAACACCATATTTTCACCTTCTTCTAGTGTTTTTTTTGGAGTTTTTCAAATTTTCCAAGGGATCTATGTCTATGTAGGTACCATGGATTCCATATCTTTTACAACTTCTAAATGAGTAAGGAACATTAATTTCTTTATGGGTTTGAGTTATATAATTTATGATGTCTCTTTGTTCCAATCATTGAGTCCATATTCCTACAACTTTTATATTTACCTTGTAGGCATTTATTCAATGCACACACTGTCTCTACACTGTAGCAGATTCCTCGTCTCTCAGACGAATGGAATCTTTCCACATGCATCCTCACCTTTTTCCCTACATAGTGAACAAGTTTTCATTCTCATAATTCTATGGTTTAAAAAATACCGTGCTATAGTAGTATAGGCACACTACGTGCCTATGGTTTAAAAAATAGGTAATCTAATATATCATAATATAAATAGATAAACTCCCAAACAAAGTGGAAAGAATCCTCGGTTCCTCTCCCATCCCTAGTTCCTCGAACAATAAGCATCCTCATGTTTTCCCAACCTCGGTTTCTAGCATCCATGGGTTTTACCAGCTTCTTTGATTTCGCCCAGCCCTCGGTTCATCTCCTAGCAAACAACAAGCAGTTGTCTATGTTCGAGCAGCTTTGTTTGATTTCTTCAAGCCTTGGTTAATCAACCAGCCAGCCAACAATCCAATTTCGACACTTCAAATTTGTACACCCAAGTACTATGGGCATGCAGTTATTTTTATCGGGCTTGCGTTTTCCAGATTTCCTAGGCAGAAGATTGGGACCGAGGCTTCTAGGGAGCAGAGATGCCTCACTTGTAAGTTGTAGATATTCTATGTTCTCTACCTCTTCAACCTATTTTGTGATCATTTATATTTCAAGGAAACTACTTCGGTGTCAGTGGCTGTGGACAAGTGTTTCTGAATTATCAAAATGCCTGGTCACAAACCTTGATCTTGAAACCCTAATTGCATAAGTATTGAATGTAGACTGGGAATTCATTATTCAAGCATGATAGTTAATAAAGTTCACGATATCTATGATAACCATTTAGACTAAATGAATGAAAAGTGAAGACAGATCCAACCATGTTTGTATGCTTTATTTTATTTTATTTTGAACCGGTGAAGTTTAGGGATTTAGCATAACTCCTTTCTTATTCGAGATCCAGAGTCTCACCATGGCTTATATGCTTGCTTATGATTTTTGTTTCCTAGTAGACCTATCAGATCTGAATGGATGAAAAAGAAAGGAAAAAAAATCCAACCCTGATTATATGCTTGTTTATGTTGTATATTGTATGCATCTCACGTACTATCTAGAATTAAAATCCAGAATTTGTAGCATTCAACTATGATTGTCCATATGTTTTTTCTACGCCTTTTAGTATGCTTTCTCGAGCTGTATATTGTTTGTATGAACAATAGCCACATCTAACATTGATGTGCATATTGTAGTATTTATTTATGGATGCAAGTACCGCTAATCCTACTATGGTTGTTTTATAACTTGTAGTCTATGGGAATGCTTGAAAGTGATGACGTGTTAGCTTTTATTTATTTATTCTTACATTGGGAGTTTCATATTCTTTAAATATAAATCTTAGAGCATGGGGCATCATGTAGAGAACAACAAAATAAATTTCCCAAGTTCTCATGCAAGCATATAATGAAGCACTTCCAGAAGGATTAACAGTAAGAGGGTCATTTAGTGATCTTCTTGCTAATATGGAGGCCAATCCATATGATGCGAAGATATTTGCTTTGAATATGAAATCAATGGTATGTCTTTCTCGAATTCTATTTGATTTTGTAGGCATTTTACTCCTAATTTTTTGTAGTATGTATTGTTGCATATGGGTTACTGATTGATTATTTCAATATGACCACTTTCTTCCTTCTTTTGCTACAATTTAACATCGTATGTGAAAAGTGTCAAACTTGGTGTTTTTGTTGAATGCCATTTCCTATTATTGAAAATATCAAATAATACTCAATTACAGAGCATATTTAGTATAATGGATATTATTATTTCGTGCAATTTTAGTTTTGAATCCTAAATCCAGTTGTTCCAACATCGCAGAGAAATTTACTCTACATTTCATATAGTTTTGAATTTTGAATTCAATACTTGTCACATGGAAATGCATAGAGAAGTTTATAATACAATGGAGATCAATTATGTGAAAGGTTTCTTTACTTCCTCATTTATTTGAATGTTGAACCCATTGAATCTACTACAGGTTGACACAGTGATGGAACCTTGGATTAAAACTCATTTCCTTTCATATGAATGGTGAGGATCCTTAAAGTAGGTTAACAGCTGATGAATTGGGCTAATCACTGAAGAAGTATTACAAATTTCAGTTATGCAGTGCCATATGAAATCTTGGATATTATACACTATAAAGACATTAAGATGGTTGCTTCGTTTTCTCCCTAAAATCCTTGGTAAATACTTTTCTGAAGTTTGAATTACTATGTTATTTCTAAATGTCCCTAGAAACAAACCGGTATCTTGTTGTGTTATTAACTTATTGTATGATCATGTAGCAATCATGGTTGTTAGTATTTATCAAAATGAATCCAATTCTAAAATTAAAATCGTGTCAAAAAATTATTACAAGGATAATGATCAGGGAGATTTATCTGTAATGTCACTTAAAAGGTCTGAAAACATCAAATATAGCTTTGTATCTACTATCCTCCATATGGCCTTGTCCAATTCAAATGGAGAAAGCCTACCAACAACCAACAGGAAACTACTAAAATCTAGTGCCATAAAAATGAATTAGTCTATCTCAAGGTCAACTCCTCTTGATCACTGATACAGAATAAGATGAAAGCATGAATCATAGTAGGGGAAAAACCATTGATCCCAAAAGGAGGACAAGAACCACCACCCAACACAACCTAGAAGAAGAAAACGCACCACACAAAACCTCAAACATCTAAGAGCATAAGCTAAATGCACATAGAAGTACAATAGGGTTGAAAATTCATCATTTACAGGGTAATTAGAGAAAGATAAGAAACCAAGTATAACCACCACCAGTGCTCATATCTATAAACCACAATAGCATTGGAACAACCAATAAATTATGTTCCCTAAGAAGAACTATTAATGTACATAAGCCCAACATCTTTGTTTTAGGAAATTATGATATCCTAATATGAATGCAAGATATCCATGAGGAAGAATGGATTTTTGAGTGATTAAATGCTACGAGCCAACATATAGCCTTTGGTGGTAGGATTGAAATCCTCCTTGCACCATATTAAAAATATAATATCAACAAATGTCATTTTATTTAGTGTCCACTCCAAGGAATTTAGCACCAACGTTGATCTATTGAATTTCTACAACCCTCTATCTAATTATCAATATTTTTGAGATTAGATATGCGATATATAATTGATGGTTTCCCCCTCACTTATCCTAAAAGGGGATCTAGACCTAATACTAAATGGGAAACCAAAGTGAGGGAGGATCCTCTATCAAACTACTTTATCAATTTTTTGGAGAGAAATGGATTAGTCGATGTCGAACCTATTTCCATTTCCCCAACCTAAATTTATAAAAGAGAAGATGCATATTATATTAACAAGAAACTTGAAACTTTTATGCTAAAAGAAGCTTTCACTACCCAAGTATATTATCTATGATCATTGGTGGCCTCAAATGGATGATTGAACCATTTCACTATCATAATGGAAATTGAGAAATCCATGTGAAAAGGTCCATAGCCATTCAAATTCAACCCACACTAATTGGATTACCCCATCCATATGGATTTGGAAAAAGAGATTTGAGAACCTTTAACTAAATAAGAAAGGGATATTGCAATGTCCCATGTGGGGAAAAACCTACTAAAGATCAAAGTGATCTCCAAGCAATGGAGTCAAACCTACTTTACAGGCCCTAACTCTCCTCCCAAGGAAGTTAAAATTCAAAAAAGAGTTCTTTGTGGTCAAAATATGGATTATGATCGTCATCAAGAATCGCAACTAGGCCTATAATCCCTGAAGAAGGAGATGCACCAACTATTAGCATGGGAGGCATGGTGTCACATGAAAAGAAAATTTGTATGATTCAAGTTTGTGGTCAAAACACTTATTTTTTTCATAAAAATAGCACAAGCAAACAATGGGATGGGTCAAATCATCCACGGAGGCATGTCATTCTACAATACCCTTTGTGCCCAACCCTCAAGAGAAAAATCCAAAACATCGTGGAGGATAACATTCTTCCCAAGGTGGGTTGAAGATGGAATTAATGACCTCCTCATGGAATGTGTTACCATTGAGGAAATAAACCAATCTTTCAAAAATATGGAAAATGAAAAACCATCAAACCTTAATAGATTTCATTTTGAAATATTCAGGAATTTCATGGAATTGTTGGAGAGGATCTTAATAGGGTCATTGAGAAGTCCATGTCACATGGAAAACTTTTGTGACAATTCAAAACTGCTTTCATTGCCACCATCCCTAGAGTGAATGAACCCATCCATTTTGACAATTTCCATACCATATAGTTATGCAATGACATATATAAACTCATTTCATGAACAATCTTAACCATATTTAAATGCATCCTCTCTAAGGTCATATCCAAGGTACAAATGGGTTTTCCTAAGGGACGAGATATCTAGGATGCACTAGGCCCTGAATCCAAAGTATCATGGAGCTTGTTACAATATTCTCAAGGCATGTAGAATATTACATTAATGACATCCTCATGGAATGTGTCACCATTGAGGAACTAAACCAAGCTTGAAACAATGGAAAATGAAAAAGCATCAAGCCTTCATAGATTTCCATTTGAATTCTTTAAAAATTCCATGGGGTTGTTTGAAGAGGAGCTTATTAAGGTCATTGAGAAGTCAATATCACATGGGAAAGTGTTACGACAATTCGACACTAATTTCATTGCTTCCATTCCCAAGGTGAATGACCTTGTCCATTTTGACAATTTTCAACCCATATAATTATGCAACAACATCTATAAACTCATTTTAACAACAATCCCATTCAAACTCAAACCCATCCCCTTCGAGGTCATATCCAAGGAAAAAATTGGTTTTATTGATCATGAAACCCTTCATTTTTTAATAGAAAGAGATGTTTCCATAGGTTGTTTTCTATTCACAATTGTCAATACATACCTTCTTCAATCTAGGTTAACATTGGCACAGTATAGAAGTTAAACATCTAATTGTTTTTGGATGTGGCCATTTAATGTGAGAATGGGAAAAGGGAATTCAAAGCTCTCTCCAAGCTTTGATATTTTCTTTGTTATACAATATACTTGCCATATTGATGCTTGCATTGTTCTAATTTTATATACTTACATTAGAAAACAATGCAAGGATTTTCCCACCTTTAAAATGTTTGTTGCAAGCAGCAGTAGCTGGAATATAGCTAATTTACTAGGCCCAAATTACAACTTAACCTTTTTGAATTACATTTTTGGAGCAGGTGGCAGAAGGCTGAAAAATAGAAAACTTATGTCACGATGATGGACTTTGGTTGGAAAGTAGTTGTGGGCCCCATTATGAAGTTGTACACAGAAAGCACAGATGGTTCATTTATTGAGGCCAAAGATAGTGGTGTTGTATGGCACTTCCAAGATGCAAATCCAAAATTTGGCCCTTGGCAAGCAAAGGAATTGTAGGACCATTTTGAGAGTTTGCTTACAAGAGTGTGCTTGCAAATGAGCCCATTGCTGTCAAGAGTGGTTAGAAAACTGTGGAAGTCAAGCCTCAGGTATTGTATACTAATGTTATTAATCAAGAATTATAGGGCTATTTTTTCAAGGGTATGAATTTGCTTTATATCATTTTCATCTTGCATGCAAATCTTCAAGGAGGAAGTCTATAAAATTGTTTGAATTCAAAACATGCAGGGAGTGAGGAAGGGTGTTATTGTTGAAAATATTTTAACATCGATGGCTAACCAAGGGAATCCTTCAGATTTTTTCTTGTGTATAGGATATGATCATTCAGATGAAGACATGTCTGAGTTTATCGACAGTGCAATGGCATCCTTACCTAAAACTACAAAGAGGGAGGTATTTGCATGCACTGTTGGTCAGAATCCAAGTAAGGATAAATATTACCTGGATGATACTATTGAAGTAGTTAACATGTTACATGGAGTAGCAACAACAAGCAAATTATTGGCCTCGAGTTCACCAAGGGATATTGCTTCAATTTCAGAAGGTTGATTCCAAAGTCTCTGTATTCTTTTGTGTAGTTCGATGAATAAAACAAACATAAATATCTAAATAAATTTTTTATTTTTTATGCTCTATGTTTAATTTTTATTTTTGAATAAAATTTGAATCCTTCAATGGAAATATGATACCTCCATTCTCAATATGCTCTTAGACATTATTTATACACCTAGCATTAATTCCAATATATTCCATGCTGCTCGACAAGTTCTTCAATTCTTATCTCACCTGTAAAATATTTTAGTTAATTGATCCAAAATATTTACTCTACATTAGGTTTGTTACATCAAGTTCAAATTTTGGAGTATGATTTGCATGTAAAATTCACATTAACAACGCACCTAAGCATTAAAAAAATGGAGTAAGCTATCTCCTCGACCATTTGCACCCTGGACCAGTGTTGGAATTTGGTTTTCATTCTACCCGTTGGATTTTTTTTCTACCTTTTGGGTTTTTATATTACCCGTCGGGAAACGTTTTGGTTAAAATTTTACCCTTCAACAATGAAGTCTTCCCAAAAAAATTACCCTTCAATAATTTAATTTTGTTTATTTTTTTAGAAATATTTTTTTTCTTGACTTTTGTTTATTCTACAAACTGCATAGACAATTTTCATTCCAAATGTTGCACACAAATTTCATGTCTCTCAACCCCTTATTTATAGTACTTGCCTTCATTTAAATTCTTCATCCCTCACTGAAATTGAACCATGAGATAAATATAAGAGATGTTCATTTCAATTTCAATGGGAGTTGCGGAATTAACCATTACTCTTCGAGTCCAAATCTATATAGATTATTGAAATTATGGGATAAATGACTAAATACACATGCGAAAAAATAGTGCAAGAATCACCTCTATAATGCAAATAACACTCAACCTTTGTCTCCAAGGCCCCCCAACTCCCAAAGTTGTTGCAGCATGCTAATATAATCAATGAGCATTGAGCACTGAAATTTGTAGACTGTAGACGCCCATTGCACTAATAAAAAAAAAAATATGAGTTTTCTTATTTTTAGGAAAAATCAATGCAACTTGCAAATGGAAAGGCATGGAATTAATTATAATTTAATAGATGTTTCTATTTTTTAATAAATGTATTCTTTGGAAGTTGGAATTTAGAAAGTATAGATTCACAAATTAATGCAACTTGCACATGGAAATAATTTTAATTTAATAGATGTTTCTATTTATTTAATGAATGTATGCTTTCTAAGTTGGAATTTAGAAAGTATAATTTATATAAAATAAATATATTAATACTACTATTAAATTAGTAATATAATAACATTTTAAGAATTTTGTTGTCCTTCAAAAATAGTAGTAATATAATGACGGTTTAGAAATTGTATTGCCCTTCAAAAATACATTTTAGAAATTTTATCACCCTTCACAAAAAACGGTCAGCTAAAATTTTAAACCGTATTTGACAGTCAAAATGCCCCATGACGACCATTTTTCCCGTCAAATTCCATCACTGCCCGTGACCCACCTGGGGCCGTCGAGGAGACCCTAACGTCGTTTGTAAACGGATTGCTCACCGTCTGCCGGCTCACTCCTCTTTGACGTGGAACTTTTCAATGTGGATCACACGTTAGCAGGGTAACTCCCACTTAGTGGCTTTAACACATGATTTTTTGAACCTGTCATAGAAAGTTTCCGAATATCCCTTGTAAAGCTTGTTGTAAGCTATCAACTGCATTCTCATTTCAATGCATGCATTCAGCTTTCAAAGCTTGGAGTAAGGGGAGGTCATTCAACAGCATTCGGCTTTCAACTTGGGTCTACTCGCTTTCAACTGCGCAGTTCAAATCTCGGGAGAGTGCCTTCTGATTGTTAACACTACCACCGATCAACCTGAAGAGTTGTGTATTCACTGTTTACTATGCGGTGTCTTATAATAGAGTTTAAGTTCGAGTGAATTTCCAAAGGATTAAATGTAAATTATATTGTATTACTACCCATAAATTATTTAGATATTACGATGTGAGCAATGCATTCCGGATGCATATGACTGTAAATTATATTGTATTGTATGTAACATTTTTATTAAATGGATCTAAATGTTATTATTTTGATGAAATGGTATAGCTTTCTTGAACTGCGTAGAATAAATAGGTTTAATCATGTACATTGATAGATCGACATTTAAGAATTACTATATTATACGTAGATCCAACCCAAGGGATTTTATGCTATTAAATCGATATAGCTATCTTGAAGTGTATATATAAAAAATATTATTAAATAATTAATACATTGTTCAGACCGATTTAAGAGATCAATGTATCATGTTTTACATTGGATTCTTATCACATCGATTAGATGACATTTATTTCTTATTATCCCATCGAAGTAACATAAATTGCTTTCTCGGTAGTTGTGTGGTAAGCCATGGATTTTGTGGATAATCAACCAAATGGATTGCAGATCCACCCCTGAACTATATCGGAATTTCTTTATTACTGGGATATGATCTGTAGAGAAGTTATTAAGTTTCTGTACCTTACTAAGCGCTAAGATTTTGATTTTTGAAAGTTGTTAGGAAGTCCATATTATATATTACTATATGAAAGCTTTGTCAAGAGACATGGAGAATCGTATAGCCTTTCAGAACTCTTGTGGAATATTGTTACATAGGAAGTATCCCTGGCGTTAAGGGTAGGATTGGAAATAGTAACGATGATCTACTAAATGAATCAGAATGTGTGCAGCTCAAACTCCTAAAAGAATATTGGTTGTATGATTATTCTTTTTGTTTTATATTACTTCTTTTATATGTTACTCTGAGAGTTAGTTGCTCAGACTTTCTGGAGGTTAACTTTGTGGGTCTATGATTGTTTATCTATACTGCATAGCACATATAAACGATTTATTGACCTGCTGTTCGAAAGCGCCAAGTCGAACTCTGTCATAGAAATTTTTTAAACTCCTATACATTGCAGTTTTTTTATATATTCAAATTTTTTATGATTTATTTTACATTGACATTTTGATGATGTCTACATGATCAAGGTACATGATGCAAGTGTTAGGTTGGATCAAATATATAGACTTTGTTGATCAGGAAATTGGTTAAAGATGTTGATGAAAACCTGACCTAATGGAGATTGAGACAAGTAATCAAGAAGGGGGGTGTTGGAATAGGTAACTCGTGCTTGTCTCATAAATAAATGTTTGATACATTACCATACTAAAGGTTGTGGTTTATTATTGGATTGGGCATTGCAAGGTCAAGTTTTTCTCCACATGAGAAGTTTGTTTCTATGTTTTAGGAGGTGGTTAGATCTAGTTGGATATGAGAGTTTCTATCCAACTAGTTGGCTCTTACTTTTTTATGTGGCTGATATATTCTTCCAATGGGTTGTTAGTTTGCTAAGATACCGTGTCTATCTTAAAGCAATGCTTGATATATACATATGTAACATTTTTTGGTGTTTAATAGATCAACGACAGGGATTTTTTCATGTCTAAAGAAACCACGTCTACAACTATTTCTCTACAATTTTCACATGTTGGAAAGCACTATAGATGCCTACATGGATATTAGAGAAAAATAACTTGCCAAAATGTCTAGCAAAGAGTTTACTCAAACGAATATCAACATGAAGTTTACTCATTATTCATTCTTCTTGCGCACATTCTCTCCAAGTGCACTTTGAGTTGCCATAGATCTGGCCATCAAACTATAATAGAACCAACAATTTATTAATGTATTTTCCTCAACTACTTACAATTGCATACAACCATAAATATTATAAAATAAATTTTCCTATGAAACTATCCCATAAATAGAATCTAGAATTTTGGTTTGGACCTTGAACCAACAAAAAATTACATGCAATAAGAGAAATCGTAGCACTCTCTCTACTACATCAACAACTAACCAAAACATGACTATTTTTTAACTCATAGATAGAAAAAAAGTACATAATTATCTTCCAACTCAAATGTTGCCACAAAATACAAAAGCAACATTACAAATCATTATCCAAATACAAATATCAAAATCAAACCAGCATACATTTCCACCATTTCCATCATCACTGCAACATTTAACTTGCAATTCCATCATCTGCAAAGAGTGTGAACTCATACTTGTTCAATTTGCCATTCAAATAAAATCTCAAATGCACATTCGTATGTGTAAAAAAAATAAGATAACAAAAATTACACCTCAAGAAATCGGATCCATTTCAGTGCTTGATAGATCTAGGCTTAAGATATGATTTTGAAAATTGTTTTTCATGTTAAGTTAGGTAACAAACGTTACAACATCTCCACTATACTAGGCTATACTGGACAATTATCTAGAGCATGTATGAAAGGAAATACATAGACATGGTTTATCATGTAATTCTTCAACGCATACATAGACATGGTTTATCATGTAATTCTTCAATGCATACATAGACAGGGTTTATGCCACTTTATATTTTCATTATATGGTATAAAGTAGCATAAATGCAGATCCTTCACCATTGTTGCTTGTTTTATTTGACCCCCTTTTTACTCTGGTAGGAGTCAATCAACCTTCCTCTGTATCCATCGTTGACAGAAAATCTTATTAGCAATATTAAAGTCAAAAGCAAGATCCATAAAAGATATGCCAGATATTTTTAACCTTCTTACAACTAAGAAGGAAACACAAGGCTCCAGTAAAATTACTAATGTTTTGCTTTTGTACCTCTTGATGTTTCGTTTTTGCACATCTGTAAACATTCATACACCGTAAGTTAAAAAAACACAAATAAAGAACCTAGAGAAACATCAATACGGATTGTATCAAAGAGTACTATCAAGTGTACCTGAATTGATGGGGGACCAAGATTGATGTTGCATCTGGGCAAGTCCTTGGAACGACTGATCCATAGAAGTGGAGTTTTGTATCTCTATAAACATTCATACACCGTAAGTTAAAAAAACACAAATGAAGAACCTAGAGAAACATCAACGAGGATTGTATTGAAGAGTACTATCAAGGGTACCTGAATTGATGGGGAAACCAAAATGATGTTGCATCTAGGAAAGTACTTGGAACGAATGATCCATAGAAGTGGACTGTTGTACCTCTGTAAACATTCATACACCATAAGTTAAAAAAACATAAATAAAGAACCAATAGAAACGTCAATAGGGATTATATTAAAGACTTCTATCAAGGGTACCTGAATTGATGGGAAAACCATAATGATGCTGCATCCGGGCAAGTCCTTAGAACAACTTATCCGTAGAAGTGGACTGTTGCACCTCTGTAAACATTCATACACCATAAGTTAAAAAAATGCAAATAAAGAACCTAGAGAAACATAAATGGGGATTGTGTCGAAGAGTACTATCAAGGGTACCTGAATTGATGGGGAAACTAAAATGATGTTGCATCTGGGCAAATCCTTGGAGTGATTGAACCATAGAAGTGGATTGTTGTACCTATGTAAACATTCATACACCGTAAGTAAAAAAAAGCATAAATAAAGAACCAACAGAAACATCAATAGGGATTATATCGAAGAGTTCTATCAAGGGTACCTCAATTGATGGGAAAACCAAAATGATGTTGCAGTTGGGCAAGTCCTTGGAACGACTTATCTGTAGAAGTGGACTGTTGTACCTCTGTAAACATTCATACACCATAAGTTAAAAAAACGCAAATAAAGAACCTAGAGAAACATAAATGGGGATGGTATCGAAGAGTACTATCAAGGGTATCTGAATTGATGGGGAAACCAAAATGATGTTGCATCTGGGAAAGTCCTTGGAGTGACTGAACCATAGAAGTGGACTGTTGTACCTCTGTAAACATTCATACATCGTAAGTCAAAAAAACATAAATAAAGAACCAAGAGAAACATCAATAGGGATTATATCGAAGAGTTCCATCAAGGGTAACTTAATTGATGGGAAAACCAGAATGATGTTGCATCTGGGAAAGTCCTTGGAACGACTTATCCGTAGAAGTGGAGTGTTGTACCTCTGTAAACATCCATAAACCATAAGTGAAAAAAGCACAAATAAAGAACCTAGAGAAACATAAATGGGGATTGTATCGAAGAGCACTGTCAAGGGTACCTGAATTGATGGGGAAACAAAAATTATGCTGCATCTGGGAAAGTCCTTAGAGTGACTGAACCATAGAAGTGGACTGTTGTACCTGTGTAAACATTCATACACCGTAAGTCAAAAAAACATAAATAAAGAACCAAGAGAAACATCAATAGGGATTATATCGAAGAGTTCTATCAAGGGTACCTGAATTGATGGGAAAACCATAATGATGTTGCATCCGGGCAAGTCCTTGGAACAACTTATCCGTAGAAGTGTATTGTTGTACCTCTATAAACATTCATACACCATAAGTTAAAAAAATGCAAATAAAGAACCTAGAGAAACATAAATGGGGATTGTATCGAAGAGTACTATCAAGGGTACCTGAATTGATGGGGAAACCAAAATGATGCTGCATCTGGGAAAGTCCTTGGAGTGACTAAACCATAGAAGTGGATTGTTGTACCTCTATAAACAGTCATACACAGTAAGTTAAAAAAACACAAATAAAGAACCAAGAGAAACATCAATAGAGATTGCACCGAAAAGTACTATCAAGGTTAGCTGAATTGATATGCAAACCAGAATTATGTTGCATCCCTCCAAGTCCTTGGGATGACTGATCCTTAGATGGGGATTGTTGTACCTCTATAAACATACTTACACAGTAATTTAAAAGAAAATAGGCCATCTAAATACACTATTTCAAGCACATGCACTCCCTTATTCTATGAAACTCACCTAGGGCAATAGGGTATGCATTGTTGGATTGAGGACGCCCCCGCTTATTGAGGTACTGAAACCGATATGGTTCATAGTCTGATGGATGAACATTCAGATCGATATCCAAGCCACTATTTTGTTTTCTTCTTTTGTTTTTCTTTTTAGGGCTAAGAAAACTCTTCTTCCTCTTCAAAGATGACTCATAGGCACCCAATCCAAGGGTGAAGTCATAATACAAAATGGAAATATTGTTGGCTTCATCTAATATTTTTTAACAAGGCCAATCATTTGTTCAACTTTGCTTAAAGTGACAGGAGGACTGTTTTTAATCAACTCAAAATAACCGAACAACTCCTCTCTAGCTAATTGGAGTGCATCAACGTCATTATCATCATTGTCAGTATCCACAATATTATTCTTGACATCCATATCATGGCTTGGTTCATCTGTACCTATCTCAGGAGGAGCATTGCATGAAGAAGGTGTTGCATCATTATCCAACAACATACTTGAATCCCCTGCAGAGAAATACAACCAGTCAACCTTTATAGCGTGCTTGCAAATGTTTCCACGGATAGACCATGGGCAATTACAAGCCATAAAATTTGGGCGATACCAAGTGACAAGGTATCGCTTGTCAGGAGTGGTTTGACTCCTCACCCAATAAGCACGAGATATGTTGTCATGGGGGAAACAATCACTATCTGGAATCATTTTAGCTCTTTCAGTTGATGATTGAAGTTGATTCTCTTTCATATAGTTGTTGAAATAGCCTTCTTTTTTCAAAATTTCTTTGAATCAATAAAATGGTTCAACATTTATTAGTAGTACATACAGCAACAAATCCATTTTATGGGAACACTTCTTCCTTCTATCAGAAAGAAACTTTGTCTTCAAGAAGCAGTGGTATGACTCCACTGCATTGTTTGTCTCTTGATTTGCGTGCGGAAAATATATGCAACCTTTTACCCACATCTCTGTAAGCAAATAACTAACTTAGTGCTTATATCCCATTTTTATGATATACAAAAACAAAAGATACAAGCGAAAGTATGTACACTTACAATTTTTATCACCCAAAACCCAATTCTTAAGGAAATAGTCCAAGAAATTTTTCTCATCTACATATTTGCTGAAAAATACTTCGATTGCATCATTGACATCGTTATTGGAACAATATTTCATGATATGTATAAAGCCTTTATACATTTCACTCTCTCTTTTTGGATCACTGGCCAATTGGTTCACGTTTTTTGACCAAGCCCTTCGTACATGCCAAACACATAAGATAACTCTAGAATGTGTGATCCTCCTGCCATATGTAACATATTAAAATGTGGCATTCATGAAATAAACACAAGTTACAATTCAAAATAGCAAGATTGAAATTACCTCAAGGCTACTATTTCAGCCAATGCATCATCAACCATGAATGCACTGACTTTCCAATCTGGACGAGCTTGGTAACACCTCTGCAAGAGCCAATCCAACCATGTTGCAATATCTTCTGTTGTATTCCTAGATGCTACAACCCATGCGACGGGCACCCCACTTTGTTGCTTATCAAATGCGACAAGTGTGTATAGTTGATACTGTCATATCCACATAACAAATTTCAATCAAATTTAGGTTATCAATATCATTGAATGGATACAATTGAAATGATCATGCTAAATCAATGATTGACATCATGCTTACCCCATACTTATTCGTACTAAAGGTTGAATCCATTGATATTAAGCTATTATGAGATAGATTCACCAATGTCTCTAGCATCCACTTTGTTTGAATTCCAATTATAAATGGGATGTCTCCACCATTGGGATTTGGTAGAAAAAAATATCGTCTTTATGTTTTTGGTACCAAAGATTCATGCTCATCTCGTCTTTTTGGTGTAGCTGATACTTTCCCTTATCCAAAGGACTATAGATGTTCATGACATCTTTCCTTTGCAGGAAGAAATCTCTATCCCGATCTGCTGCATCCATGTTAATATGCTTCTCAATGTGCATTTTACA
Source organism: Larix kaempferi (assembly GCA_027924585.1). Lineage (NCBI taxonomy): Eukaryota > Viridiplantae > Streptophyta > Pinopsida > Pinales > Pinaceae > Larix > Larix kaempferi. The sequence continues at coordinate 10,921,722 of BSBM01000343.1, read as the reverse complement.
CACTGAATCAACTAGCACATCCCAAGAAAAACAACTTTCTACATAAGAAATTATGTCCCTTGAAAGTCTTGGCTTTTACATGGATCTAGTCTCACCCGAAGTGTCATTCCTTCCATGACAAGTCCATCCTCTGGTGTCTTCATGGTCATACATGTTATAAGTTATTATTGCCACCTTAGGATCTTTAACAATGACCTTAACAATAAAATGGCAGTGACAACCCCTTTTTTTCACAAATGAATTGACCCTTCGTTTAGGCGGTTTCTCTCCCCTTTTATCTTCTGGGCCATATGAATAATAATACTTGCATAAAATATTATGAAATGTTAATACATATGACAGGTGATAAATATAGTATGATTTCTAACATCCAAACAATGAAATTTGAAATACTTACACTTCATATCTTAAGGCTGCAGTATCCCTCTTTCCCGGGGATTTGTTTTGGCTACGGTAGAAACTACAAGGAGCAGTAGGATTCATTTCCTCTCCTTTAATAAAATCGGGAACTCTATGCAATGGGATTTTTGCAACCCGATCAATGGTTCCATTCCTTCGATGTATTTCAGACCATACAAGATCATTACGGGAAAAAATTGCCATGTCTTTGAGATCTTGCAAGTCTAGGTCCATGATACTTTGCCATATGTTGTACCTACCCAGTTTGTATTGAATCCTACAAAAAAGTGCAAACACATCTACATTACATGAGAGGGATATTGCAACACATCTCATCCACATTAGGCTGTAGAAAGGGCCTCTTGGCCCAACAATAAATTGGTCAATATAGAATTAAGTTGCTTATCTATTCTAGGCAAGAATTGATGCCATAACTTGAAATCCATAATCAATGCATTAAACAATAAGATCTTCATCAGACATTACTAATGTTGATCAATTTTATATCGAGAAGCATAAATAACCACTATGTTAAGCCAACACTATTGAACAATAGGATCATAGAATAATAATTCCTAACATCATCGTATTCTAGGGGAATAATTATCCATTATCTATAACATAACCTAGGTTAGTGCTCAACCCATCTTCATCATTAATAAATATTCAAAGGATTCCAAAGCTAGCTTTGGTAAGGTAGGGATACTAAAAGTGTAGAACAATATTTTGCTTGTAGCTCCCTAGTGAAAGTGTAGAACAATATTTTGCTTGTAGACTCCGAAATATGCCATATCCATATAAGTAAAAAAAAAAAAAAGTTAACAAGTTTGTTATGAGAATTTTTTAATATATGCAAGTTCCACTACTACATAGCACAAATGAGATGAGTTCATAGCACAAAGAGTGTAGATGAGTTTATTTCTTATTGGTGTTTTTCATTATTTGTCTATATCTGTTATTACTCAATAATCAAGATATATAGGGTAAGTACATACCCATACCCGTCAAGTCACATTGCTCAAAGCCCTTCTTCAACGGCTGTATAGAAAACATGAATACTGTCCATATGAGTCATCCAAAAGGACTTATGGTGGGTATACCCCTCAACAACAGATACATTCAAATCAAGAGTATATTTCATCCAAGACTGTCAAAGCAAACTGGAGCCAACTTTAAGCACAGTACATAAAACTAAAGCCTTAATAGGCACAAAAACCACCCGTCATCTTTAGAAGATATAAAATATATAATATTTAGAATGTAACAATAATAATTATTATAAAGGTATACATACATATAGATGAAGGATTTTCAATGGAGTCTGAAGTGGAATTGTTCAATTATTCTGCACATCCCTACGAGGGTTTATCCATTTTCATTTTTGATAGTTTCGTAGGTGGTAGGTAGGATTTGATAGTTAAGAGCCTTTCCCGCTTCTTGGCCAAGAGTGCCTCATATCGGTGGTAGTGTTAACAACCAGAAGGCACTCTCTCGAGATTCGGACTGCACAGTTGAAAGCGAGTAAACCCAAGTTGAAAGCCGAATGTTGTTGAATTTAATTTCTTGATTATACTGCTTTTGGTTTATTTTAGAATTGCTTCCCTGGTTGATCTTTCTTTTGTGACTTGATTAAGAACGTGTAGAGGTCTAGCAGTAATGCGTTGGCCACCGATCAGGATATACAGATCAAAATAACGTGCTACTACCCAGTCTCAGTGTCACTTGTATGTCAAGGTAAATCCAAAATGCTTTTCTCATGCTTTTTTTCAATTTCAATTCATGCTTTTTTTTCAATTTCTATTTATCAATTTCTATTTATGCTTTATGCTTTTAGTCAAGGATTTAACTCTGGTTTTTCTTTTTTTTTTCAATTACAATTCATGCTTTTTTTTTTAATTTCTATTTATGCTTTTTGTCAAGGATTTATCCCTGATGTTTCCCTCATGCTTTTCTTCAATTTTGATTCGTGATTTTTCCTTGATTCACATAGGAACCAACAATTTCTCTTGGTATGAATGAGTTCTAAATGTTGGAAGAGCCCAAATTTAATGGGAAGTAGGAACTCGAGAATTCAGTAAGGATTATTCATCATTAGATTTTAGCTTAACCATTCAACATTGCTGTGAGAATATGGTAAGTCATTAATCCCTTTGATATGTTTTTATAAGGATTATGAAGAAATCTGTAGAGATGCATGTCATATTTTTATTAGTCCGTGCCATGGCAGGGATGGCTTGGTCACCAAAATTGGGTTGACTTTTAATAATTTTATTCATTTTAAAATTGTTGTGTAATGTTTTGAAAATAATGATTATTTATTTTATTTTTAGAAAATGATAAAATATTTTTTTAATTTTTGAAATTTAATATTTTTAATTTTCTATTGGTTATGTATTTTGATTTGACAAAATACCTCTGCTGGAGGTGACATTTTTTAAAATAAAAATAAATAAATTTAATAAAAATTATAAAATTTAATAAAATTGCCACATACTCAGAATGCATTAAATGTGAATTTACAATTCTGATAGAGAGGTTACAGAAGATCTGCTTTCATATCTGCAGAAGATCTAAGTTTGTATCTGTACAAATCTAATTTCTGATTTCTACAATGTCTATTTGGGCGAGCCCTAAGCATTGAGTTGCAGAGCATTTAATGTTGCAGCTCAGTGAGTTTAGGGTTCGTTGGATTTGAAGATTCTCCAAATCCAACGGACCCTAAGCACTGAGCTGCAGCATTAAATGCTGTGCAGCTCAATGCCTAAGGCCTGCCGTCTATTTGTGAAAATTCGCATGATCACTTGTACAATTAAAATTTTTATCCACCTAACACCATTGCAAAATCTCGTTGGAACAGGCTACACATTAGGTAAGTATATTTGACACTTTGCAATCTTTAAGCTGATGACCTTACATTTTTAAGCACTGATATTTAATATTTTTTTGTCAACTCCATCTCAAATTCATATTCACTGCGTAACACCTAAGCAGAAAAATGCAAAATCCAGGAAGGCAGACTAGACGTGAAGGTGTGTGTTCCAGGAGCATATTATGCTCATACATTTTGGGTAAATTTTCACTATTCGGCCTGACATGAAGCCCTACAGGCTTGCTTTCTGCATAGTGCAACTTGTTGAAGAATCATATTGATTCTCTTTATGAAAGAGAGACTTGGGCTTCCATGTCTGTAGCTATTTGGATAAAGTGTCAAACATCAACAATGGCCAGACAACCTTATTTAAATGTGGAAAGGTTGAGGATAGTCGACCAAATTCTTTTCTATGGTGATAGGCCTACAATTCTTTCTTTTTAAAGTTTTTGCTTTTGTGGGTAGAGGAAGTGAACAGAGAATATGAGTAAGAGGCAACTCGTTTTCTAGGTGGTGGATGCCCACAACCTCATGCCCAAGGATGGCCAAGGTTCGGCTAGTCCCTTTGTTGAAATAGGCATTGACAACCAGAGGTTTCAAACCCAAGCGAAACAGAAAAACCTCAATCCTATTTGGAATGAGAGGATGGTTTTCAATATAACAGATCCTGCAACTTTGCATAACTTGACTCTGGACATTAGTGTTTACAATGAGAAGTTGTCCGCTAATTATAGGAACTTCTTGGGCAAGGTGAAGATACTGGCGACCAACCTTGTTAAGTAGGGTGATGAGGCTTTACAGAGGTTTTTATTGGATAAGCAAAGTATTTTCTCACATATTAGGGGTGAACTTGGTTTGAAGGTTTATTATATTGAAGAGAAGGGTGGTAATCCTGGTAATGGTGAGAAGAAGGGCAAGGAGGAGAAGAAGGGCAAGGAGGAGAAGAAGGCACCTGATGAGAAGAAAGAAGGATTATCTCAAAAATCCTTCACTCATATATCCTTGGTTCCATCATTTCCATTATAAAAATTGTAATTGTCATAACTTAAGAAACAACCATCTAGTTTCATGAATCCAAAAGTATTATAGCTGCATGCTTGAAGTAGATTTGTTTTCACCATAGATGTAAAATGTTTGAAATTAGAGGAATTTAGACCTCCCTTGCTCGGGCTAGCCTACACAACATGATATTGTTGTTTTATTCCCCAACAACAACATTGGAGATATTGAATCTGCTCTGATAAATGTTCTCCACTAGTGATTATAAGACTTTAATTTTAGAGTTCATTCGGTTCTGTGTCTTTTCTGTACCTTTGGCTTTGCCTACTTTCCCCAACTAGGAATCCCGTCTCTCTACTTTGTTTTTTAGTGTATAAAATATTGAAATCGAGTCTGTCTATTTGTATTTTTATGCGGTGGCCACTACCCCTTATTGTCATTTAAATTCAAAGTTCATTCAATTTTGTGTCTTTGTCGTACCTTTGACTTTGCCTATTTACCCTCCCACGACTCTCATCTCTCTCATTTGTTTTCCTCGGTGGATAAAATATGGTGCCTCTACATCCTTTGATTCAAAACTTATCGGAACCAAATGCAATTTTCCTAACATAAGATCTATAGGGAGTTCCAAGGGAATAAGCTTTGGCTTGCTTCTCATTGCACAAAACAACTAAAATTCGAATAAACTTTTCCAGGGTTATGAACAACCCTTTCAACATGCTAGAAATTACATTACAATGGGTGGGGGTACTAGAGTGAAATAACTAAAGGTCTCTAGAGCCAAAAAAGAAAGCTTCATGTCAAGCAATAGAGTACCCACCATCAATAAAGTAAAAGCGGTTACCAGTGAAATCGGTGCAGCCCTGTAAAGTGGTGAATTAAATGAACTAAAACACAAACTTTAGAGCAATCAATGGACTTCATCAATGCCTTTTATGGCTATGTGAGTTTGTATGTCAATATTGTGTTATGGCTATGTGTATTTGCATGTCAATATTTACAAGTTTGTTTATAAATCTTGACAACGATTCACACTTCAAATAAAAATAAACATAGATGTTGTTTGAATGCATATCTTCGTTTCTTTCTTTGCTTCAAATCTCATTTATCATTTCCACTTACAATTTTAGGATTTTTCCTTCTTACAATTAAGAACGTAATCTTTAAGCTTCAAATCTCATTCATCTTTTTCATTCAAAGACACCACAATATCATAGATATGTGGAGAGGCAAAGAAATAATTACCACCTCAATTCCATGGATGAAGCTAAAGTTAAAATTATCTTAATATGGGTCTTTCATAACGATGTTTTGGTTTATTAAATTATAAATAACTTCAATTTAGAATTTGTTTTCTTCTAGTGTCTTCTCGGTTCAAAGTTATTAAATTATAATTATCCCGTCATATTTATATTTATATTAATATTTTAAGTAAAAAATCTACATGTTTCTACAAAGAAATCCAATAAATAACTAATAGTAATATATTTAATATAAATATATATTTTAATTAAAAATATTAATGTCCATAAGTTAGTCTATAAAAAATTTTAATTTATGAAATTTGTTATAAATAGATAAGGTTAGATGTTAAAAAGTAATTCAATATGTTTAGAATGATATTGAGTATTACCTAATTATCTATCAACTAGTTTGAGATTTAAATTCCTTTAAATTCCTCCTGAATATTAATTAGATCTTTATCAAAAGGTCTTTAATTTAGTAACAATTTTCATTTGGTATGAAGTTAACCTTTAGAGTTTTATGCTTTGTAACATTCTATATGTCCAATCCCCCCTCTTTGCATGTAGGCTTCATGAAGAAGCTTGTGAATAATTTTTTCTAAACATTTTGGTTACTTTACTAATACCATATCAAAATTCAAAATGTTATGACTACTTAGTTTATAATAGGTCTATGTCAAAAATTATAGTTTTGTCATGATTTATTTTTTTAAATAAAATTGTCTTTTAATTCAGTATTTGTTATTCAATTCTCAAATAAATCCAAGGCATATTTGAGAAATATTCACTACTACATGATCACAACTAGTTAATATTCTTTTTTAGGCAAAAAGACTTCATGTATAATAGGACATTTATGGTTAGGTTGACATATACTTGGCTTTAAAAACATGTCCCGGACGATCTTAACTACAATTCATGTGCAAAGGAGTATTAGGCATCAAATCTCTTTTTCATCCAACAATTAAGTATTTCTAGTAATACAAGGTCACTACTGTTCATAATTACTCTCATTTTCTTAACCTTGAATGTTAAGAGATTCCACTCTTATCAATATTCAATGTGTAGTATACTTGAATTCAGTCTTATATCTGTGTATCTATTGTCATCACTTTTCTCCAAATCCTTTTCAAGTCAAGCTTGGATGTACTTATTTCTTTTCTTTTAGAGTTGCTTCAATCATTTTTGTAATGTCCCCTCCTATCATACCAGCCTGATAGAGAGGATCATTGTGCTGCAACTGGGCATCTAGCCCCATGATCTTATTCATAAGCATTCATATATTATAACAGGCATATGAAGATGCATAAATATTTTAATGAAGACAGCGGAAGTAAATTTTAAATACTCATTCACCATACATTCAAGATATTCCTCAATTAAACAATTGCAGGATAGCACAAGAGAATACTTATCTTAATCAAGTAGACCCTGAGCAACCAGCTACGCTTCTGCAACGTTCCACCCAACCGTAGGCCAGTGTGCTCCTTAATCTCTCAGCACTACTGCCACCCCCGAGTTGGGCATGATCTCCACAAGGAACTAGGGAACAACAGGGTCTCACATAGCCATAGATACACCAGAATCAGCCATACCAACCAGCAATTGGGTTTCTGAGGTGGCTAGGAGATGGATGCATATAACAGCAAGGGCATAAGTGTTGGGTATGAGGGAAATCGTTTGTACAGTGAAAGGCATGATAATGATCCCCCTAAGCTTCAGAAAAACGTGGGAAGGTTACAAATGAGCAATGGAGGTTTGGGGAAAACCCCAGGTAGCAGAAAATGTTTTTAGGAAAAACGCCCATGGCAATTCGGGGACAAAATGAACTCCATACAGTCCCAAATCGCAACCCCTCCTTCCCAGCTACTATCCAAAACCAAAAACGAGTTTTGGGGCAAGGAGAACCCTGCGTTTTTGATGAAAAACGTGACTGTAACTCCCAGCCGTCTCTATCTGCGTGAGAGGATGAATGCCATGGGTGAAGAATGGCTTTTGGGCCAATTTCGTGGGGGTTTTCTTGCCCAGCCAACCAAAACCCGATTTCCCAGGTTGCTGTCTTTCCCATACACGAAAATTGACAGCCATACCTCTCCCATCCCAAGGCATTAATTATCTCAACCAATTATTGGAAGGATTAAATGATTGGGTGCATGAGGCCAAGTGGGTAGTTGAGAGTTCATGGTTTCCTCAATGAAAATGGCTTAACACCATGGCTCAAGGGTTTGGTTATTTTCCCTCCCTATTCCTTGTAAAGATCATGCCCCCATCTCTTTGTTGCATTGCGTAGCCGGTTGTGGGTTTTTCATTAAAATTGCTTGTTTACATGATGTCTGATTTTACATTGTGCTCTGCTAGCGCAAGAACCATATGCATCTATTTTAATTGCCGATACATAAGACGACAAATCAGTGGCGGGGCCTTGGCCTTGAGCTCCTCACCATGACTAAATAACAATATTTACATCATTTACAATATTAATGCAATAGGGTCAAGCTGGGGACATTACAGTTTTTTACTTTATTCATCTCTCTTATCAAATATCTCATTAATGAAGTTTAGTCACTCACTAACATTAATATTAAATTGAGTATTGATGTAATTCATTAAAACATGTTTATAAAAATTATTAATAAACAATATACAAATGTGGTAGAGATTTAGTGTTTTGTTTAGGGTCTCTAGTTTGAATTCTGGAGGAGAGGGAGACCCATATACTTCCATTGTCATAATTATCATTTTTATTATCGTGATTTTTTATTTTTTGTTATCGACATAACAATTATTACAAATTGTTATTATCATTGTCATCATGGAAAATTAATACAAATTATTATTGTCATTATCATCATGAAAAAATATTACAAATTCTCATTTTCATTTTCTTATTGTCGATGTATTTGTCTTCATATCATGGGATGATATTGGTTTATATATTAGGTCATCAAATTATTTTTTAGAAATATAAACAACATAAAACATGAAAAAACATTCTAAAGGTTATGCTCTCAACAAATTTTTTTCTTAAGAATGAACTGATAATAAGAATAATATCAAAAATATTAAATCTTTTGTAAGTACATAGCCATATCTCAAGGCAGGGACTAGCTACTTTGCACCTATTTACCTTGTTTAAAATTAAAGATTTCCTCATTTCATGAAGTGTAATTTTATTTTTACTTGTGTAAATCATCATTGTACTTTTTTTATTGTTTTTAAATATTTGTAGATGCTTTGGGATTACAACATGTTTTAACTCAAAGCAATAGAGAGATTGCCTTTTTCTTATGGTTTTATCTTCTTTTGTAAATCTCTTTATATTAAATGAAAATTAGATTTCCTCCTATATTTTTCTGTTGTGCTGGATTTAACAAAAGAATATACAATGGAATATTTATTAATAATTTTAAAATTGGCTATTTAGAATAATTTGGACATTTATCCATCCAAAGTCAATTTTATATCCATTTCTGAAATCTTCCCTTTAAAACTTTTGTTGATAATAACCATCCAAACTTACTAATGTATATTCATTTTTGCAGAGCACCTCCACTCTTATACCTTTGTATTCTTTTATAGACAAAATTTTGATAGATTTAATCTAATCAATACTTTTGCATTATCTTCTCCACATTAAAGTTTGAAAGAATAATATTTAATAAAAGTTGAAAATAAAAGTTGAAAAGGTCACCAAATATCTTCTTGTAGAAGATTATCAATAACTCCCAAAACACCTCCAATTGTTCTTGATTTTATTCCTTGAATAATTTTCATCATGTTCCAAACTTCCTTCCTAACACAACAAAACTTTTATGTGAACAATCCCTTTTATGAATGGAATATAAAATATTATACTCTTGTTTGCAACATAACATTGATATAATTATGGATAATTGAATAATGGTGCCAATTTAGTTTTCTAGAGCTTTTTTTTCCGCAATGTAATTTCAAAAAGCTGACCCATTGTTAAAGTTGTGTTTATTGACTAGAAAAGTTTATGTTGATTCAAACTAACAATGTAAAAATCTCAATTTCAGAAACTTGATTTTGCAATTTATGATGTGATGGTGAAGTGAAGTGAGGCAAAGATTCCTATGCCTTTTCCTTAAGATAGTCATTGTCAATTTTTCCTTTCTTTTTTAGATTGTTTGCAGAAATAAGATAGAACGTACAACATTTCAAAGTTCTGGACAATTCCAACAAACACGAGATCGTTGATTAGATGCCTGCTGAAAATATCTGCAAGGATTAATGTGATTAATTTCACATCAGCCTATTGTCCCAAAAATATGGTACCAAAAGTGACATTCCATAGGTTTTGATATAGCTATGTAGACAATGGACACCTTAGCAAAGATTTAGAAGAGACATGATGCAGTCAAGAACATCGAGAAAAAAATTATTGATCTGCACCAGGTATTTTATCTGGGCTAGACTAGGCGTTCTCATTCTTTATTGTGCTCTATTTTTCCCTTGCAGCTTATCCGTTATTTTCTGGTATTTATATTTATATTTACTTGTCATATGCTTCTATGTCTTGTACTGTTTACTTGTGATCTAAGATTATTCAAGGATAAGTCATTGTCATGTTTGTGTGGTCCTTTTGAGCATTTTGTTGTCACTCCCATCTACAATACACAATACCCATGTTTTGTAGCTTTATAATCTTTTACTTTTTTGTTGTGGTCCTTATTTGTGTGTATTCTCTATAGATACTTGTTGCTATTTCATGAGACTTCAGTTAAATTTCATTTTAATTTGTTTTTATTTCTCCTTGGGACCTTCCTACTTTTTTGAGTTTGTGTGATGATGGATTTTCAAAAAGCTGTGAGTTTCTTCGAGTATAAAAGGCTGCAATGTAGTAGATATCAATTTAGAGATACTCTTACAAGTTGTGTTGGTAATTGAAACTGGTATGAATCTACACCAACTTCCCTTTGAAATTAAAATAATGAAAGTTGAGTGAAAGTTGAGTCTATTGGACCTTTAATTTTTCCTTTTGTCCTTCATGCTTCCTTTGCTTCCAAAAAAACCAGCTTTACTATCTGGCTGGTAGAAATTTATTCAAAAAACATCTGGTCTTAGATTTCTCGTCTTGTAACTAGAAGATAGGTTATTCCACCTCTTCCAAAGAAACATGCTTCAACAGAGAATCCTTTAAATCTTGGTTTACCAATCTGGGATTGTTAGCAAGTAAACAAGAAACATGTTTTCTTCCTACCACATTATTTCTCATCAAATTAGAGAAGAAATGAATTAGCACTTCTGTCTTAAGTGAATTAGCTTCTTTCCACTTTTCTTTTGACCAAATGTTTAATTTGTTTTTGATATTGGTTACTTTTATTTCCATATTGAACAACACTAACCCTTGTGACTTATTTCTTTGGCCATGGCTTTAACATTTCAGTGTAAGCTAAAGTTTATACGCTTTGCACCCACTATCCACCCATTATTCGACGAATTTTCCGGTCAAAATCCAACGAAAATTGTTGAAATGACAGTTTTGAGCTATTGGAATTGCATAATCAGGGTGCCCCAGGGGTAATCGAGGGCGTTCCTCTGCACACCTTGTAGCATTAATTTCCCTTTCTTGTATATCATATCCTTGTGGCTTTCTCATCTCTGTTCAACATGGGTTTATGGTCTTTTTCTAAATTCAAGTGATTTTATTGGTGTCTTCTTTGTGCTAAAAGTGGAATCAACTAGGTTCCGCTAAAAGATAATGAAATAATCAATGTCTTTGGGAATTTGTTGTTCCTAATGAGTTTGTTTACTTTAATGTAGGTTCTTTGATTCCATTTTTTTTGTGGAAGTAACATCCTTTTTATTATACTAATATTTAGGAAGATAAAGGTTTACAGAAGGCAACATTTTGTCTTCCAATGGGTGTGTTTTTCCAGTGACTGAAAAGTATAAGTATTCTCATTCATTGAGAAGTCAAAATTTATTGTGTTTGTTGGTAAATTCCTCAATTTTTGTTTTTGTAAATAATGCTTGATAATCAATTACTTGATTTTCCATTTTACTTTGATTTGCCAGATTTTCTTGGATATGGCTATGTTGGTCGAGTCACAAGAAGAAATGCTTGATAACATTGAAACTCAGGTTTTGTGTTTCTTCCTACACTTGTGCTGATTGGACATGTCATATATGGTATAAAAATCCATTCATGATAGCTTCTAAATGTAACAATAAGATCTTAGTATGATCCACATAATTGCTACACATTGAAGAGTTGAGTACAATTTCTTGAATGTTTGTTCCATGCAAGGTATTTGGGGATGGGAGTTTTCAACATGTTGGTTCTTTATTTCTCTTTACTGTTTATTTGTGGCTCTTTTGCATGATACATTGCAGCCTTGTTGGGAAAGTGTGTTTTCAGCACAAGAAATGCAAAACGCATCTCTGGTAAGGGTAAAACAGAAAGAAACTTGTATTGACTAAGCTTGAGGTATTTCCAGAAATGATTGAAAATGGGGCAATGATAACTAATAACCTATCTATGTTTGCACCAAAACAGGGTCCAGATTCCATTTTTTTACATCCCTTATAAATTCTTATTTTCTGACTCTTTGAGAGACTAATGAAGGTCTAAGGTTGTTGTGACATCTCCTTCATATTCTACCTATTGTTTTGTGAGATTTAGTTTGGCATCTTTGGATTTGATTAACTCCCATTCTTCTATATGAATTTATAAATGTTGTATGCATGAATATTTGTTTCACAAAAATGAAGGGGTTGAATATATGCCCAGTGTCCTTGTTTCCAATTTACAAACTGGTCAAGGCTGTTTGAATAACTGACAAGAATATGTTTTTCTTCATACAAGCATGAATTGAGTATTGAAATGTGTAACCATGTAAACCATGGAAAATGCATGTATATATGGTTCACTTGTTAATGAACTTGTGCTTGAATAGTGAGTAGTCCAAATGTCTTCTTTGTTGGGTAACTGTAGGACAACCATAGATTATATCCAAAATGATCTTTTAATAGGGGACAAGTTATAAATTCTTCTGGTAAAGAAGCACATCAAAAGTATCATTCCAATTTATCCTTTTTGTGTACATATTACATTTTGTTATATTTCCCTGTCTTTAGGCATATTACGGTTTCTAAGGGATTTTCAATAATATGTTGGGAAGTTGTGTATTTGTTTGTAAGTCTTTCTGTAAAAGTAACTATGATCAAAGCTTCATTCATTGCAGGATGTTTGTCAATACTGTCAAAAGGAAAAGGATTTTGAAAACCTCAGATGCCAATGGTCTAGGAAAGTTCCAATTGTCCTTGATAATGGAAAATGTTCTCTTTGTTTTGAAGATATCCTCTCTGATGACCTCTAGGGATTTACTATTTTCTGTTTGATCAGAGCTCCAAGGCATCCAGAGAAGATGGATGGGCAGAAGGATGGGTAGAAGAGTAAAGTTGTTTGAGACAGAGCTTTCCATATACTGCATTAGAGTGGGATGGATTCCAACTTTTCTATCTTTATCCTCTTGCATAGAGTGATTTTTTTTGTCGAATCCAAATTTTTGACCTAGAAGCTAGCCAACATTTATATTCTTGTCCACGCAATGTGATATAATTCCAACTGATATATCTGTATCAACCTTGAATCATATGTTTATGCAGATAAAGTATAATGTGTATCAAGTTTTGTCTTTCCACATTAGAGATCTAGGCCATCAGGAGATACCATTTATGCCCAGTTTTTGGGTCTGGATATGGGGAACAATCCAAATTTATAGCGGGACTAAGTTATTGTTAGTTCCTTTCATACTGGCTTTTTCCTCATCTACTTCTGTAGAGTCAAATTTTCCAGCATGCAAGTGTTCTGACTTGTTATATTATGTTTATTTTGAAAACTGCCAATCACATTGTACATTCAAGAATACAGAGGAACACTTTGATTATCTTAACTCTTTTTGTTGCAATGTTTCTTTGTTATGCTGTTATTTTCTAAATTACACTAGTCGGAATTTGAGGAAAAGGTATTGTATGTTCCTAATTTAATTATAGACTGGACATTTGAGGAAAATATAAAAATGAATTTATTATATAGAACTGAATGAACAAAAAATAGTAAGGGAAGGAATATTGATGGAGTAGAAGTGAAAAAAGATACCACCTGCACAATCTCTACCAATTGGTTTTCTTGACCTCTCGTACAGGTATGGCACTTTTTAGGCAACAACGAAATAATCTTTGCATCTAATTACAATTTACTTATGCAAGCTTGTTTCAATTACAAACACCCTAAACACACTGCAAATTAGAGCATAATATATGGTTCCAATGACGATTCATAATTGACATGGGAAATACCGATCACAGCTACTGAGAGCGGCCGTGGTTAAGACATGGAGGAGATGGTAGTTGTGCTACGAATTAGAGTTTCTCTCAGCTTGTACATGTACAAAATGTAACAAGGATTTTTACCAACATAGAAGAGAGTAAAGAAATTATCCCAGCTGCCAACCACAAAAAGAACCTAGAGACCTACAACAACCTATAACAAAACAAGGGTTACCATTGGCATGGGTAATGCTTACTAAAATATAATTATTCCAACATTCATTGACCCTATGCGCATTTAAATGAGATAATCCTTTATTTTTCAAAGGACTTTGTTGGGAAATGGATGTTGTCCAATTTTAAAAAATCTACAAGGATTCTACAATAATTTGAATGAAATTCCAAACGATCTCAAAATCATAGCAATAATCACAAAGAGAAGGGAATACAGTGGATAAAAGAATATGGTAAATGTCCTCTTTTTCTGTAAGACAAAAGGCAAAAAAATGTTTTGAGCATGACCCATTTAGTTGGGATTTTTATTAAGTTGGACAAAATTTTGAGGTTAGAGGTTAGAAGTTTATGTAACTCACATGTTTATGCTTTCATTGTTAATTTATATTTTACTTTAAATTATACTTTACTTTAAAGGAGTATTTTTCATTTATTTTATTGGTTTAATCAGCATTCATTTGCACCTCTTGGGGCAATTTCTAGTCTTTAAAAATTCTAAATGAGTAAGAAACATTAATTTATTTATGGGTTCGAGTTATATAATACATGGTGCCTCTTTGTTCCAATTAATGAGTCCATAATCCTTACAACTTTTAAATCAATTAGACACATTAATTTCATTACAAGTTACTGTTATGCAATTCATGGTGTCTCTTTGTTCCCTTTGAGGTACTTTCAACTAAAAGTACTTGCAAATAAGAGGAGACACCAAGTCCATTTCCACATCAAAGGGTGTAACATCCCGAAAATATCATAAAAATTTAAATTTTTTTATAACAGCATTAATTATGATAATAATAATTGTGGAAATAATAATTGAGATTACAACTGCATTAGTTGTACAGTTGTTAGTACTAAACATGCTTTATTTTATGTTTTAGCAGCAATAAAATAATGACAGTTTTAACACATAATTAGTAAACATGATTATGATGACAATGAAATAAACAGATTGGGAATGTGATGCGACACTTTCTCTTTTACAATGATGCTGACAGTTTGACTTTGCTGCATAAGGGTGTCCTACGAGGTACCCTGGAGCTTACTTAGCTGCAACGCTAAAGCTTATTGAATGTCCTATATGCAGACGACAGGTAAGAAGTTTCATGGCTACGTGCAAAGTTCAAATTCAATGTCGTAATTAATAAAAAGTTATAATTCTGTTGCGATCCACCATAAGTAAGCAGGTATGGATTTCATCGTTATAATTATAGTTTTTCAAATGCTGTCTTACTACTCGACAATGTTTAAAACATAGTTATCTATGATGTCTTCAAGCTGATAGGTTTGTCGCTATGATCTTCAATGTTATAGTAGTTGGCTTGTTGTCGTCTTCAGATAATTAATTACCTTCATCTTTCTAATGGAATTGATATATTGCAATTGTTAAAGTTTGTAGTGAGAGGATAAGGTAAGCACACATAACATTTGGTTAACTTTATGTTAATCTTATGCCAATGGATTCAATGAAATGTCTATCCTATATACTATTTATACTTATGATAATAGAATTTATATGAATGTCAACAATGTCACTAAGTTAGTGTTATAGTCTCTTGTGTATGGACTACACCAATTATAATTCTATAATGTTTGAATTATACGTGATACTTATAACCCTTTCAAAGGCTTGCATCTATTTTGTATGAATGGCATAAGTGAATCTATGTCAAAAATGTGACTATAGTTGTCCTATCAACTAATATCTAAGTCATATCTTTATTATTTAAATCCATAAATAAAAAACTTGGGACTATATAAACTTCGAATGGTTGATCTATATAATGACATGAATCTAGCGTTGCGTCCTAGACTTGGGACTATACGATTATATGTATAAACTTTGAAAGGTCATCCTATATAACCACATGACTCTTTAATACGACCTAACTTGGAACTATTTACTAGTTGGTTGATAAAACACTATAATGAAAGTCGTGGAATGTAACTTAGAGTCCATACGAACTTAGGAATTCGACCTAATATAACATATAATGTTATAATGTCATTTATTAGGGTTTGAAATTATGATGTTGGGAAAAGATCACCGACACGCAATAAATTTGTGATGGACAGGTTGGCGGTTACAGGTGATACGAAATCAGTGTTGGCGAATGTGATACAGGCCTGCACTAATGGCCATCCATACCGTATGTGTAACAGGGATTCGACAAGCCTCCACGTAAGTGAAAACTAATCATACGATGACTGTAATAGTGCCATGTAATATAACTTCGTTGAAGGTTCTCTGAGCTGGCTGTCGATACACCCTTCGTAATTTAAACGTGGTAATGCCATGCTATGGCAATGAATGAGCAATTAAGTGTTGGTTGTTCACTCCAATGCAAAGAGTGTTGGCATGATTTCGATCGTTGATCTACATTGATTTTGATCGTTGGATCAAACCCTAGCATTGCATTGGGTGTTGGGTTGATAGAAGTTGATGTGCTCTATGTTTTTGGTTATTATTCGGTCTGTTAGGGCCGACGGGCTACCGAAATTTTGGTTTAGAAGTGTATGAGGTTTCGACCTCGAGACCTATGGTTTAGAAAGGTTACAGGTCTCTTCCTTCTGTAACGGCGTTGTTTTTAACAGACTGGTATCTGTTTGTAGTGTCAATGGTTGATAGTTTCTGGAACTTGTCGTTTTTGTTTGAGTAAGAGATATACCCTGGTGTCAATGGACAGAGGGTTTCCTGTCTCGTCTTCAGTGTGGAGTTGTTGTTTAACTGGTGAAAGTGGAAGGCTTTGGTAGCTTGCAGCAAGATAATAAAAATCTTGTAAATATTAGTATTATTTCTCTGTTGCAATTCGTCTTTCGATTTGAAAATTATCAGTTAGCTAAATCCATCGATTTTCTTGTCAGTTGCAGGTTGTGAAGGAATGGTTCAAGCAAGGTTTGGAAAGAGGGGCGTGCTTCCAAACTGGTAAGTTTCGGGTCTTCCAAAAACCCTCGTAGGTGCTCTGTGACTGTGGTTGATGAGGTTTCAAGGGTTGTGTAGCTGGTCCTGCCGTGACTCATCGTGGTTGTTATTTGAAGAACTTCGAAGAACTGTTTAATAATAAAATGTTGTTTGTTTAGTGTTGTGACTCTTGTTTGATTATAAAATACTTGGTTTTTATACCTTGATATTTATCTCCGTCGATCTGGGCAATGTAAAACTCGTTGATGTCGAGGGTTTAAGAACTCATTTCAATGTTTGAACTTGGGACTCTCCTTGTTATGATTTTGTTTTGAAAATCATGTTGTAATTTGTTTTTCTGAGAACATAGAGTCCGTTTTAATGAGAATGGAACTTGTGCTGGTTTAAGCCATTGAGCCATGACCTATTTTGTTTAATTTATAAGAATGATACAAGGAGCCGAGGCTCATTTACAGTGAAAATAATCTTTTTTCTTCTCAGAGATGAATAAGTATGTTATATATCTCTGTGTAAATGTCTGAGTTAAACGACTTGAGGCGGTGGGTTGATATTGTGTTTTCTGATCTATACTAGGTTTGTGAAACTTTGTCTTAAATGATGGCTTTGTAAAATGTGATGTTGGAAATGGTGTTCAAATCGTTGTAATAGAAATGAACAGGTCATACCCTGATTCATGTTTGGTCTTTGGAAAATGAAAGATATAAAATATAATTATTTTCATAATAATCCTTTAATGTAGTAGGGTTTGTACTGTAAAGTAATGTGGATATAATATACGTTTTTATGATACTGTGTATAAAGAATAGAGATCTAAAACAATGCGATATTAGGTTTGTACCGTGATACAATGCTATGTGTTAGTATTATAAATAGTTCATAATAAACAATACTCAGATTTCATAATACATGCGTTTTATACAGTAAAATGATAAGTATAGTATAGATTTAATAATCCTCTTGTTTATAGTTTTGATTGTTAAGATTTAATATGCTAAGATAGAAAATAGCAGCATTACATTCCATTTCACAATAATAGCATATACAGGATCACTGAAGAAACAACAAGCACAACATAAACACAAGAGACACAGATTTATCCTGGGAACCCTCATGGGGTAGAAAACCCAGCAAAGCTTCCTCAATATAGATGACCAGCAATATAAAAAGATGCAAACCAAAGACATGATCTCCTCCTCCACCATAGCATACCTCTCCTCCACAAGTGCGCTACATTCTGAGTGAGGGAAGTGTGTGTATAATGAGGAACACACCTCCTCTATTTATACACATATCCGACTCGTACTTTATATTAACTAGGTCGGCCCCAACTTTACCACTGGGTTAAACACCCCACTGTAACTGACTGGGCCGACCCCACTAGGGTGGTCTAACAACCCTTTGACCCCACATAACACATACAAGGCCGACCCCCACTAGGGAAGTCTAATAACCCACATTCCGACGGAGGAATAAACATCTCCGGATATACAATAAGATCTTCACAGAGGAATGAAACATCTCCGAAATAATAAAGTACAAATATAATATTCTTAGAAGTTAGAATATCTCAACACTCCCCCTTAACGAGAAGGATATTATAACAACATCTGCAGGAGCAAGGAGTCATCAACATGATACATCTATAAATCATTGGAAGCTTCCTCAACATCATCAGTAACTCAAGTAGTTACTGGAACATCTTCAATACTGGAACATCAACATCTTCAATACTAAGTCTTTATCTTCTGCAGCACTCGAACAACTACAGCAACATCATCATATGGATCCTCACGATCATCAGTATCATCATCACACGATCATCAGCATCGTCATCACACAATTATTAGCAGCAGCATCACACGATCATCAGCATCGTCATCACACGATCATCAGCATCGTCATCACACAATCATCAGCATCGTCATCTAGACCATCACGATCAGCAGCATCGTCATCTAGATCATTAGTATTAGTATCCACACCAATACAAGTATACACATCATCAATGCAAGTATCCTCATCAATACAAGTATACACGATAGCAGCATATTTTGCAATACACATGATCCTTCCTTTCGGAATTACGGGATCAATCTCATCATAATCATGTTTAAGACTATCCTTCCTTTCGAAATTACGGGATTTACGGTCTAAGGATGATTAATCCACACCATTCATTTAGGACTATGTCCAAGGATGATTTAATCCACACCGTACATTTAGGACCATGTCCAAGGATGATTTAATCCACACCGTACATTTAGGACCATGTCCAAGGATGACTTAATACCCACCGTACATTTAGGACCATGTCCAAGGATGACTTAATCCCCACCGTACATTTAGGACCATGTCCAAGGATGACTTAATCCCCACCGTACATTTAGGACCATGTCCAAGGATGACTTAATCCCCACCGTACATTTAGGACCATGTCCAAGGATGACTTAATCCCCACCGTACATTTAGGACCATGTCCAAGGATGACTTAATCCCCACCGTACATTTAGGACCATGTCCAAGGATGACTTAATCCTCACTGTACATTTAGGATTATGTCCAAGGATGACTTAATCCTCACCATACATTTAGGATTATATCCAAGGATGACTTAATCCCCACATGTCCATCAAGGACTTCATTCTCGAATACCATACGTCTACGGATCAATTCAAGGGATCGAAGTCTGGGGACGATACAATCCCCACTTGTCCACTAAGGACTTCATTCTCGGAGACCATATGTCTACGGATCAATTCAAGGGACCGAAGTCCAGGGATGATACAATACCCACTTGTCCACTAAGGACTTCATTCTTAGAGATATATGTCTACAACTCACTTTAGGACTGAAGTCCAGGGATGATCCAATCCCCACTTCAACTTAGACCTTGTCTAAGGACAATCCACCAACCTCTCTGTTGGCATTACTAATATAGGTATCCACATCATCGACCTCACTGTCGATGCAGGAAATCTCATCATAAGTGAACACATCACTCCCCCTTTCGAGGAGGGTCCTTAAGTTTGTCTCGAAAAACTTTACTTGAGGTAGAGGTTTGGTTTAGTATATCGGTAACTTGTTCACTTGAGGTAGAGGTTTGGTTAGTACATCGGCAACTTGTTACAAATTCGAACTTTATAGTTCCTTTCTGCACCATATCTTGTCAAATCTCTATGTGCTTTGACTTATCATGGAACACTGGATTCTCTGTCATCTTGATACAACTCTATTTGTCACATAGGATCACAGTTGGTTCTATCTCTAAGTCAAACAATCCTGAAGCCATACTTCTTCTCAACTAGTATAGCAAGCAACCATATATTCCGCTTGTGCTGAGAGCCACACTAGATTGCTTCCAGCTAAACCACGAGATCATGGCTGATCCCAGACAATAACATACTCTCGATGTGTTCTTCCTGTCTGATACACTTTCTGCCAAATCAACATCTGTGTATCCATCTGAAGTCATGATCTCCAAGATAGCATAGATCAAAGTCTATCGTATCCTTTAGGTACCTCATCACACGCTTTGCAACTATCAGGTGAACACATCTAGTTTCCACTAGATACTGACTCAAGGTGTTCATAGCAAAGCATATATCTAACCTAGTATTTGTTAGATACATCAATGACCCAATAATTTGTCTGTACAGAGTTATATATACTAACTCTGATGAGTCATTCACTAACAGCTTCAAGTTGGAATCCATGAGAGTGGCCATTCCAACATATCAAGTCCTTTTAATATTTCTCGGCATACTTTCCCTGGTTGAGAAAGATTCCTTCTGATCCTTGCCATACTTCCAGACCTAGGAAGTAATGCATCAATCTGAGATCTTTCATTTTCATTTCTGCAACCATCTATTTGTGCCATCTCTCGTCAGATGGGTCTATTGATATACGCCTCAACATCATTCGAACTCTGTGGTGAGTTCCTTCTTGCATCCATGTCATCTGTGTATAGAAACCATATTCAACCTTGTAGCAAAGGTTGAGATCCACATCACCCATGGTGATCACTATCGATCCTGGGTACCTGAACAAAGCTCTCTTCAATTATATTATTAAGATAATGGTCTTATCTATCCACTTGGAGCAAACATCTCATCATGATTCTCTTCCTCTTTCTAAGAGAATCTTCTAGCCACGAGCTTTCTATAGTGTGTTTGATTTGTAAATCCTTTTGTTGAACATCCATCGCTTGTTCAATGTTCATCATTCGTCATGATCTTTCCTACAAATCAAAATTAAGTACATGATTAGTAATACTTCATAATCATCAAATCATATTGATATGATAACCTATTATGCATACAGATATCATTTACATAGTTATGCAACTATTTTGACCAATACTTTGGCACAACACTTTCCCATATCCTGTATGCATACAGTGGCTATCTAGATGCCTTCCATATCTACCAGAACATACTATCGAGAGTGTGCACAGCTCTCAGCATGTCAACAAAGAGGTTTCATTCTAGACAAGCAACAATGGAATGTTTGTCCAACTTACCAATCATATTCATATTAGTAGTATATTGTTCAATGCTCTATGAATGTTTACACTCAGCATGATATATTCTAGGAATACAAATATGCATACAACCTATTACAAGCAATATCATTTACTATTTCAAATAACAACTCAAATACTTATCTTTTATGTTTGTGTGGTTGCCTCCCGCTTGATCTTCTATATGTCTTTTGAACTTCTACTCACTCTGTACGACTGTGCATGCTCAAGTGTGAACTAGTGTCATCCTCATGATCTCATACACAAACATACATTCATTAGTATATTATAATCTTGAATATGTATAGCCATGATCATAGATAATAAACATTAGTATTCAAGGTTTTAGGGAAGTCTTCTTTTACTCATGCATATTCTTGTTTGATCATAGGGCTCTTCTGGTTAATCAAGATAAGAGACATAGTATGCATAAACCCTTGATTACTAACTTTATGAAAAAAGCATATCTAATCATACCAAGTGTACTTATATAAGGGATCCTAACACAAGGTAAGATCCATAGGAAACATACTTGGATTAGTATATCTGTTTAACGTACCTAATCAATATCTTCTTTGTTCTCTTCAATGATTTAGAGATCCTGTGCTGGAACCTACATATCTCATAGGTTAAGCATAATAGAACAAAGTCATACATACCTCGTAAGTAGAACTTCTATGTGATCAAAGATTATGGAGGAGTCTTTGTCTTCCTGTTGTCATGGTCATGGAACTTGATTTGTCTTTCGTGATGTACCTGTATCTTGTTAGCAGACAACATCAGCCTCATACAACACCATAGTGCATTAGTACAATCATATAGCCCTAATCAATGAATGTCTTTTATCATTCACATACTTTTACTAGGGTGATAAGACAATTCTAACATTAATTAAGATTGTACTAATCTAAATAATATGAAGACAAACATATTATGGACTTAATCAAGAATCAAATTTCAAGACATACCTGTATCTCCTTAAGTCATACCTGTCGAGATTTTTTGTAGTCTTCTTATGTAAGGCCTTCGCCTCAACTCCCCCTGAAACTTGATCTGGAGCTTGATTAGGGTTTGTTAGAGAAACCCTAAAAATTCAATCTTTGACTTTCACACTTCTGAATGGATGGAAGGATGTGTCTTGCTGAGCTGATCAAACTTGCATACTTCAATTTTGAAATCTCCAAAATTTGACCCCTCAAAATTGCCTTCGAAACTTTTGGATCTTCTGGACAGGATCCCGAACTAGGGTTTGATGAAGCCCACCCTTCTTCCCAAACAAAAGGTTCGATCCAAGGCTCTAAACTCTTATTTTTCTGAGGAGATTCCAGCCGTGGTCACAGACTTCAAAAATTCCAACTTTTGCTGAGGCCCTAATTTTCCATCTTTCCGATCAAAATCCCGAACTAGGGTTTGATCAAGCCCGGTCTTCTACCCAACCAAAAAATTCGATCTTGGTCTCTAAATTTCGATTTTTCTGAGTAGCATTCAGCCATGGATTCCAATTCCAAAAATTCTAACTTTCTCTGAAACCCTAAATTCTGGAAGCCATGAATGGAGGTGCTCCAAAAATAATTTTGTTTTGATAGTACCTGATTGTTTCTATTGTAACTCCGAATTTTTCGATCCACAGGGTCTGAAAACTTTTTCTGTGGTAGCCTGACCTGTCATCTTTCCATCCCGACATGTCTGACCTCAATTGGATTTTCTGAGAGAGAGTTATGCCAAGTGTCGCAATGTGACCTGTTTATGGGATAAAATAGGAGAGCGAACTTGTACGGTGTGCCACGTGTCACTGGTTCAACTTCAGCCTCTAAAAACGTTTCCTAAGATATTACAGTATGTGTACTACCTGTCACTTTTTATGAAATTTCATTTGGACCTTCCTAGCCCAAGTTATGACCTTTTTTCCTAGGTCACCTGATTTTGACTGAGATCTGGAAGAGGCAGAAACCCTAACTTGTACTGATCATAACTCACAAAGTACAACGAATCTAAGGGTGTCCTTTGGACACAAGGTACATGGGGATGTTATATACGGCCTGTAAACGTTTCATATCCTTAACCTTCTCCAAAATGTATTTATAGTGAAAGTTCCACGATGACTGGTTTTTCTATATAAAACCCTAACCTTCAAATTGTCGCAAGAGAAGCAAGTGTCGTAAGTGCCATACATTGCCTTCCTTCAAGTTAGCTTTGATACCATGTTAAGATTTAATATGCTAAGACAAAAAATAGCAGCATTACATTCCATTTCACAATAATAGCATATACAATATCACTGAAGAAACAACAAGCACAACATAAACACAAGAGACACAAATTTATCCTGGGAAACCCTCATGGGGTAGAAAACCCAGCAAAGCTTCCTCAATATAGATGACCAACAATATACAAAGATGCAAACCAAAGACATGATCTCCTCCTCCACCATAGCAGACCTCTCCTCCACAAGTGCGCTACATTCTGAGTGAGGGAGTGTGTGTATAATGAGGAACACACCTCCTCTATTTATACACATCTTCGACTCGTACTTTATATTAACTAGGTCGGCCCCAACTTTACCACTGGGTTAAACACCCCACTGTAACTGACTGGGCCGACCCCACTAGGGTGTTCTAACAACCCTTTGACCCACATAACACATACAAGGCCGACCCCCACTAGGGAAGTCTAATAACCCACATTCCGACGGAGGAATAAACATCTCCGGATATACAATAAGATCTTCACAGAGGAATGAAACATCTCTGGAATAATAAAGTACAAATATAATATTCTTAGAAGTTACAATATCTCAACATTGATAATACTGATATAGTGATACGAAAATTATTGTATCAACAATTTGTAATGAAAAATACAGTGGGTGCGACATGTGAAATTATTGTAACTTGTATTCAAAGCTAGCATTTCTAAATATTGCAAACATGATATGTTAGATAGAAATATGCATTCTATTTATTTCTTATATTCATAATAATGATAAGAATATTGCATTGTAAATGTACAGGAAATAATCAATATATAGAAAATTGGATTCTATTTATTTCTATGTACAAAGTAATGATAAAGAACATTGTATAATATACATTAGATATTATGCAGAACTTTTTACTATTATAATTATAGGACAGAAACTGATAAACATTTAATTACTATTTTATCTGTCAAATTCAATGGAAAAATGCCTATCCTGTAATCTATTCTTAATTTGCGTATCTATACTAGAGTACGATACAAAAACAACATGTGGAAAAATATAGATATTGGTTTATCAATTCCAATTCATCATTAAACTTTAACATTCAGACTTTAAACAATTCTAGAATTAAATTCTTTTTCGAAACAGAAAACCAGAAATACTAATTATACAGAACAAAATTACTAACTGAGAATAAGTAGAAAATTTGTAGAACCTGGGTAAATCTGTAGGGCAACAAACAGCCCAGTCCACCCAACCAGTTCCACCCAACCAGTTCCTGAAAACAGTCAAGTACTGCCTTAGGACCCCCGAGCCTGTTCACTGAACCACCAGGAGGAAGAAACTTAGGAAATAGGATCTCCACTTGCAGAAGCACTAACTGTTGAATCTTCAAGAACTAGCAGTCTAATAGACATGCACCAGCATCTCTGGTTCTTCTCAGCAATATGCAGACTTAAGATTGCACTCACAACTAGCCTCCCTAATTCGAATCTCTTAGTGATCACCTGATGCACATGAAGAAAATATTTTGCAGAAATATTTGTGTAAGAGCTGCCTGCTCAATTCGAATTTGCCTTTTGTAGGCTACCTAGGCCTTTTCAGATGTTACTGGGTCATTAAATGAGCTTCCTACTCACTCCCTCCACCTGGGGGATAATGCCACATTTTTAGGGGTAGTTGTCCCATAACCAATAGCTAATGGTGTGATGCAATTGCTGTCATATGTCCCTTACCTTCCAACAGCTTCCATTCCTCCTAGTGGGTAAATGAACACTCATTTAACAGTCCCCTTGGGTGTTTGTCTCCTAATTAATTTATTTAAATAATATTATTCAGTAATTACATTCATCCTTGATCAAAACTGATCATAATTACAAAACTTTGTAATTAAATTTAACATAAAGTATTTTGCAAATAAAATAATAATTTTCAGAAATTTGGGTAGGTGACAAAGGGTGTCCAAAAGGAAGGTTAAGCACCTTAGTTGACACTCCAACTAACGATCCCTCTAAATGTTATTTTGGAATTGTATTTTGAGGTTCAACCTTAATTGTCATTCTCTAGGTTTATTTCTTTTAATTATATTCCCATAATAATCGATATTGTTGGACAAAAGCCCTTCAAATGCTTTGCCTCCTGATAAATGCAAGATGAAAAAATTATATTTTCACAATTTCAAATGTATGATCAACTATATTCTTCAGATTATATCCTAATCTTTTTTGTATTAAATATATAAAAAATGATTTTTTTTTGCTATTTTTATTTTTATTTTACTTAATTTATTATAAAATTTTGGCAACTTCCTATTTATTATTTTTTTTATTTTTTATAACTAAGAATTCTCCACAATCCAAGGATGGGTCATATCCTAAGCTAGGGTCAACCTCAATGTTAAATGGAAGAATGATATACCCACCCTAATGATAGTTTCACAAGTTTGTTACCAAGTTTGAAGGCCCCAATCCTACTTCCTAATTTGTGCATAACTATATATAGCTCACAAATGACGTAAATATCTTAAACGAGCATAGATCCATCTTAAACCCGGATCTATGAAGCACCAAGAGGGATCCAATTTTTTAAGATGTAATTTTGTTTTTAATTTTAAACCAATAAATTTGATCCCTCTCTTGCATGACAAATTCAAGTTTAAGTCTTAATTTTTTATTTTATACTCACATGTGGATTTTTTTAATTACTTTTCATAAATTTTTATTTTACGAGTGGACATGGATTTTTTTAATTATTGGTAACGTTACCTTTCATAAATATCATTTCCTTTCTTGAAGAAGTTGGTGATGGATGAGATACATCAAAGACCATACTCAGGACATCCAGGATACCAGAAGACTATAATAGCAACAAGGAAGCAGTACTTTTGGCATGGTATGGAGAAAGACATAGCTGAGTATATTGCTAGATGTCAGAAGTGTCAACAGGTCAAGGCAGAGCATCAACATCCAGGAGGATTGTTGCAGCCATTTCCCATTCCAGAATGGAAGTGGGAAGTGATTTCTATGGATTTTATAACAGGATTTACAATGATAGTGAAGAAACATGATTCAATCATGGTGGTGTTGGAAAAGCTATCAAAGGTAGCTCATTTCATTCCAGTCAAGTCCCCCCACAAGGCTAATGACATTGCAAATATTTTCATGAGAGAGATATGCAGATTGCATGGATTGCCTAAGGCAATAGTTTCAAACCGTCACACGAAGTTCAAATCCAATTTTTGGAAAGGATTGTTCCAAGAGTTGGGAACTTAGTTGAAGTTTAGTACAGCCTATCATCCTCAGACAGATGGTCAGACTAAGAGAGTGAATCAGATCCTTGAATATATGTGAAGGATGTATGTGATGGATAAGCCATCTAAGTGGGAAGACTACTTACACTTAGTGGAATTTGCTTACAACAATGGACATCAAGCATCTTTGAAGATGAGTCCTTTTGAAGTGTTGTATGGCAAAGGATGTAGAACTCCAGTGAGTTGGGACAACCCAGTGAACAGAGTAGTGCTTGGACCTGAAATGTTTGAGGAGATGGATCAGAGATTGTGAAGATCAGGAAAAATTTGAAAGTAGCACAGAACAGGCAGAAGATTTATGCAGATTTGAAAATAATGGATAAGGAATTTCAGATTGGGGATCATGTCTACTTAATAGTGAAACCAAGGAAGAGTTCCATGAAGTTGGGCAGTTGTGCCAAGTTGGCATCCATATATTGTGGACCATTTGAAGTCCTTGATAGGATAGGGACAGTTACATATAGGATTGCATTGCCTACTAACATGAAAGCACATAATGTTTTCCATGTATCTTTGCTTAAGAAATATGTATATGATCCTAATCATATCATTGATTAGCATGTGATACAGGTGGAACCAGAGGGAGAGTTCCAGGTGGAGCCTACATGCATCCTCGACGGGAAGGTTACCTTACTCTGGAACCGGGCCATAGGGAAGGTAAAGGTGCAATGGAGGCACCTTAGCCTAGAGGAGGCCACATGGGATCTGGAGGATGCAATGAAAGAGGCATTACCATTTTTGTTCAATTTTGAGAATACCGAGGGCGGTGTTATTTTACGGGAGAGGGAGTTGTAATACCCCATTTTTCCCTTGATGATTATTGGCTTCAATGTAAATACTGTGTATATGCAGTATGTGTATTTTCCCTGGTGTGGAGCTCAAGGCCAAGGCCCCACTGGTGGATGTTTAAGGATTATTGCTTAGGCAAGTATTTGGACAGTTTGATTATTCATGGGTTGTTAAGCCATGAAGAAATGTAAATGATGTAATTATTATTAATCAATAAAATAACCAAGAAGCTGGCTAAGGAGGCAGCTAATGAGAAGGGGCCACGTGTATCCACTAGGGAGAGGTGAGGGGGTTATGGTATTGGTTTCCCATGTTTCCACATGTCTGATTGTGAACTCGTTTGAACTCCCCGATGACATTAATGCGGTTGCAGAGGATGGTTGAGAACCCTGTTGCTGAAGACGATGGAGTATGGAGCATTCATGCGATTTCGTATGGCAGGGCATGGCTCTGATTACTTGTCCTAGAAGACACTCAACGTCTGGAACTCAGGAAAAATTATTTTGACTACCCGTTTGTGAGGGGGAGACGGGGAATTCATCCTTTCACGCACTTTCTACCTACGATCCATCAACCTAGAGAGAAAGCTTGTTCCTACATCCCTGTATACACAGAGCCAACAGAGTGGAATAACCTGAAGATATTCGTGTTCTCCATGTGTGATAGGAATACTAGAAAGTTGAGAGCCATGGAAATCGTGTGTGTGAACCTAGTCGTCGATAACTTGGATCGCAAAAGTTAGATTGCGGACAGAGCTCGTCTGCAATCCTGGAAGGAGACCGTCGTTGAACTGTGGAAGAAGGTAGGATTATTTGATAAACCCAGTGAAGGCTGAAGTCTCATAGAACTAGTGACTGGACCTTACTATGCCCATCCTGGAACAACACTGGAAGGGAAGAGGCCTTGAGGGACTGTGTAGTAGAGAGGAGGGTCTTCCTTGTGTTGGATGTGGTAGGTAATGTGGGTGCCAAGTCGATTGAGTGTTGAGATTCCTGCAGCTCTGTGGTTGAGCTCACAGGCTTAGCAACGCCTCCCTTGCTGTCCTTGTTCGCCTGATAAACCCACTATCGGTTGGCTTAGCATGATCAGGTTGTCCGATATGTTTGATAAACCCAACGGTATGCTAGCTTGGAATGATTGTATTACTTGGTATGCCTGATAAACCCACTGCAGGTTGGCTTAGTTTGGTCAGCTTGTCCGGTATGCTTGATAAACCCAACTCTATGCTGGCTTGGCATGACCCTGTTGTTGGTATGCTTGATAAACCCAACTGGAAGTTGGCTTAGAGTGACCTATATGTCCCTGAATGCTTGATAAAACCACTGTTGGTTGGCTTAGCATGGGTAGGTGCCCTGGAATGCTTGATAAACCCAACTACAAATTGGATTAGCATTGGGATGGAACCTTGACTGTGAGAGAACCTGATGGCCCTCCTTAGTGGATGCACAGCCCTGCTCGGGGGTGATCTCTCAGCTGAAAGAGTATAGGCTAGACAAAGATCTAAGGTTGGGTGGAACGTTGCTCTCACTTAGCCAGTTGCTTCAGAATTCAAAGATAAGTACTCTTGTTATGCTAAATGATGGTGTTTCATTGTTATGAAATGGTTAATTATGTTCAATTGTGGAAATATATGATTGTATGAATTGGTTGATAAGAAGTCATATGCAGACTTGAGTAAAGGGCTGAGTTTATTGTTATATGTATATCATTGCATTGCATGAGTTTAATTCCTTACAAGTCTTGTATGTGATAGATGCTTGTTAGATCTAACTCTATGCATTATATATGTTATGATATGCTTGATTGACTTGTGTAAGAGTAACTTGGAATAAGTTGTACGTTTACATTTGATCCTTGGAAGGAAGGGGAAATCCCTGGGGTGTTTTAGAACCCCTATGTGGGTCAGGTGGAAAAAGGGGAAGTCATGACAGGGTGAAGCTTTAAGTTCTTTTGGAAAAGTTATGGACATAATTTCAATGAGAAATTTGATAAGGAAGGAGTGCTCAGATGGGGCAGGGATTTCACCATTGGATAGGGCTCTCCAAGAGATTTCCAACAGTACCAACCTTCTCTCATTTGGACCAAGGATGGAGAAGTTATGCCCCTCTGAAGTTTGTGTGTAAAGTTGCCATTACAAGGTATGGTTCCGCATTCCCACATCTGCAATTGCGGATTGCGGATTGCGGAAGTGACCATTGACGTAGTATAAGGTTTGGCACTTCCGCGTCCGCAATTGCGGATTGCGGGTTTGTCGTTGCGGATTGCGGATTGTGGAAAGTTATGTTTTCCGGTTATGAGGTTTGGCACTTCCGCATCCACAATTGTGGATTGCGGATTGCGAGTTCGCGTTTGTAGGTTGCGGGTCCGCCGTTGCGGATTGCGGATTGCGGAAAGGTAAGTTTTCCGGTTATGAGTTTTGGCACTTCCGCATCCACAATTGTGGATTGCGCATTCGTTGTTGTGGATTGCGGATCCGAGTCATTCCGACTCTGTGTGTGTGTGTGTGTGTGTGTGTGTGTGTGTGTGTGTGTGTGTATTCAGTCGAATTTGGAGAAAAAAAAATGTATCAGGGTCTCCCGTGGCCATGGGGGTCAGTGGGGACGTGCCAATGTATACGTTTTGTCTTTCCACATTAGAGATCCAGGCCATCTGGAGATACCATTTATACCCAATTTTTGGGTCTGGATATGGGGGAACAATCCATATTTATGGTGGGACTAAGTTATTGTTAGTGCCTTTCATACTGGCTTTTTCCCTCATCTACTTATGTACAGTCAAATTTTCCAGCATGCAAGTGTTCTGACTTGTCATATTATGTTTATTTTGAAAACTGCCAATCACATTGTACATTCAAGGATATAGAGGAACAATTTGATTATCTTAACTTTTTTTGTTGCAATGTTTCTTTGTTATGTTGTTATTTTCTAAATTACACTAGTCAAAATTTGAGGAAAATGTATTGTTTGTTCCTAATTTAATTATAGACTGGACATTTTAGGAAAATATAAAAACGAATTTATGATATAAAACTAAATGAACAAAAAATAGTGATGGAAGGAATATTGATGGAGTAGAAGTGAAAAAAGCTACCACCTACACAATCTCTACCAATTGGTTTTCTTGACCTCTCATACATGTATGGCACTTTTTAGGAAACAAAGAAATAATCTTGCATCTAATTACAATTTACTTCTGTAAGCTTGTTTCAATGACAAACACCATAAACACACTGCAAATTAGAGCATAATATATGGTTCTAATGACGATTCATAATTGACATGGGAAATACAGATCACAGCTGCTAGGAGCGACCGTGGTTAAGACATTTAGGAGATGGTAGTTGTGCTGTGAATTAGAGTTTCTCTCAGCTTGTACATGTACAGAATGTAACAAGGATTCTTACCAACATAAAAGAGAGTAAAGAAATTAGCCCAACTTCCAACCACAGAAAGAACCTAGAGACCTACAATAACCTATAACAAAACAAGGGTTACCATTGGCATGGGTAATGCTTACTAAAATATAATTATTCCAACATTCATTGACCCTATGCACATTTTGTAAAATGAGATAATGCTCTTTATTTCAAAGGACTTTGTTGGGAAATGGATGATGTCCAATTTTCAAAAATCTCGAAGGATTCTACAATAATTTGAATGAAATTCCAAATGATCTGAAAATCATAGAAATAATCACAAAGAGACATGAATGCAGTGAATGAGAGAATATGGTAAATGTCCTCTTTTCTGTAATACAAAAGGCAAAAAATTGTTTTGAGCATGACCCATTTAGTTGGGCTTTTTATTAAGTTGGACAAACTTTTGAGGTTAGAGGTTAGAAGTTTATGCAACTCGCATGTTTATGCTTTCATTATTAATTTATACTTTACTTTAAACGAGTTTTTTCATTTATTTTATTGGTTCAATCAACGATCATTTACACTTCTTGGAACAATTGCTAGTCTTTAAAACTTCTAAATGAATAAGAAACATTAATTTCTTTATGGGTTCGAGTTATATAATACATGGTGCCTCTTTGTTCCAATCAACGAGTCCATAATCCTTACAAGTTTTAAATTAATTAAAGACATTAATTTCATTACAAGTTAGTGTTATGCAATTCATGTTGTCTCTTTATTACATTTGAGGTACTTTCAACTAAAAGTACTTGCAAATAAGAGGAGACACCAAGTCCATTTCCACATCAAAGGGTCTCCAAAAGGAAGGTTAAGCACCTTAGTTGACACTCCAACTAACGATCCCTCTAAATGTTATTTTGGAATTGTATTTTGAGGTTCAACCTTAATTGTCATTCTCTAGGTTTATTTATTTTAATTATATTCCCATAATAATCGAGATTGTTGGACAAAAGCCCTTCAAATTCTTTGCCTCGTGATAAATTCAAAATGAAAAAATTACATTTTCACAATTTCAAATATAAGATCAATTATATTCTTTCACATTATATCCTATTTTTTTATTAACTATAAAAATAAAATAAAAAATTGCTATTTTTATTTTTTCTTTATTTAATTTATTATAAAATTTTGGCAACTTCCAATTTATTTATTTATTTTATTTTTTATAACTAAGAATTCTAGGAGTTGTATAAGGGTAACCAAAACGCCCTAGACTCGTTGTTGCAGAAATTACAAAATTTCGAAAATAACAATTTTCAGCCAGAAATTTAACCGGTTTTTCTCCCAAGATCACTGGGAAAAGCGGGGGTTTTGGTTGTCTTTTATCCTATGCGAGAATTCTCCACAACCCAAGGATGGGTCATATGCTAGACTAGGGTCAATCCCAATGTTAAATGGAAGAACGATATACCGATCCTAAAGATATTGTCACAAGTTTGTAACCAAGTTTGAAGGCCCCGATCCTACTTCCTAATGTGTGCATAACTATATATAGCTCACAAACAATGTAAATATCTTAAACAAGAATAGATCCATCTTAAACCCAAATCTATCAAGCACAGAGAGGGATCCAATTTTTTAAAATGTAATTTTGTTTTTAATTTTAAACCAAGAAAATTGATCCCTCTCTTACTTGACAAATTCAAGTTTAAGTCTTAATTTTTTTATTTTATACGCACATATGGATTTTTTTAATTACTTTTCATAATTTTTATTTTATGAACTGACATAGATTTTTTAATTACTTTATTTTATTTTATTTTTTGTAACGTTACATTTGTTACAACATCTTCCCTAGCTCCTCCATACTGTGCTGTAAAGCACCTCCCTCCTCTCAATGCAAAAAAAAACCACTGGTTGATTGAAGATCCATTTTCAGATGTTGCTGACCTTGGAAACCTGGCTTGCGTTCCTACCTAACATATAAAACCGCTAATGCCCAAAAGAGTGTTTGACTTTTGATGTGATGGAACTGGTTAGGAACAGAGAATGGTAGGTATGACTGACTGCTGCAGGAAAACCCTCCATGTGAAGTAAAGCAAATGTACTACTCCTTCCTGCCCTCCCTCCCTCCTAAATATTTCTAAGAAATGATCGCTACACCTCCGCTTTATCATCTTTGAGTTGAAGCAATCGATCAGGTAGCAGAATCACAAGACTGAGAAGATCATCATCCTAATGGGACCTGGAGGTGGAGGAGGCGGTGGCGGTTTCGGCGGTGGCCCAGGCGGCGGTGGTGGTTTTGGCGGTGGCCCGGGAGGCGGTGGTGGTTTCGGCGGTGGCCCGGGAGGCGGTTTTGGTGGTGGTGGCTTCGGCCCTGGACCGATGGGTGGCCCTGGTTTCGGCCCGGGTGGCCCTGGAGGTCCATGGGGTATGGGAGGACCTCCCATGTTGGGTAACTTCTGGGGTGGTGGCTGGGGCGGCGGTTGGGGTGGTGGCTTTGGAGGCTGCATTGGAGAAGTGTAAGTAATCAATCACCCATCCCTCCTCCATTTTTGGTACTGTAATTTTATTGTCATTCAATTAAAACTATTTTTATTTATTTTTAAATATAGACTGTAAGATGTAATTTGGTGTATCCAACATGTGACTATTTTTATTTTTTTTTAAATATAGACTGTAAGATGTAATTTGGTGTATCCAACATGTGCAATGCAAGGATTGATGTAATTGTGATGCATGATTGCAGGCTTCAATGTCTGTGTTGTTGTTGGCTGATAGAGATGTGCTGTGGAGGATGCTGCCCACCTTTTGGAGGTGGACCACCACCTCCATATTATTGATCTTGATCTTGATCCTTCTGAGTTTAGTATTTTTATTGGAATAAAAAAACTAATGACTTAGATACCTGCTTAAACAATTCCTGCTTACCTTTACCTTGTTGAAAATAAGGATCTGTGTTTTGATTTTGGTTTTTCATTAAGCAAGCATTTTCAAATCCAAAATGCAATATATTGTTATATATATCACTTCAAAGAGCCCTCCCTTCTGTGAGGTTGAGTTGTTACAGATTTTTGTGATTAATGGATTGTCTTATAAAGGTTTTTCTTTTTCTGTTTAAGAGGACTGAGATGTCCTATGTAATTTCTTCCTTGTTCACTGGATTTGGGTATTTTTCAAGAGCAGTTTTAATTTGGTGTGAAGGGATTTTAATCTTTTCAACAAATTATGCTCTTAGTTATTAGATCAGTATTTATTTAACTTTATCTGTTGTATAAATACAATCCCAAATTGTTCATTGCAGATGCATATATTATCTTTAGGAATTGAAAACTTCTAACTTTCTAAAAAAATCTATATACTAACTAAATAATAGATTAGTTATTAATAATAATTACAATTAATATAAATTCATTTTAATATATATATATATATATATATATATAACACATTTACTAACCTTCTTTATAACTGATATAACACATTTCTTCCACTCAGCCTCCTAAGAGCATTTCTATTCAAGATACCATTATCACAATCTAACATTAAACTACTACTACCATAACAAAAGTGCTATATTTGACAACCAATTAAGCATGGCTGCTTAGTCCTGCCTTATTATTTCCAAGTGTTGTTTGATGTATTTTGTTTATTTGCTTTGCAGTTCAGTTTACATTTATGGTTTTGTTTAACAAAATGAACTAAATTTATAATTATTAAAAGATTAATTTGATAATAAACTTTTTTCTTATAAATAAATAAATTAAATAAAAACAAAGCTCAACACTTTAGAGTTTAAAATTACAGTTTAAAAGTTTTGGGATGAGTGGAGTAATAACTATTAATTACATATTAATTTTGAAATATTTTAAATATCAATATTTATAAAAGAAATGAATATTTTTAATTATGATTATTTAAAAGATTAATTTGATAATAACTTTAGTTTTTATAAATAAAAATAATAACTAATTTCATTAATTTAATGTCTAAAATTACATTAAAGTTTGTGGAATCAATAAAGCAATCACAATCTCTATTTTATGTAGGAAATGAGTATTCATTTTATATCTCTGTATTATTGGGAAATGAGTATTCATTTTATATCTCGATATTATTAGGAAATGAATATTCTTATATAAAAAAAATAACAGAAGATTTTTTTTAAGAGACGAGTTCATCTTAAGTGACAACTCAGTGAAAAAGATAATTTCCTGCATGATGGAGTTCCTTGTTTGAGCTCGAGTTGCGGCTAGGGTTTCTGCAAGAAATCGCGACTAGGGTTCCCGCAAGAAGGCAGAGAGTTCGGTATGGACCCGCCCCCGGATCCGGGTCGGGAGGCTCCGGATGAAGCTCGGCTTCTCATTTCGGACCGCTTCAAATCGTTGGTTGCCTCTCAACCAGCAAACCCAAAGACGGCTGTCACGAAAGAATCTAAATTTGTAAAAAAAACTGAGGTCCCAGAAGTAAAGTTGACTTCGACTGCTTCAAAATGCAAGGCCGTGGCTTTAGCAGATAAGGGCTTAGTTGGCCATTTTACGGGTCTATGGTCGTTGCCTCGTTCAATAGAAATATGGCTCAACAAAAACTGGCGACCTTTAATCCAAGGGGAAGTACAGCAAATTTTCTACGGCAAGGGGTTCTTTGTTTTTTACTTCGAAAAGAAGGAGGATCGAGACCTAATCTTCAGGAATGGCCCCTACTTCATGGGGCCAAGAGGAATGTATCTCAATAAATGGGACCTCTCCTTTGATATGGAGAAACATATCCCATCAGCAGTTCCAGTCTAGGTTAAATTGCCCCACCTTCCCCTGCACTGCTGGAACGACGAAGATCTCCGAGCCATTGGAAATTCATTGGGGAAATACATTGACAAATCTGAGCCAAAACCCCCAATGTTTTCATGTGCAAGAATATGTGTGGAAGTAGATCTGGAAAGGGGGTTACCAGAAGCAATAGACTTATCAATGGACGGATGGAGCCACAGGCAAACAGTTGACTACGAGCAAATACCATTCAAATGCAAGGCGTGTCATGAGTATGGTCACTTTGCCAAGCTATGCCCAAAAAAGAAAACCCCAGAAGATGAGGAAATCCAAGGGGGGGGGATGGAATGAAGTCACAAGGAAAAAAGGGAGCAAAGCCAATGCACAGGTTGCCTCTAAAACCCCAGTGAAAAGCACAGGAAATGCAAACAAATTTCAAGTGTTGACAGTAGAAGGGGACAGCGAGGAGCAGGAGAGAGAGAAGCAATTAGAGGAGGAACAAGAAAATGAAGAACAGGTCAACCCTAGAAAGGAGGGCACTTGCATACCAGCGCAACAACTCTCAGCAGTAGAAATAGAGTCTTCATTAAACTCAGGAGGATCAATAACATGAGCAAAAGCGAGACTTTTTCAGGAAGAAACTTCAGACAGCAAAGATGAGGAGCAGGAGCCCACGGTAAAAAGAGGAAGAAGACTCAATAAAGTAATAAGAGAACAAGAAGCAGCTCGAGAAAAGGCGGCGGGTAAGCAAACCAGCCTGGACCAGCATGTAAAGATAATCATCAACGGGAAACAACAGCAAGGAGCTTAGGAGGAAAGAAAGGACAAAGCAGGCCCTCAATCATCAAAGAAATAATGAAAATAGTCTCCTGGAATTGTAGAGGATTAGGCGGACAGCAAAAAGCAGAAGCAATAAAAAGAATCAAAAAAATGGAAAAGTTTTCAATCCTTCTGATCCAGGAGACTAAAATGCAAGAGGAGGAGAGTCTCAACCTCATGAAACAAGTTTGGCCCAACGGAGAAGGGAATGCTGTGAGTTCCTCAGGGGCCTCTAGAGGAATCATCACCTGGTGGGAAAAGGGTATGTACCAAAGTAAAGCCTCTTTCTCAAATCGTCATTGGATTTTTGTTGAAATTGAAGAAAAAGCAAGCAATAGGAAGTTTTGGGTTGGAAATATATATGGTCCCACTGTCTACGGACAGAAAGAACTCTTTTGGGATCAGTTAATAGGATTAAATCATAGTCTTGTTGGGATCCCCTGGATCCTCCTTTTCTTTCCAGCGGTGGAAAGAAAAGGAGGATCCAAAGTTAGAGACCCATATGGAGAAAGAATGGAAGACTTGATGTCTGCTTGGAGCCTCATCGACATCAAGCCCAAACAAGGCACTTTCACGTGGAATAACAAAAGAATAGGACCAAATCACATAGCAGCCAGGCTTGACAGGTTCTTAATAAGTTCTTCCTTTCTTACTGGTTATAAGCTTCCAAACTCTAGTATTCTTGCTTCTGCAGTCTCTGATCACAGACCTATATCATTATTTTTCTCCTCCCCTGGAAAGCTAGGCCCGCTCCCTTTCAGATTTAACCCTGCCTGGCTTGAAAATGAAAGTTGCATGAATGAGGTGAAAGCTGTGTGGAGGCAATTCATTCTCGGATCTCCGGCGTACATCTGGGAATCAAAACTAAAATTGGTGAAAAGCACACTAAAAAATTGGGCCAAACTGAATTACATAAAACCTGGGGAGGAGCATGAGAAATTGCAAAAGGACCTAGACATACATCAGTTCAAAATGGAGCAAATTCCAGTAACTGAGGACATGCTCAAGGAGGAAAAAGATCTAGAAGAAAAAATTTAGAAAGCAGCCAGAAAGGAAGAGGAAGAATGGAGGTTAAAATCTTGGAGTCTCTGGTTGAAAGCAGGAGACAGAAACACCAAGTTTTTCCACGCTCAATGCAAGGAGAGATACAAGAAGAACACCATTGAGAGCATTGCAAAGGAGGATGGAGTTAAAATCGAGGGTCAGGATCTTATTTTAAGAGAAGCAAAAGCCCATTTTGAAAAACTATACAACAACAATGATGTCGTCCTTCAAGAAGAAATGGATCAAATGAGCAAGGAAATTCCTAATCTCATATCAGAGGCTGATAATAAAAAATTAATGGAGCTGATATCTGAAAGTGAAGTTAAAAAGGCTATCTGGTCACTTCATCCGGACAAAGCCCCTGGACCGGACGGATTTACAATAAATTTTTATAGGAAATGTTGGCACTGGTTAAAAAAAGATCTCATCAGAATGTTAAATTGGACCAAGAAAAGAGAAAAAATTGGGGGAGCCACAAACTCCTCCTTCATTGCATTAATTCCCAAGGAAAAAAATCCTCTCACTATGGGAAGATATCGGCCAATCTCTCTCTGTAACTCCTCATATAAAATTCTCACAAAAGTCATTGCAAACAGAGTTAAGGGCTATCTCTCTCGAATCATCTCCCCAAATCAAGGAGGTTTCATTATTGGTCGTCAAATATACGACAACATCCTTCTCGTGCAAGAAGCCATACATTCAAGCATCCAAAGGAAGGATTCAAGTATGGTCATTAAACTAGACATGGAAAACGCCTTTGATAGAGTTAGACATGAGTTCCTATTCAAAGTCATGGAAAAATTTGGTTTTGAACAAGAGTTCATAAGTTGGATTAAAGCTTGTATAGGCTCACCATGGGTCGCCCCTCTTATAAATGGCAGGCCTTCTCCCTTCCTGCGCATGTCCCGCGGATTGAGACAAGGATGCCCTCTGTCTCCTTGTCTATTCGTGATCATGGCAGACTCACTCAGCAAAATTCTAAACAAACTCCAAGACTCTGGATCTCTTCCTGGAATTGTAATTGCCAAAGATGTCCCGTCAATAAACCATGCTCAGTTTGTCGACGATACCATATTGCTAGGTAGTGCCTCTCCTATAATAGCTTCCAGATTCAAACTTTCTTTGTCTCTTTTCCTGCCGGTGTCTGGGGGTAAAACTAATAATAAAAAATGCAATGTCTATGGCTGGAATTGTAACAACCTTCAACTCAGGAACTTAGCCAATATTCTGGAATGCAAACCTTGCTTCGACTGGACCTCCTTTAAGTACTTGGGCATCCCAATCTTCAAAAAAAAAACAGCTTCATCCTCTTGGACTCCCATTCTCGAAAAAATCAAAAGCAAAATAAGCTCCTGGGGGACCCGCTGGTTAAACTTATCAAGCAAAGTGGTTTTAATCAAATCTGTGCTCTCCTCAATCCCTATTTTCTCTGGAGCTATTCTTTTGGCACCCATCTCTGTCACTAACTCAATTTGCTTGGAAATCAGAAAATTTCTTTGGCAGGGTGGGAAAACACAGGGAAAGAAGTTTCATTTAGTTAATTGGAAAACAATCAAAGAAAAACGTTATAGAGGGGGACTGGGAATACGAGACCCAGCAACAATGAGCAAGGCTCTGGGAGCCAAGCTAGTTTGGAGAATGATAACAGGAAAAAGAGAATGGTGGAAGGATGCCATAAGGAAAAAATACATTAGGGGATCCCGACAAAGATGTCTGAACAACTTGAAAAAGAAAAAAGGAACAGCAATATGGAGGCTAATTCATTCATCAGCTGGGCTAATAAAAGATCATGTCTACTGGATTCCTGGTAATGGAAATAAAATTAACATTTGGAAAGACAGTATTAATGGAGAACGCCCCCTAGGAGAAATCTGTGAAATCCAAAATGTCAAGATTTGGCTTCAGGAATTGGGAATCCAAAAATTGGCTGATATGGTAATTTGGACTTCCACAGGGAGGTGGAAAGGCTGGAAAATCTTAGAACCCCCGGATAACCTTGTGGAGAATTACAAAGATTTCCTTCTATTATTGCATGGAAAAGCTCCCTCAAACATCAGGGCCAAAGATATTAGAAGCTGGGGGAAGGAGGGAAGATACACAGTCAAAGCTGGGTATGATCTACTCACCTCAAGTCGTCCTCCAACCCAAAAAATTTGGCAGAGGGTCTGGAACTCTGACAGCATACCAAAAATCAACTATTTCTATTGGGTTCTGGCACATAACAAACAACTGACTGCTAACAATCTAAAGCTCCGTGGAATCGAAGGACCTTCCAAATGCCATTTATGTCAAAATGCGGAAGAAAGCTCTCAGCACTTATTTTTAGATTGCAATTATGCCAAGCAAGTCTGGAATTTGGTACTTGGTCCTCTTTCTAATGTCATTCCTATTCCCAATCAAATTCAACAAATGATAGAAAAATGGGCCAATGGTCTCCAGGGAATACGAAAGAACAAACCAACATTATCCAGAATTCTAAAACTCCTCCCGATGAATATATGCTGGCAACTTTGGTTGGAAAGGAATCAACGTGTATTCGAGGGAAAAAGTAAGACATAAATTAGAACAGCAAACAAAATCATTTCCCTGACTTCAGAAACCCTGATAGCTAAGGGAACAACAATTCAACAGCAAGAATCTTTAAGTTGGCATGAATACCAATGGTGCAAAAACTTTATAAAAGGGAGTTCGCTTCAGTCCAAAAAGACATCAATCTTACAAGAATGGGAGATAAGGAAAGATGAACAGACCTTCAATAACTGGTGGAAAAATCAAAAAAGACATACAATCTTTTTTGATGGAGCTTCCAAAGGAAACCCAGGGGAGGCAGGTGCGGGGGGGATTATTTTTTATCCTGGAGGAAGAAAAGTTGTCGAATTTTCCTGGGGACTAGGCACAAGAACTAATAATGAAGCAGAATGGATGGCGATGTATCATTCTCTTGAGCTAGCCTCATCTTTAAACATGGAAAAGTTACAGGTAATTGGAGACTCCAGGCATGTAATACAGAATATGAATAACAGCTCTTCGAAAGGAGCAAAGAGCCAAAATCTTCGAAAAAGAATCAAACTTCTTTCTCTCCCCACCGATACTTTATTTCTCCATGTTCTCAGAAGCCTCAACTCAGCAGCGGATAGACTTGCCAATATTGGAACTACATTGGGACAAGGTAAGTTAGTACAAAATAAGGTCTTGGGACATAAATTCATCCCCTAAAGAAGTTAGACATGGAACTAAATCACTTTCCAATGTTTTCAAAGAGTAAAGTTTGGAGGCAATCCTCCTGTGGTGGGCTCCCGGTCTTCTCTGCCTGCGCTTTCCATCAGATGGCACGTCATAAGCCATGTGCCTTCACATCTGGCTTCAAGGCTCTCACGCTCCAGCATTTATTGTTGTAGGGCGGTTTAATAGAGTGGCTTCGAGGCATGGAGCAGTTCAATCCCATTTCGCTCGGCCCAGGGCTACAGCGTCTCTCCGTTTCAGAGTTAGAACCTCGGCAGCTTGAAGAAGACCCTCGCGAACTCAGCATTATGGAAGGGATTTGGCAAGCCATTGCCACTCTCAGTCAAGTAACCTCAGAAGTCAAGGTTTATTTAAGCAGGACGTATTCGGCGGTCTGTTCCATTGCAGATCAGAATAAAGAGCAGAACATGGAATTTAAATATGTCCACTCCCGTCTTTCCTATGTGGAGTCCCGTCTGGACGACATTGAGAGGAACACCATTGAACTTCTGGGGAAGGTGGATAGCATCAGAGAAGACCTCTCTGTCTTCATAAGTAAAACTCAATACAGCCAGGTCCATGAAGCGTCGTCTGTCAATCAGGGAATGATGGAAGTTGCTTCCTTTCTGCAACAGAACAATAGATAGTTTCTCTACTTAAGAAATTCTGGAAGTTGCCCCTCACAGGTTTCATATGAACTTCTTATTCTAAATGTTTTTTTGTTTAGTGCTATGTAATCAGTTTGTAAGGGTATATACTAGTAAAATGACTAGAAATTTCAGGAAAATTAGGAGGAAAGACTCTGAGAGCCAAATTTCTTGTAAAACATGCAGTTTATCTCTTTTTGAAGCAGAATCATGGCTCAAGTTTTGTAATGAATGGCTGTGCACAGCCTTTTATATATATATATATATCTAAAATCCCCTGTTTCTGTTAAAAAAAAAATTCTTATATAAAGCATTTATAAAAAAATTGAATTTAAAAAAAAAATCATTTTTAAAATATTTTACATATTGAAAACATTTACGAAAACTTTGATCAAACTTATAGATAGATTAAAAAAATACTTCAACTAATTTGAATGAATCATTAAATTTTAATCAGGAAGTTCAAAATTGACAATAAATACATCTATTAAAAAGAGAGATTTCTATATAATTAAAAGGAAAGATTTCTACATATATATAATTAGCTAAGAGTTTTAAAACTTTTAATAAAGATAAATGTTTATGAAGAAAAAATAAATGTTAATTGCTTTAATAGCATTTAAATAGTTTTATATAAACATTAGCTCATGGGGTAGAGCAATTGGTGAGTAAATGAGATGAGAAGTTGTAAATAAAGAGTCACAAGTTCAAATCATGTAAGTATTAGCTTAAAAAAAATTATATAAACATTGTATTAACAAAAATCATTAATAAAATATAACATATTTTCATAAGTAAAGAATTTCAGCCTTTTCCATCTAAGAAAGAGAAATTATGCCACAACTGTAGTGCTTCCATTGGCATTATAGATTTTAAATTAATTAAACATAGATTTTATGACTAAGCACAACGTGTAATCATAACAACATATAAACAACATATAAGCATTTTGTAATAGCATCAAATAACTTAAAATTTTTAAAACTTCATTGGTGATTCACACAACATAAATTAACATCATAAATCATGTAGCAATAGCATCATATGAGAAGTTATAACAGCATATGACAATTTAAAATCAAAAGAAAAATACATCGTTATAAGAATGGTGACGAAATCCAAACTGAGCAAGCTTCCCTCTTATCCTCGAGTTGCTTCCATCTTCATTGCCCAAAGCGGGACCACGATTTTACCTCCCATCCAACTAGGGGCCTAGTCGGCTCCCTAGCCCCAGGAAACCATTGAACAGTCCCATCCAAATGGCCTCCTGGCCCTCCGTGCCTAAGACCCCCAAAGAATAGAACAGTGATGCACTAGTAGGCTATGTATCAAATCTTCCAAGAGTTCTCAAACTCTTCCAACTCTTCCAAACTTCTCATACCCCAAAAATATCCAAAACTCTCCTTCCTAAAACAAACCATATCCTCCAAGGGAAAAATAACCTCCCACCTTCCACTCTCAAGTCTCCTATTTATATCAAAACTCCTCATCATCTTCATCATCCATCAATAAGTTCCAATAAGTAATAATCAATAATTAATAAATTCATTTTCTCCAAAAAATAGAAATTTGATTTAAATAATTAAAATATTAGTAAACATGGTTGCAAAGTCTCACTTGTCATGCTTCCATCTTAAATGCAACTATGACAACTCTTTTCTAAAAATTTGTGCAAATCCTATCTTATCCATTTATTTATATTATCCTCTCATGCATAAGTCAAATAAAATATTTTCATATACTATATTATACTATGACATATTTTATATTATATGTATATAATTATATGTGTCATTCAATAATCCAATCAAATTATATAAATATAAAACATATTAAACGAGTCAACAAACTCATACTTTTAACACACAAGTAATATTTTCAACAAATCATCAACCAAGTTACTAATAGATAATATAACCACATTAATTTATTCATCGATCGACCAATCATAATAACATCCTCACGAATTGGCGTATGCATGGCCAGTGCATATGTCTTAAGCATGGGTACTAATAATCACTTTTAATGCTCATAATATATCATTATTACATGCTTGCAAACAACATATAGAAGAACAATTAAACAATGCATCGTTCATCATTCATAATAATTCATACAAAAGCAATAAAATAGCATTAGGTAAAGAAAATGATGAAATTAAGCATATAATCATGATAGTTAGTAACAATCAAGAACACCATCCAATCCATCATTGCTCCCATCCATCCCATCAGTACTCCAACCACCTAATCACCACTACTTCCAACTCCTGACCTCACCATCCCATCCTCTGTTGGAATATACCATGGAATCTCGACTACACAAATGACCATGTATAGAACCCGTAAGCGGAAGTGTCGATCGACCACATCGACCAAACTTCCCCAGCAGGCACCCACTAGTCGTCATCCCACATCCACGGGAGCGTGCTCATCATAGCCCTCCCACGACTCTGGGTTTCAGAGGTTCGACTGCGGGAAATGCCTCCACCCCTCCTGATAGTACTAGGGTCAACGCCCTACATCAACCATACTGTGCCATCACTGATCTAAGGGGTCTCGTCATCAAACAACCACTTTGGGCAAGTCGTAGTTCCTGTCAAAACCCACACTCACCCAC
This sequence comes from Larix kaempferi, assembly GCA_027924585.1. NCBI lineage: Eukaryota > Viridiplantae > Streptophyta > Pinopsida > Pinales > Pinaceae > Larix > Larix kaempferi. Next base: position 10,877,466 of record BSBM01000343.1, on the reverse strand, counting down.
AAGTCATAGAAATATTTGAATTCAAAATCAAATAACATGAAATTGATATAACACCATTATCCTCCTAATTTCCAAGACATCTTGTGCCCCTTGGCACTATAGGAATCTGCCTATCTCATAGCCAAGCAACATGTGGAATAGTTCATCATTAACATGAAACATATATATAGACATACCCAACTCTTTCAAGTGTTAATCCATAGCACTAAAACAATATTTACATATAATCATGTAAATTCTTTTGCAAACAAACCAAATTAACATTCCACATATGGATATTCTATATTCAATTTGTGTGTTCCATATGAAGTAATGCATTCATTGCCATTAATAATTTAAACAATAAATTACATTTACCATACACACTTCAAGGGAGTCCACATGTCCACCTGACAATCATCTTAATCAATATATCTTCGTCAAACAGATAATAAGTAAATGCATTGCTAAGCTAATTCACATTAGATTTTTTAATTAAAGACTATCAAAATATGGGGCGTTACAGCAACCTCCTTTTGTAGATTTTTATATTCATTATATATTGACTCCTCCCTTTGTAGATTTTGTAGATTTTCATATTCATTGTAAATTCAGTCAATATAGCACAATGTTTGCTCCATCCAGGGGTAGATGTCCATGTTAAGAAAAAATATATATAAAGTTAAAGCAAGGGAAACCTCAAACCAAAAGGTGATTTATGCTTTTAAAAAAAAATCTTTTTGAGGACACATTTTTTGTGTGCTCAATTGGCCCTTGTAAGAAATAAAAATTTACTACCACCATATATGCAAAGTATAGAAAATCTGCTTGTAATATGAATGCCAATAATGACTTCTTTGAATGGTGAATGCCAATAATGACTTCTTTGAATGGTGAATGCCCTGTAATATGCATGCCAATAATTCCTTCTTTGAATGGTGAATGCCCCACAAACATAATGAGAGAAAATCACTCTCATGATAACTACAAAAAATCATGGGGCTTCCCTTTCGAATGGTGAATGCCCCACAAACATAAATGAGAGAAAATCACTCACATGATAACTACAAAAAATCATGGGGCTTCCCTTTCATGGCCTTGGGGATCTTTTTCCTAAGAGATTTCATGGCCTTAGGGATCTTCTTCTTATTGGTAAGAGAAGCCCAAATGAACTCCAAAACCATTGAAGATGAGAGTACATGTATATGAGAAGACTATGAGGAATAAACTAATTATAATAGAAAATGAAGAAGAAACCCACTAAATAAAAGATGGTGTGAGACATCATTGTTAGGGAGCTTGAAATTCCACATTTCCTCATCTTCTTCCTCATTGGAAAATAATAGTGGAAAATGTCTAAATTTTAATGTAAAGAACAAAAGTACACTAAAATTTAATCTAAATTTACCCTGGATGGGGTGTCATCATTTAAGTGTAGATAGCAGTTGATTTTCCGAGGCTTTGGGTAGGTGGCTCTTCATTCATGTCCGCGTGGATGGCTAGGATAGTGTTTAAGGCTAACATCATTCACTTGGCATGAGCACACACATTGGAAAGCTTCTAGTGAGTACCGAGATATCCTATTCGATCATAGGAAGGAGGTGCAAAACCTCACATTTGTCATGGAATAATTCAATAAGCATTTGGATCATAGTAGCATAATTTGAGTACGAATATGGATATGAATACGATTCGAAACGGAAAAAATACGTAATGAAAAAATCTAGTATGAATAAAATACGGAAGTAGACTCCTTATATATAATATTTTTTAATAGAGTATTCAAAAATATACGATAAATGTACATAGAAATTTATATAATAAAATCAAATATATTTAAAAATAAAAATAAAAATATAAGTTCAACAACGTGCCATATGACAAGTGTGAGTGACGACAACTAGTTATTAATAATTATTTTAATAAGAACGTATAAATTGAATGGTATTTATGTTTTATAGTGTTTAAGTTTTTGTTTTTTAAATTGGTTTTCAAACTTTAATTTTCCATTACTAAGAATCTGTATTCGTATGACACTTACATGTGAAATGCCAATACGGCTGAATTGTGCTACTATGATTTGGATATCCTTGTCTTTATGTTCGACTGCCCGGAGTTTAGGATCCGTGTGAGCTCACATTCCCCCCAGGATGCGATGTTGCTTAGCACTCCAACACTGTTGTCTGGTAGTGCAATGGAGGGTCCTCGAGAGGTGGATGTTGCTCTCCATTCGAAGGAAGATTTGAACGTGCCCAGGATGAGGATTTTGCTCATCAACTCTAGGTTTGGTCTCTATAATGGCTTGGTTTGTTGTTTATGTATTCAAGTAGAATTTTAGTTTTGGTTTGATTGGGTCTCAAGGTCGTATATATGGATTTTGCAGTGTCAATGTTGTATGGTTCTAGTCTCGCTAGTGTCAATGTAGACTGCTCGATGATATACTTCAGACTCTTGCAATTATTTGGTTGGGGTGGGTGTAGATGGTTTGTGAACAGTTGTATGTTTTATTCTCGGCTCTTAAAGCCTCCTTGTTGAATCTGTAATAGTTTCAGGGTTATTGGTTGGGTTATGAGGTTTGATACTACAAGATTGGCTGGAGGTTTGAACTTGCGACCTCTAATGCTCATATGTAATGTTTGTTTTGAAATGATATAATATAACGTTGCTTACTTTAAAAAAAATCTAAATTTTAATGTAAAGAACAAAAGTACACTAAAATTTAAATTTAAATTTAATAACTCTCTCTTTTATTATTGAAAAACTTTATAATTTTAGCTTATGAAAATATGAGTTATGAAAATCATAAAAATATACAATTTTAAATTTTTTTTATGAAGAAGGAAAAACTACGTAAGTGACACTTCAATAATTTTTCTATTTTAATCTTTATTTAGTTGTCATCTAAATTTTCTTTCAATCAATAAGAAACTCTCTCTCTCTCTCTCTCTCTCTCTCTATATATATATATATATATATACTAAGGGAATAGGAAACTGGGATGGGGCTGGTACTCACATGACACGGGGTCCAATCCAGTGCGCTACCACTATACCCCTAGGTGAAACCACTGAGCCTGCCACAATGGTGCACGGGTTATCCGGGGTTTGAACCATCAACCTCTTACAAGGCTTACACGGGCTTTGTTGACTGGTCTACAACCCAACGAGCAAGAAATTCAAAATATTACTATTTCATTAATAAATATTTTTGTTATGACTTTACATTTAATTTTTGCATATATGTATTATAAAGTAATCTCTTTAATAAGAGTTATGGTGTGCACTCTACATCCACTAGCATAGATTCATCTTAATTCTGGATCTATCAAACATAGAGAGGGATCAAAATGTTTTTGAGGTGTAAACTTTTTTCTTGATATATAAAATTTAAGATAAAAAAAATTACACCTCAATAAATTTGATCTTTCTATGTGCTTGATAGATATGGGTTTATTTTATTTTATTTTTATTTGTTATCCTCAATTATGTGACATCTATCCACACTAGGTTGTAGATCCCGAAGCTACTTTTGGTGCAATAAAGCAACTATAATAAGAGTTAATGGTGTGCACTATATATTCATTATAGGTGCTTAATGAACTAGGAGTTAAGATGGGTCTATATTACTAGTTTTGAAATTTAAGAGAAAAGAAACATCTTCCAACCCCAATAAATGCCTAATAAACTATGCATGATATAATTGTTTTTACCATAAAATCCAAAATGGTAGCAAATACACCAACAATAACAATGATTACAAACATAATCATAGTCAAAGAAAACAAGAAGATGTGGAAAGCAGCGAAAGGATCCCAAGAAAACACTTCTTCTAAAGGGTGAACTCATATTTATTCAAAACCAAAAAAAATCAAACACTATGCCAAAGCATATTCTACATGTAAAGGAACCATTGAATTGGCTAAGCAATATTGCAAGTAGTGTGGTTAGATGCACAACTTATAGAGTTTATTATACTTAGTCTTCATCTATCTAACAACTATGCATGTTCATGTTTCACTTCTTTCCTTGTATAACAACATTCCATTATCGAGAAGATGTTTTGGATAAATAATATTGAACTTTTTTCAATAGCTCTAAAAAGAACGAACATTAGTAACAACTTTTCTGGTTATGACAACTAGGATGGAGAATAGTTCAACCTATGCTATGTAGTAGGTTAAAAACCTTTATGATGTTGTTTCTTTGAACATAATCATCTCATATAAAATGGTATCTTAGTTTTTTTAATAGATAGCTTTAGATATATCTTTCTTGGAGGTTTAGGAACTTATAACTAAATTGAAGACTAGGCTATCATACTTGCTTATACATTTGACCAGATAAAGGCCAAGGTATAATACTTACTCAAACATTGTAAGAAACATTGATATTGATTTGGTGAGAACAAAATGAAGTGACATATAATATTACATAACGAACATAAGATATTATTGTAATGTAAAAAGGTGAAAAATAAAAAGGAGTTTATTATAGTGAAATCATTTTTCTATTAAAAAACAATGATGGAGAAAAATGCAATGTATTACATAACGAACACAAGATATTATTGTAATGTAAAAAGGTAAAAAATAAAAAGGAGTTTATTATAGTGAAATCATTTTTCTATTAAAAAATAATGATGGAGAAAAATGCAATGTACATAAAAATATATAGTGGATAGAATTGTGATAGTTTATCTATGAGCAGAGATATGATGATTATGTTCATTAATATCTTAGCGAAGAGGAAAAAAACATCATTGTATTACAATATGAAGTAGATTTCTTAGAGTTCAAAAAAAAAACTTAAACCTAGGAGCTAAGGTGTTAAAAGGAAATGCGGGCCTTCAAATGTTGGGATGACTTGCCACCTTCTCGGGGTCATAATTTTAGCATATAAGCTCTGACTCCTTAAAGTGATATTTTGTTGGAAAGATATTGTCACCCTATGTTTGGAAATGCATATAAAGATCTAATTTTATTGTTTATGCCCCCCAAGAAAATGATGAGAAGGGCTCAAAAATTGTGTTGGAAGTTCATGATTCAAAAAATTTCAAAATCAAGATTGTTTATGAGACAATGGAAAATTCAAGTAATCACTTTGATTAGCAATCTCACTTGGGGAGAAATGGTTCCCATTGCGCTAATTCCATGCATCAAATGGAAAAATTTCTAAATCGAGTTCCTAGTGAACCAATTTCCCTAGTGAAGATGTTGCCCTAGTCAGACAACCCAATAGAGTTGTATAGTTTGTTGGCGGGTGCTCTTCATCTTGGTATTCATTATCCTAATAATTGTAGCTTGTTCAATGCAATAAGGGTTTATCTATGTAGTGTCCACTTGCTTTTCCGCCTATTTTGTGTCCAACAATTGTGAGAAGTAGAATTGAACCAACTCCACATTAAAAACATAGTCTAAACCAAGGTAAGGATGTAGGTTAAGACTAAAAGAAACATTCTCACACATAACCTTAGTGATGGTATAAGGAGGCTCGTAGAATATTCTTCTAAGTTTCTTTTTGGAGCCTATAATTCACTACTTATGTAAATGCAACCACACTATATCACCAACCTTATACTAGTGTAGATCATAATGCTAGTCACGACACTACTTATACTTGGCATTAGTTTTTTGTAAGATATCATGTACATGTTCTTAGATGTGTTGGATCCTTTCAATAAAATTCATAGCTTTGTCTACCTATTTCTAAGCATTGGAAGACTCTTCATGTGTTGATGCAATGAGATTTTTGGTGCAGTGGTCAATTTATTCACTCCCAACTAGTAGATTGGTATACTAGTGACACACCAAGAAAATAAAAGTTTTCCCTATCAAGAAAAGCAAGTAAGCGATTTAATATAAACCAAATTTTCAAGATAGCAAAATAGAAAAACTTCCGATGCACACTTATTGAAGAGTCTTCCAAACATGATTGAGCTAGAGGAGAAGAAGGAGGAGGACAATAGCTTCAATTACACTTGCACACAAGACAAGAAAAATCATTTACATACTTTACAATGACAAAATCGTAGTTCTATCTCACTTAAACAATATAGAAACATTTTAAGCTACTTGATTAAATGAAAAACAAAGGCATGACAGGTGACATCAAATCAATACAAGTAAATCTTGGTTTGGGGGGAGGGGAAGTGATTCCATTACAATAAGAAAAAAATTACAACAAAAAATCCATACCTTGCTATGATGCAATGGCTCTAAATCCTTTCACTGTTTATTTCATTCCTCTTCGGGCTATTTTTGGTCCAAACTTCTCCAAATTATATTCTTCCTCTCTATATTCCACAAGAAAGATGGACAAGTAGAATTGAGCGTGTTAGTAGTGCAAAACTTTTGATTGAGAAGATTCAATAATCACATTTTCATAAATATGACACTCTTGGCATCCAAGCTCCTTAATCAAGTATAAATTAGGTCCTTTTATAGGATTAGGATTCCTCCTTGGGTTTTTATATGAAGAGTAACTTCATACATAGAATTGCCCCAAAATATTTGTGTTTCGGGAACACCATAACTAATCAAAGTGCACGAAATCAACTTGGTGTCCTTCTTGATCAAGTTTGATCATGTCAAACTGGGTGATGTGGATTTCACTCTTTTCTAGTGTGGCACAACCATTTCGAGGAGAAAAACTTACGAGTTATTCAACTAAGAAAAAATAATATCTATCCCAAGTTATGTGATATTTCATTGATTCCATACTAATTAGACCAAATAGAAATTTATTCTGAGAATAAAATTGTTTGTGTATACAATCCAAAGTCTTGGTATTAACAAGGGCCAATGGTTGGAACCTTAGGCACACCTAAAAAGGGTTGTGGCCAATAGAAAAGTTGTTGTAATCTAAAAGGTTATAACATAATCTAGTTACTAATTATATAGTATATACAAAGAATCATATATATTGTTTTCTTCATCTCAAAGAAGGGAGGAGATGGCCAAAATTCTAACAAATTGATATTACATATCAAAATGTTCTCCAATTGACGTCTTATAAGTGGATGTTTCTTATTTTTGTTGGTTTTGGAACTATTGATAGTTAATTGAGTGATGGACTTGGATGGAAGAAAGAGACACTTCTTTGAGTTACTTTGATGGTTATAAAGTTGTCATCCTTACTAAACATGCATAAATTTTAGAAATTTTAGGTGTAACAATCTTCAAAACTCTCCTACTCTCTCAAAGCTTATTCTACAATTATGTTTTTTCTTCTAACCAATTGAGCAAACACAAACTCTAACCAACTCTTATAGATCACATAAATGCAACTTAATTTTCACAACCTCTAACCAATTGAGCAAACACAAACTCTAACCAACTCTTATAGATCACATATAAATGCAACTTAATTTTCACAACCTCTAACCAATTGAGCAAACACAAACTCTAACCAACTCTTATAGATCACATAAATGCAAGCACTTATTTGTCATGTATAATTCAACTCTTATAGATCACATAAATGCAAGCACTTATTTGTCATGTATAATTGAGCAAGCACAAACTCTAACCGACTCTTATAGATCACATAAATGCAAGCACTTATTTGTCATGTAAAATGCGCAACAGTCGCTAGAAGGAGGGCTTGAACCTCCGACCTTGTGGTTAACAGCCACACGCTCTAACCAACTGAGCTATTCCAGCTGTTGTAAATCAGATTTTTATTATTATAGTCATTTTGGTTTTGAAAACATAAAATTGTCCTTACCTATATAATATGGCTCCACTCCGTCGCCGGGATTTGAAGGCGAAATTTTGAAAAGAGAAACGATAGGGCTCTGCTCCCTCGCCAGGATTTAAAGGCGAACCCTTGAAAACGGAAACATCACAGCCCAATGTCGTCGCCGGGATTGCAAAGGTGAACCCAACCCTCGAAAAGGGTAACAAAGCTACAGATCAATTCCGTTGCCGGGATTTGAACCCGGGTCGCCTGGGTGAAAACCAGGTATCCTAACCGGACTAGACGACAACGGAGATGTTGTAATTCCAATCAATTAACAAGTGAAAACAGTAACACCAAACACATGACATAATACGCAAGTCTTCTGACGGTCGGTTGGAATGATTATAAACGTAGTGTTATGCTACCTTGCATATCATTCAACGTTCCTTCTCCATTGATTAAGCTAGTATCTCTACGCATGGGATGGAGTTTGTGAGACCCCATTTTGTGAGGTGCACAATGTGTGAACAACTGTGTGAGTAATCCATGTTGATGGTGATGAAAAGCGTGAGCATTATTCATTCCTCAGACTATGTCATCATTAATGTTTAGGGTTTACTTGGAATCATGATGGATTGGTTGGAACCATCAAATGGATTGCATTGAATGTAGTTCATTATGGTTCTAGGAAATCCATACAAACCATTTGACATCATTCTAAACAAGTTGAACACATCAATCATGACATTTCCCAAGAGGTGAATATGACTCTCAACACCAATCATTATAATTGTAAAGAGTGAATACTCTCCATGCCAATCACATCGTTTCTTGTACGCAATACTTGTCAATGAAAAGTTCCAAAGAAACATGAAGGTATGCACATTCTAAGTAAAGAATTTTTTCCAATTGATCATATCTTACATATTCTAATTGTTAACGGGAGAACTATGCATCTCTTATAACTCTAGGTTTTTAGTCTTTATTCCCTACTACACATATCAAAAGTGGCATCCAACATCTAGTTAAGAACTTTGCCTCTATGTTGTTATGCAATATTGGCTTCCCATAATCATTGTACTTCTTGGGCCTCTGAGCCTTTGACCTCTACTCATTTCATCTATAATACTCTACTCAACAACTCCTTATTTTTGTACTCATTTCATTTATAATACTCTACTCAACAACTCCTTAATTTTGGCATCATATGGAATATTTATCCTAGTTTCTATTTCTTTAATCATTGCCTGATTTAACTTTCGTTGAGTATAATTTCTTGAATAAAAGGACCAATTATCAAGAATAGTCTTGGTTGGCCATGCCACAGTCTCATTTTCTTTCAATTCCTTTTGAAAAATGTTTCAATTTATCAAATTTAGGCTATAAATGATTGATGTTTAACCTTTCTTTAGTTATTTTTTCTCTACGTATAACTTCCAATAAATTGGAAACATTATATATCCTCAATTTTTTTATTATATGATTATAAGTTAATGCAAGTTAACTATTTAACTTAAATAACGTTAAAAAGAATTTCATATTTCCTTTTACACCCAGTGTGGAAATTACTTAAACGAGGGGAGATAAAATTTTATTCTTAATTCAGAAGTAAAATTTTACTATCATGAATGCTTCATATCGAGTGATGGCATCCAAATTAATTACTTTAAAGTGTTCATAGGGTCTAATTTATCTTCACTCACATTCAACTCAACTACTTTCTCTTTACATGTATTCATGTTGGATTTGTCCTCTATTTATTTGTAGTTGATTTCTTAGTTACTCCACTCTATCTTTTGTTTATTTCTTTATTTGAAACTTTAAGCATAGTAGGCAATTCTTCATCAGTAACATCCTTTGGTGTAAAGAAGAATGAAATTGTACTTGACTTATTATGTTTGAGTGCATCAATTAGGTGTTTTAGTGCATCACTTATGTCTAAATATGTCACTTGTGAGGATGTGTGGGTTAGGTGTGAGTGCATTTATTGTTTGGGTGCCTTACTCACACACACAAGAAATGTACTCTTATACGTAATCAATTCACTTGTAGACATAAGCATGTATTCACATCCACCTAAGTGACACAGTAACACATAAACAACACACTTACATGCATAAGAGACACACTCATGTAGTCACACACCTAAGTGTTGCTTATGTGTAGGCATGTTGCTCTCACACACATACACAATGCACTCACACACATGCATCACATCTATGTGTCACTTGTGTCTGTAAGTGCATTGTTTATGCATGTGTGAGTGTGTTTCTCAAGTTTGAATGTGTCACTTATGTAGCTAGGTAGGTTAGGTGTGTGAGTGTGATGCTCATGTTTGGATGTGTTGTTTATGTGTGTGAGTGCATCACTTATGTGCTTGAGTGAGTCTCTTATGTGTGTAAGTATAATGCATATGTGTGAGTGCATCCCTTATGTAAGTATGAGTGCATCGATGCTTATGTGGGTCTATAGGTTAAGTGTGCATGTGAGTCATTTATATGTATGGGTATCACTTATGTCTATGAGTACATCATTTATGTGTGAGTGTGCACATTACTTATGCACATGAGTGTGTAGCTTATGTGCACAATGACTTGCTTATGTTTTGGTGTGCTTGTTTCTTATTTGCATGACTAAATTACTTATATGTGTCAATGTTACTTGTGTTCATGAGTGTGCCACTTATAGACCAATGTGTCACTTATGTGCATGAGTGTGCCATTTTTATTAGGTAGGTGCATTATCTAAGTGTGTCACTGCATCAATTATGTGCACAAGTGTAACGCTTATGTTAGGTACATCACTTATGTCTATGAGTGCATCTATAATATATGTGAATGTGTCACTTATTTTATATGTATGAGTGTGTCTTTTATGTTAGGTGTGTTCTTATGTGCATGAATGTATCACTTACATTAAGTGCATCAATTATGTGAATAATTGAAAAGCTTATGTGCACAAGTGCATTGTTTATATTAGGTGCATCGCTTATTTGTCTGAGCGCATCAGTTATGTTAGTTATGTCACTTATGTGTATAAGTGTGTCACTTGTGTAGTTGGCTTGTTAATTATATGAACAAATGCATTTCTTATATGTGTCACCTATGTGCATGAGTGTATCACTTATGTTATGTGTGTCGCTTATGTGCATCAGTGTGCCACTATGTCAATTCAGTAGCATTGTTATGTTTCACACAATGCTAACACGCTAAAAAACTATTAAGATTGTTGAAATCTAGAAGGAACCTTAATTTATACTCCTCCTTGAGAAGTCCTATGGGTCTTAGTATAATACCAAACATCCTAAAATGGGGGTCCCACTTGTAAATTTTAATGTAAAAAAATTAAGTTAATGTTGATATTACCTTGTAAATTTATATTATCCAGTTTCATTAACTTACAAGAATTTATATTAAAAGTTAGATACAAATAAAAAGTTAGTGACTAATGATGGTATTTAATAACTAGTTATAATGAGCTTGATTATTATAAATTTTAATAATTGATACACTACCATTTGTTTCACAACAACAAGTATTGTTGTATTAGAAAGGGTCGCAGTGTAATCACTCGACATTGTAATACAAATATAGAATTGATTATTCTAATATGGCTTATATATTGTCATACATATTGACCAAAACGGAACAAAAACTTGCAATGCATTCAATATTAATTGGATATTTAAAAGCCTAGCCCATGGAGAACCCCTTCATGCACCTAGAAGTCCTAAGTTGAATTATTATGAGTGTTCCCTATTCCTAGATGAGTTAGGAGGTTCAAAGTTGCTACTATTGCTTATGAATTCATCTCTCGATTTAACTTCTTTAGACCCAAACATAGTCTCTGCACTGACTATAGGAGGGGACTTTGTCAAGGTCTATAACACCCCATTTTTTACCCCAAGATGTAAATATGAGGTAATTATGTAAAGCTAGAAGACGGATATGAATGGTATAGGATGACCTAATATATTGTAAATATGTACATTTTCTTTTTAATATAAAAATCCCTGACAGTTGCAATCGAAGAAGGACAAGGAAGAGGTGGGGGTCTATGAATCCACAAGTTGGGGAAGTGAGATGGGCTAAGGGTGATGACCCTAGTGGAATTTAATTATGCCTTAGCCTTCATTAACATTTTCAACCCAAAGTCCCTTAATCATGGTTATGAGGGTCACTTTAATTAATCATGGGTTAATTATCTTAATCAAGTATTAAGAAGGGAAAAGTGGCATCTTCTAGGGAAGCCACGTGTCAAGACAAAACTATGTGTATATAAAGTTAGAAACGCATTTCATTCATTGATTCTAGCATCCAGAGAGGAAGAGCATCCATGCTATGGTAGTTCTAGTTGGTAAACCAAAGGAAGATCAATTTTTCATAATCTAACACTCGATCCCACCCTAAGAAACGACAACCTAGCTACCTATTGGGTTGGATAAAGGTTTTGTATAATTTTGGTGTGAACAGATTTAAATCAAAGTGGTCCGAAGAAGAAGGGTCAACTCCGATGTAGCGGCCGAGAATCAAGAAAGATGGGTATTTTGAATATGTCAAGGGTGGAGTTGGGTAAGTTAGTTAGGATTTTGTGTCCACACACATTTATGAGTCAAGTAGTTGAGTAAATGGAGTAGTGGGAGCGGGGTAGGCTATGTGCGCCCTATAAATATGTAAAGGGTTGGGATTTATGGGTTGGTTACTCTTTTGGTTCATTTTTTGTCAATATTTTGGGTTAGCCTTTTTGGGTCTATATGTCGAAGATACTGTATACTGTGAGAAGAGAGTCACATGATTTGCAGGTTGTGTGCACAGATCCATTGAAAGAGAAGGAACAAAATCTATAAGTCATTGATGCAAACATGAAGTGCTTATTTTACTGTGACTCATGAATCAAGAAAGTGCTTCTGTGGTTTTCTCCCGTTTGGGTTTCCACATTATATATGGTGTTCAATGTGTGTGAGTGATGTGATGATGTGCTCTGTTATTTTTTTTACATTTTGCATATTGATGAATAAATGTTAAATAATGTGGAAGTATGAATGATTGGGTATTGCTTAGTTAATAAATATATGTCGTAGCTAGTTAAGTGATATGTATGTAAACCCTATGATATGTTGAAGCATTGTGTTATGTCGAGGTCTGGAATGTTATGTTTGGTAGTTTCTTGTCACACCCCTTTGCTACTACAAAAATTTGGTTCCTGCAGTTCCGATAGATACCTTGGGTGAGACTTTGTCTACTTCGCAGGTGATGCCAAAAGGGTCGATGTCTTGGGTTTTGTTGGTGATTAGTTGAGTGAACCCTGGTCGAAGTAGATATGAGCCAACAAATGGTTCCATTGTCGGGATCGAGATCTGTGTTCAAGGGGGATGTGGCATCAGACTAAGCTCAAAATTCAAGATTAGATCGATAAGAAGCTGAGAGAGTTGACTGAAGATCAGAATAAAGATCCACACCTTGATGCAGAAACATGGTTAGGTAAGTATGTTTTCTCAGACATTCATGAAGTGTTCTTTGGAGATTCTCTTGTTATATTAACTGAATGGTTGGCAAGGTTAACCCTGCAAAAGAGGTGCTTTCAAGGGGGTGAGCCTACATTTTGGACACCTGAGCTAGTTCAGACCCTTAAAAGTATTAATAATAAGATATATTTTTATGTCGATTACTAGTTAGATAGTATACTGGAGGGTTATATTACAGAGTTTGTTGTAGACACCATAAAATATTACAGTGTCGCTGAACAAGAGTTCTTTTGAGGACCATGAGGTAAGTACATGAAATCCTTGAATATGTGGATTAAAATGATGCTTTGTGAAAAAGGGGTTATGAGGATAGAATTTGACACGTAAGCCATTTGTGCACGGTGGCTTGTGATGTCGGTAGGGGATGGTCTGGGACTATGTTGCGAGAAGTGAGCTCACATGAAAAGGGAAGGAGACATAAAAATATATGAAGAGTGTGGTCTCCTGCGAAGTGGGAGAATATTTCGGTCAAGTAAGAGAAGGAAAATTGCGACAAAAGGATAGGGTCATAATGTGACTGAAGGAAGGGACTATGAACCAATATCATGGCTTAAAGAATAATATTATTATAAAGAAGTGGACGAAGAAGAAGGATACCATCCCGCTTCTGAGGAAGATCCTGTTGAACCAGCTCAATCCAGATACTGCGACATACTTGTGACCTTGCGTGTATCTCCAGAAACTGAGGTAAGAAATACTAGTCCATTGCAGTTTATACAAGCAAGTAATAGTAGTGGTAGTTAGAACAGTACTTAGACTAATAACACTACTACAAGTGTTGGTCCTATAATACAAAGTCATTCAATACCCCTGAGAAAAAGAATGGTTAGGGATGATACGAAACTGCCAATTTTTCATGGGATTGGGTCAGAGGACCCAGAACAACATTGGTTTTTATGTGATGTTGTCTAGACTGTCAAGCATGTGTAGGATGACAATGTGAAAAGAACACAACTAATTACGAATTTTAAAGGTCGCGCTTTGGAATGGTTCATGAAATTTGCAAAGGTACCTACTGGACAACCATAGAAGACCTTAGTAGTGATTATAGATGCATTAAATTATGAATTCAAAACGCCAAATCCGAATTGAAGTGTATTACTGAACTTAAAGGGATCAAGGAACTCACAAATGAATATGTTTGGGATTTTGACCAAAGGTTTAAGACATTGATGGCTCGTGTAATCTTTTAGATGACTGATGTCCAGCATAAAGAATGTTAAGAATGTTTTTTAGCTTCCTTGCTACCACATATTAGAGTTCCTCGAATGCAACAAAAGATTATGTTGCAGATCGATGCCCTTAAACTAGCTATGAAACTAGAAGCATCACCTATTGGAGAAACTGGAACAGGTATGGCTCAGATCCAGTCGCAACTGGAAAATATATCATTGCATATTCAAGATATGAAGAAAGGGAAGGACAAACAAGAATAATTTTGGTGTACTAGGTGTAAGGAGGAGGGTCACTCTAAGGACCAATGCACAACATTCTAGGATTATATAGCTGTTGGAGCTCCTAACCCGCTGAACCATGGAGTTGGAGTCTGGTGTAGGATCTGTCAAACCAAGGGACATCGACCAGAAGAATGCTACATGTTGTAGAAGATTGTAAGTACCACGCAAAACTTGTTCTGTAAATTTTGTAGATCAGTTGGCCATGATGAGAAGGAATGTCGAGCATATCAGTTTCTCACAGAATGAACAACAAATGCTTATAGAATGAAAGGTGAGGAACAAAGTGAAGGGAGGAGTGCGCAAGTTAATCAATAGAGGGATGGCTTTTGAGAACGGGGATGAGGAGGACTTGATCGAGGTAGACGTTAGGTAATCTGTTACAACTATGGCCAACCAGGAAATTTTTCCAGGGATTTTCCAAACCCATGTTCAACATGCACATACTATAGAGCATTGGATAATACTATTGAATATTTCCTGCAACTTATAGAAAAGTGGCAAGAAAAGGGCAATCAAAATTAGAACCAAAACCATAATGTCCAAAAGATTTCAGAAAAACCAAGACAAGATCAACCAACCATCGATGTTGTTACATGGGGGGGGTATTGCGATAAGAGATGATAGATAAATATGTGTTGATATGTGTGCCCCTAGAATCATACCTGCCATGCAATGAATAGTACCATTTGATGTCTAGAATGAAAAACAGACTTTTGTGGAAGCAAGGAAAGAATTTACTACGACACATAAGGGACCTTCGAGATATGAACTAGTGGTCTTCAACAAAGTTTTTGTATATGATATTCCATCCTACTTCGATCAATCAGCTCCAAAGCGAATCCCATGAAAGGTAAATGCATTAATTTTTTTTCTAAAAAGTTGTCTAGACCTAATTAAAGATGAAACTACTTTAAGGGAGTTGCAGAGTTTAATTAATGAATCAGAAAAAGAAATTCCTCGGGAAAGGGCTCTAAATAATTTGCAAAAGAATATAAGAACAGGAAGGGAAATGACTTACTGTGCAGATTGGGGACTTCGACATGGATTTTATTATTCTATATCTGGTGTCAGATGTGAATGTTATTACTAAACAGACATGAGAAGCTATGGGAAAACCTAAGTTGGTATGGTCACCAGTCTAGTTAAGATTATCTATTCAACAAAATGTAATACCATTTGGAAGAATGGTGGGTGTCCCTGTCGAAATAGATGGACTGCGAAGCTATGCTAACTTCGAAGTTATAGAGATAGTGGATGATACTAACCTATACCCTGCATTGCTTGGTATCGACTTGACGATTGAAAATTAGACTATCATAAATCTGAAGAAAAGGCTTATGTCATTTGAGGGAGGGGATATCAAACTTGTTGCACCTTTGGATCCTTTGGAGGGACCGAGATATGTCAAACCTGTCCGAGATGAATATAATGTTGAAGACTTAGAAAATATTTATAAAGTCACTTCGAGAATGGATGATTATGTCAATTCGACAGCGGATGGTACATTTAATTGGTGAAGTGTCAGCTCATGTTTGTCGGACTCAGGGAAGCACTAGCAAATTGGAAAAACATGCTACATGAAGTATCTAGGAGGAGGTGTGCCCGTGTTACAAAATCACTTCGCTGGTTTGGAAAAGAGGTATGTGATCTACCTACTTACGAAGTGTTTCCCAATTTAGATTTTTTTATTTCTGGTTTTGAAATCAAAGTACCTAAACAACAAAGAATACTAGCTCTAGATGTAGCATTGAAATCCACTCTAGCAAGATGGTGGGATACCCATAAGGAAAAGATACAGGTTTGGTCGTAGTGTAGAAAGCTTCTAGAAGTCATATTTGGAGAAGGAATATATTATAGCACAGAAAAGTATATTGGGATAACTAGTCCTGTAGATAACTTAGCATCATATACAAAAGAATGGGAACATGTACCTAAAGAAGAGTGGGTCCATATGTTTATCCATACTCTGGATACTATACCCTGAGGTTGGTATACAACTTTGGAATTGCGACAAGGCACACTAGAATGGGATGACATGGCCATGAATTTCAGGAGACCATTGAGTTACAAAGATGATAACTCATCAGTGGATGCAACTTTACAGATAATTAAGGCCAAAATTTATGAAGAAGTACCTATGCATTTATCTAACCTGTTGCAGTGGACTGCGACACTTGAGCAAGTGATGGAGTGTTACAACATTACTGGAGATATGGACGATGATTCGAGAGATTTTCATATCCTACAAACCAAAGGAAGTCGATATCTAGAGGGTCCTGAAGTCACATCTGATAAATTTATGCGGCACTTGAAGACAACGAAGGTAAATATCGGTTCAAGTGAAAATACTAAATTTGATAACATTGGAAACTACTGGGATGATGAGACTGTAGGTAAGCTTACTGATCTACTGCATGAATATCAAGATTTATTTCCAACTAAGTTTTCAGAAATGAAATGCATTGCTGGTGATCTAGGGGAGATGAAAATCCCACTGAATCCTGAGGTGAAACCTATTAAACAATGACCATATAGATTGAACCCAAAATATAAGGAAAATGTAAGAGCGAAGCTTTACAGAATGCTAGACGTGAGAATTGTTGATCCTGTTGAAGAGTCTAAATGGATTAGTCTGATTGCGGTCCAAGATAAAAAGACTAGCGAAATACAAATTTGTGTAGATATGAGGAAGTTGAACGATGTTTGTCTACATGACATGTTCCCGACAACTTTTACAGATGAAGTATTAGAGAATGTGGGTGGCCATGAGGCTTACTCATTCACAGACGGATTTTCTAGATATCATCAAATCAAAATCACTAAGGAGGATCTACATAAGACCACTTTTGTGACTAAATGGGGTTCCTATCAGTATATAGTGATGCCCTTCGGTCTAAAGAATGCGCCAACTTTTTTTCCAAGGTCATGGTTGCAGCATTTAAGGAGTTCATACATAAATTTCTGGAGGTATAATTTGATGACTGGACAGTATATAGACTGCTAAAGAACCATATTTAAAACCTTAGGCTAATGTTGGATTGCTATAGACTATACCAGATATCATTAAATTTGAAGAAGTGTATTTTTTGTGCTCCATTTGGTATATTGTTGGGTCATGTGGTTTGTAAACAGGGTTTGTTGATGGATCCTGTGAAGATCGCCATTATAGTAGATTTACCACCACCAGCATCAGTTCGACAATTGAGAAAATCTTTGGGCCATACATGGTATTACAGAAAATTTATCAAAGGGTATGCTCATATTACAGTCTCGATGGAGAAGCTATTGAAGAAGGATACTAAGTTTCAGTGGAATCAGGAGTGTCAACAAAGCCTTAACACATTGAAAGAAAAGATGGTAACATCACCTATTTTAGTGTTTCCTGAATGGAGAAGAGAGTTTCATGTTCATGTTGATGCTTCACCCATTGCATTGGGTGCAGTTTTGGCTCAACCACGTGAGGGATCCATTGATTATCCTATTGCGTTTGCTAGCAGTAAGTTATCCACTGCATAAAGGAATCATACTACGATAGAAAGAGAAGGATTAGTTATGGTTTATGCACTAGAGAAATTTAGGCATTATCTATTAGGGGGTCACTTTAAAATGTTTACTGGTCATTCTTCTTTGAGGTACTTGATCAACAAGCCAGTGTTGGGGGGGAGAATCTGCAGATGGATCCTATTGTTCGAGGAGTATGATTTTGAGATTATAGTTAAACTAGGAAGGATAAATGTGGGACCTGATCATCTGTCGAGGTTAGAAACATGGGAAGAACTGGTTAAATTGGATGACAACCTCCCAGATGCACAACTATTTTTAGTAAGAATGGTGGATGGATATTTTGAATACGTTGTAAATTTTTTAACCACATGTATGGCACCCATAGGGTTATCTGTCAATCAAAAGAAGCATTTGGTTTTCAAAGTAGTAGATTATCAACTAATAGCAAGTTATTTATATAAGCTAGGACCAGATGAAATGTTAATACGTTGTGTTATGAAACATGAGTGACCCATGATTTTGGTCAAAGCTCATGAAGGTGTTGTACGAGGCCACTACGTAGGAAAGGCTACAAGTCAAAAGATACTGCGAGTAGGGCTATGTTGGCCTACAATTAATAAATATGCTAAGGAATATTGTCAATCTTGTGATGTCTTTCAGAGAACGAGGAAACCATCCAGGAGGGATGATATGTCGCTAGTGCGACAAGTGACCTTGCAAGTTTTTGAGAAATGGATTGTTGACTTTGTGGGACCAATCAAGCCATTTGCGAAGAGATCAGGATCATGTTACATTATTACTGTGACAGATTATTTGACTAGATGGGATGAAGCTAACCCAATGAAAGATTGTACTGTGCAGTGAACGTATCCGTTCACTAAGTTAATAGTCGACTCCGACTCTCATATTGGATAATAAGATAAGAATAATATATTTGATTGATGATATAAAAGATACAATAAGCTCACCTTTATAGGGCTTGAGCAAGAATAGCGAAGGGTTACACCCTTTCGCTTATTAACCTAATACTCTATTTAATATATAAATAACAATATTAATTAAATATTCATAGCATTGCCTTCCCCTTTTGGAAAGCTTTCTCCTCAAAGCTTGAGTATTTTCCTAATGTCGTCCTTCATTCAAATTCAATGTCGGTATTAGAATCGGACGTGATTTCTTGTGTAGAGACTTGCACTTCCTTTCCATTGATGCTTTTGCACTGTATTGTCTGATTGTTCCTACAT
Source organism: Larix kaempferi (assembly GCA_027924585.1). Taxonomy (NCBI): domain Eukaryota; kingdom Viridiplantae; phylum Streptophyta; class Pinopsida; order Pinales; family Pinaceae; genus Larix; species Larix kaempferi. Next base: position 10,858,079 of record BSBM01000343.1, on the reverse strand, counting down.
TTATGGCCTGGGATCCAATCATCATCGCATCGACGACATATGTTTTTCTTCTTTTTTCTATTATCAGAGTAACTGTTAGATGACTTTGATCTATTTTCCATTTCATAGGCATATGATTGAGGTTTGTGGCATTGATGGCCGGGTGACCAAGTATTTGCACAGTACCTACATTGTGTCTCTTTTTCTTGTCAATAATGGTTATCACCTCTTGTTTTTATTCCTTCCAATTTGCGTTCTGTGGCTTTTTCTTTATGTCTTTCTACCTCTACGTTAGGTATGTCATGTAACTTTAACTCTTTTTGGAGGTACGGTTTAAGACCTCCTAAATAGGTTTCGAGTCTTTGTTTTTCAGACAACCCAAATAATCGTGTCGATAAGGATTCCCACTGATGTGTGAATTCCTCAACGCTTCCAACCTGTTGTAATCTGGTAAGTTTACTGAAAAATTCATCTTCTTTGATACCTTGAAACCTATTAAAAAAATCATTTTTGAACAAGTTCCAGGTGTAGGAAAAATTGTCTCTCTTCCACCATAAGTACCAATTATAGGCATACCCTTCCATATGCATTGACACATATTTCACCTTCTCCTCGTCAGATTGAATATTATAAATGTCAAAGTATTCTTCTGCTTTGTTTAGCCAAGCAACGCATTGGTCTTCACTTCCATTGTATTTCGACAACTCTATTTTTGCCTTAGGTGGGTACACTATGTAAGGGTGATATTGATTCCCTTTTGCTTTATGGTTTGATGGTGGATTGGAACTACTAGACGATGTAAGTGACATATTTGAATTGCTTCGTTGTTGGCGGTGACTTTTATCTTTTTTATTCTCTACTATCTTACTGATAGCTTCTATTTGGCTGTTTAATCGTGCCTCCATATCTGGCAGTACTTTTGTTTCTATCTCTTGCTTAAGCGTCACATTGTTAATCTTTATTTCTTTTTGCAATTCTTCTTGATTCTTGGCAAGTGCTTCCTGTGTGAAAATATGAAATGAGGCATCTAGCATGTCTGGACTGCTGACTTGGTCTGTCTTAGGTGTTAGTCTTTGTAACACCTCCATTAATATATTATGGTTCTGCGTCATGGTGCTCAAGTTCTGGGTTATGGTGTTTATGTTTTGAGTCATAGCACTCATTTTGTCATCCAAGTCTTTTTGTTTTTTGTTCAGAGTGTCAAATTTTTCACTCAACCTTCTTTCTAGTACCAGAACAATTTCATCTTTGATTTCTTTTTTAAGCACGACATTGTTATTTTTTTATCTCTTCCTTTAAATCTTTTTGAAACACTTTCTCAAGTTTGTCCATTCTGGAGTTTAGCCCTTCGACGATTTTTAAATCTCTAATTTGATATTTTTCTAATTTTTCTAGTCGGTCTCGTAACTCGGCCATGGTTCTTGACCTGGTGTGGGGAGGTGAATATTTGGAATCAATTTTTGGAGTAAGGATAAGAGTTAGGGTTAGGGATAAAATAACACAATAAATATTATTAAATTATAATAATAATTTATTATATATATATTAAAAATAATAATACAATAATTATTATTTAAATTATAATAATAATTTATTATATAAAAAAAATATAATAATAAAAAATTTATTATTATTATTTTTTTTTTATATTAACTTTTTTTTGTTTGATTGGTGCAAGTCGCTCGGAGTGGTGGGAGATGGCGGAAGATGATGGCGGAATGGATAGCAAGTTGGAGAATGGAGGATGGCGTGGGCGTGCAGGTGGAGAGATGTTGTGGTAGAAGTGGTGGCAGCGCGAAGGTGGAGACTGGGGCGTGAGAGGGGAGTGTGACGAGGAGACTGGGGCGTGAGAGGGGAGTATGCAGCGCTTGAAGGGCATGCGATTGGTGGGAACGAGGAACTGGTTGCGGAGGTGGAGACTGGGGCGTGAGAGGGGAGTGTTGACGAGGAGACTGGGGCGTGAGAGGGGAGTGTGCAGTGTTTGAAGGGTGTGTGCAGCGTGGAGGGGAGTGTGCAGCGTTTGAAGGGCGTGGAAGTGGATGTGGACGAATGGGTGAATGGAAGTGAAGAGCAGCATGGAGTTGGTGGAGCACGTAGGCAGTGGAGTGGGGGTGGCTGGAGGACGCTGATGGATGAGAGCAGTAGCGTGGAGAGTAGGATGCAGCTGAAACCGTGCGTGTAGAGTAGAGTTGAACTAATGTGATCCCAAACCGTGCTTAGCAACCATATCCAGTTGGATTTGAAGGGAGCGTTGAAACTGAGCTCAAGTCGAAGGAGCCGAATCCGAGCTCTGATACCAAATGCAGTGAATGTATCCGTTCACTAAGTTAATAGTCGACTCTGACTCTCATATTGGATAATAAGATAAGAATAATATATTTGATTGATGATATAAAAGATACAATAATCTCACCTTTATAGGGCTTGAGCAAGAATAACGAAGGGTTACACCCTTTCGCTTATTAACCTAATAATCTATTTAATATATAAATAACAATATTAATTAAATATTCATAGCATACTGCTACAACTGTTGCGAAGTTCTTGTTTCAAAATATAGTTACTTGATTTGGTTGTCCACGAGTTCTTTTGAGTGATCAAGGATCTCATTTTCTTAATAAGACTATTGAGGAACTTACCCAAGAGCTCCAAACTTATCATCAAAAGAGTTCTCCATGCCATCCACACGCTGATGGGATTGTCGAAGCCTTCAACAAAATACTAGAACATGCTTTGACAAAGGTCTGTAATGTGAAACGTGATGATTGGGATCTCAGGATTCCTACAGTCTTATGGAATATAGGACAATGTGCAAGAAGTTAACGAGCCAAACACCCTTCAAGATGGTATATGGTCAAGAATTCGTTATGCCAATGGAGTACATTGTGCCAAGTATGAGAGTTGATGCATTCGCAGGTATGTCGAACACTAGTGATGTTGAGGAGAGGTTGTCATAGCAGTGTGAAGTTGTTATTTGCGCTCTCACTTCCACTGTTCAAAATTCTAATTTGAATTCTAAGGAGCATTAGCCAATTGTTGCAGCTCTTACACACTCAAAACCTCTCTTTGGTTTGATATTTGGTGTGTCATTGGATGCTATAGAGGCATAATTATAGTTTGGAGTGGCTGGATTCACTATCTCTGTCATGCTTATGATCCATTGCATGATTATGATTGGAACCTACTCTCAAAGTTGCATAGAATATAGAGGACATCATAAAGTCTCATTTGGACCTGATCTGAGGAAGTTCAAGTCTAGTGAGCACATTCCACTTCTTCCCAAGAAGAATATTCCTCCATACATTTGACCAAGTTCTCACCTGCTTGGAGTCTGGACAGACGTATTATGGTGTATTCCATGTTGATTTTGAGGGGAGGTTTTCTTCCCAAGTGGTTTTCCTTCTTTCCTCACCTACATGGACTAATAATTTTTTGTAAAGGGTGATCATAGGCCACAATTGCCTGGGCCCTCATCATATTTTACTCACACTAAGTCAGTATTAAGGGGGGGTGTTAGAATAAATTTTCCCCATCTAGAGTTAGGATATCTTTTATTATTCATTTTTATTAGTTTCCTAAGTGTTAGTCTAATTCTTGTGGCCCTGTTAGCATACTTGGACCTCATCTCTTGATGTTTATCCACAAGTGCACCCCACTACTACTTTGTTTCTTGATGCTACCTCTTCTTTACTAAGTAAGAGCACTCTGGTTTCTTTTGGCAGCTTTATCATGCTTTATACTGTTTTTCTGCTATATAAGGTTGGATAAGGGCGCTATCATGCTTTTTCCAAGTCTGCTTGCTTTATGCCACCACCTCTTCCTTCCTTTTCTCCTGAAAATCCTCCAGCAGGTTGCTTTTGAGTCACTCATGACCGACTAAGACTGCTTTAGCCAATTCATGACCTCTAGCATAGATTTGGAATTTGATTTTTCCTAGATGGGATATTTTTTGCTATTCTAAGCTTGCCACATGTGAGCTTTTCAAGTTTCCTCCAAGGAATTTGAATTATATCTCAGAGATGTATTATATATTGTATTCTAATTGTTGAATAATACAAATATGATATTTACATCACTTGAGTTATGTCTCTCATGGTTCTGCTTCAATATTTCTTCTTATTTTTGCATATCTCTGAATAAATTATTGTGAGTACTTCTTTGCTTTTAGATCCAGGCTTATTAGAATTCCTACACAAGATAGGGTTTGTTAAGATGGTTCTTCGACCTCCAAATGTCAAGGGACCTTCCCAAACTTGTCTAGGGATTAGGTAAACCATAAGACAGTGGGTCCAAACACACCTAGGGAGCATCACAACCTTTACTTCTCATAGTGATGAAGCATGTCAGGTCAAAAAGTGTCAATTTCAGGTACAACAGTTTCTAGTGTGGTGTTATCCTTGTTGTTCGCAAATCTCCAATTCGTTCATTTGCATTCACAAATGCAACATGAGTTTGTGCTGCTTCTAAAATTGGGATAGTTAGTTAATGATCTACATTCATTTTCAATTTTGTTTAGTGGGAAATGTGTTCTATGTAGTAGTACATAACTCATTTCACTGGCTATGAAGACAATTATGAAACCTAAGGGTCTCTTGCCTTCTCCAACATCTCCAAATCAAGAAATAGAGAAAAAGATTCAACCGAAGAATCATTAAAAAATTTGTTTTTCTTAACCAAGGACGAAAATTTGATCACTATAGGTTTTTCTTAACTATAGGTATTTTTTTAGGTTCTAAACCTTTACATCCTAAACACCAATCAATTATATTGGCATTTCATCTAGTATACATTTCAATTATTTAAGACATAGGGACACATGCATCATCTCAAGATGGACAACCTAAATTTGGCAAGAACAAATCCAAGATGAATTTAATGAAATGCAGTTGGATTTAACTGGAACTAAAAGGCAGGTAGAAGCAAAGGAGTGATTTCAAAATACAAGTACAATATCTAGACATAACTTAGAAAATGCACTTTTATTGCTTTGTTTAGAGGATAGTTTGCAATTATATTATGCATCCTCTTTCATTTAGAGAAACAATTGTTCCATTTGTAAAGTAAAACTGGAGATACCATGTTGTTGGGAATCAATCTTTGTCAACAAGGATGGAAATGTTGTTGGCCTTGTTTTGTTGTATTAAAATAGGCTACTTGAAATGCACTCTTTGCTAGATATGAAATTTGTGGGAGACATTTCTCTAACTTCCCTTTGATGATGGAAATATCAACCAAATTTATTGAAAACAATATCATCCTCTACAAATGGCCATATTGATCTCATTCATAATAAGGAGATGGCTCATCTCTCTCTCTCTCTCTCTCTCTCTCTCTCTCCCCTATCAAATGAAATTAATCTCGGGATTCTTGAATCTTTGCCATATTTACATGATAAGGAGCTCACAACAACTATAGATGATACAATTAAGGCTAGTCTCCACCAAATACCAGAGAAGAATCAAATTCATGGTTTCCTTCGAGTTGTTATCAAGGAAGTCAAAGGGGATGCACTAAGGAATACAACCATCACTACATAGAAAACTCCAACACCAAATACAATATCATACATATCAAGTCTCTTTGCTTGGTGTCCATTGCCTAAACAAATTTCATCAAAGATAGACATTGAAACTAAAATTCAGAATATTGATGATATTTAAATTGAAGAAGATTGGTGTGGGCACAAGACAAAAGTTTCCAATTGTGCACATAGTCCAAAGTTTTAAATGCATCATCCAAAAGTTTAAAGGGTTTTGTTGAAGATCAGTTTGGCCTTGGTCTTATTACTTAGACCAGTGAGAAAGGAATTGCTTCTATAAATTCTATGGGTTGAATGCTATTCAACATTGGAGGTCACACAAGGAAAGGTGTTTATAAACATTTGTTTGAAAGAAGATGATTTCAAATTACAAAATTTTGGCAGATGAGAGTTATTCAGGCCACCAATACTGAAATTTTTTCCCTTGTTGAAATTGAGAAAATAGTTGACATCAATTTGAGTTCTTCATGGGCTTGCTAGTGATGATGCTATCTGTGCTTGGGCTTATGCAAATTTGGAGGGATAATTTCAAATGCTTTGTCAGTTTATAGCTGTGAATTATGCCAACCAAATAATGTCAAGTTAAATTCATTTTTTCTTTTAATTGTTTTCCAATATGCCAACAATTATTTAAATATATCATTCAAAGATGGCTCAATAACTAATGAAAATATGTGAAAATGCCATTTCTAGGTTATCTTGCTAGAAATATGAAAGAGCATTCATCCCCCCCCCTTGAACCACCTATGGATAGCATAGGATTTCATAATCTAATTGCACATTTCATGTGAATCTACCATCGTATTCCTCTAACTTATTATAACATCATCATATTTACGTCAAGGTTTGTTGCAAATAAAAAAGCTTTGAGACTATTTTCACAAAAACTTGCATTGGTAGATAAAAATATTACAAGAAACTTGGTCACAAGTGGCTTACTGCTTTCGCAATTGCGAGACAGTTTTGGATGGGGAGAGGGCAGTTTTTCCTTCCATTGGGACCATGGATATTTATGGTACCAAGCTACAAGGTTTAGGTTTTGGTCGATAAAAATATTACAAGAAACTTGGTCAAGAGGTGGCTTACTTCTTTGGAAATTGCAAGACAGTCAAACAACATAAATTTATTATCTAAGCCTTATACTTTAACTCTCCCTCTTAAGGCTTACAATACAATTAAGAAACATCATTTAAAAAATTGTTCTTCATATGCTTCTCTTTAGCACTTCTGTACAAAACAATAGTTGTTCTATATTTCCAATCGGTAGCTCTAATATAGTGGCCTACCCTATACATGATAGTGACCTCATCCACTCATCAATAGGAGGTTTCCCTTCACACGACAACACCCCCTTCACATTCCTCTAATATGGTGTCCTTCCTTACACATGGCAGTTCCCTCATTCACTAATCATAGGTGGTTTTTTTTCACACGATAGTGCCCCTTTCACACTTTTATTCATGCACAACTCTACAATCATCTTCTTGGACACATAAGATTCCTTCAAGTTGCTCCCTATTCCTCTGCAAGGTATAGCCTCCCAACTATGTTCCAAGTTTCCCAACATCATTGGACACCATTATCACTTGCAATGTCTCATAACCCCGTAAAAGTATGATGCCAAACTTCCAAATTCACAAGCATCTTGGACTATTGAACAACTATGTATCATTCAATGCATCCATTTGCATATGAAAAGTGTGGGCCTCTAAAATCATGAATGCACCATGTGTTTTGATTGTTTGGACTATTGAACAACTATGTATCATTCAATGCATCCATTTGCATATGAAAAGTGTGGGCCTCTAAAATCATGAAAGCACCATGTGTTTTGATTGTCCTCTATTATGATCATGCACATGGTTTTTGATTTTACAATATGTGAGGCACATCATGCTCTTTGCAATCCTATCTAAGTTAGTTTGGCACCTTGTCTTATGTATCATGCATTGAATTCCTTTAAACCAATCACTTTGTATTATGATTAATTGGTTGAAAAAATTATGTGACACATTCAAACCTATTGTTCCTCCTCATTTGGTCATGCGCAAGTTAATTCTTCTAATAAGAAGAATCAATTAAGAAACATAGGTACTGACACTAGCCAATCATGACATGATATCATTTTTCTGATCAATGAGTTTGGAGAGTTTCATGTCATCATCAAGATTCAAAATTCACCATGAGGCTTCCAATCCAATTTGACATTCTAACACCTTGAGGTTAGTTGATGACAACTGGCCCTATGACATGAGATGACATACCCCATTTGGCATGTTCACGTCAAACTTTCCATTTGGTCAATCAGAATAACCACTGCAAATCGCCAAGGCTACACATCCATCCACTTTCGTACTCGCTCCACGTGTAATACAAAATCCATGGATGTAGCATGGGGAGTACACAAAATCTTGGTGCACATCGTTGTGTTTGCCTATAAGTGAGTTTCCTTGTAGTTTTAGTTAGTTTTTGTTTGGTGGTTGCTTGAATCCCTCTTATGCTGGAAATTAAATAGTTGTATGCAAACAATAGTGACTCCCTTCAAATGATAGGCATTGGCTTTCTCTCTGTCTACTAGCGTGGTTGCCCTTACAATTTGACAGTAGTTCAATATCCTTTGACAACAACAACTAACATAAATTATGTGTATTGCTAAATAAGATTCAAGATCTTTCAACTTTAATACCATGCTAATTTTGTAGGTAATCAAGACAACTTGCAAACATGATAAGCAATGGACTTAACAGACTATGTAAAAGATATATTGTTTATTACAATGAAGTTAATTGATGCAATGGGTTTGATCCCCTTTTATGCCATCGATGAGGTAGCTATAGGCTACCATTACATCATTACATTTTATTAACTAAATTGTCAAACAACATAACTTTTTTAGCGGGAAGCCTTATACTAACTCATCCTTCTTTGAAAAAAGAACAATTGTAGATCCACATCTTGATGATTTGCACTAAATGATGTCCTTGTAACTCCTAAACTCGTTGCTTGATCTCCCCATTTTCCAAAAATGAAGCCTTGTATGTTGCCTCATTTGATTTAATAGCTCTTTGTTACAATTTAATGGAGTGCTCTATTACATGGCTTCGATGGCTTGGAGGCATCCTTTGTTGTTCCTTGAACAACCCAAAATAGTGCATCAATAACATGTCCCACTACTTCTACTTTTCTAATTTTTCTTATTGCACTGAAATTGTGTACAATGAAACCTATGGGCTCTTGCCTACCTACTTGAAGAGTGCCACTCTCATCTTTCTTAGTGCATAAGACTAACATAATTTATTAGTAAATTAACTGAAGCTTTGATTCATCTATGCACCAAGAATTAAAACAAGTTCTAAATCTTTCTACACTATCATTTAATACATTTAATAAGTTTGGTGATATTTAACAAATTTGTAGTCATTTACTTATTATCGATGGATAACATTATGATCCCACATGTATAGATTACTAAATATCACAACACACATACAACATCAAATTCCACTAATATAATTAGCTATCATGACAAACTTTACCTTGCATTTTCATGAAAAGCAAGAATCCTTACTCTACTTAACTAACCTATGGTCATGTAAGATTCATTGTGCGTAATTGTAGACAAGTTATGCTTCTTCATGACCATCACCTTTGCAAAATAGACTACAACTTTGTGCATTTAACAACAATCTTATGAAAGTCCTCAAAGATTCCATAAATTTTACACGAAATTACATTGAAAAAACACTAACTATCATGTGAGTAATTTTTTTAAATATTTTTATTTTTATTTTTATATCGTTTTGTGAAAATAATTTATTATTTTGTTATCAAAATTTCAATATATATATATATTTATTATTTTGTTATCAAAATATATATATATATAAAAAGTTAACTCCTTGACATGAGCTAACCACAATGTAAATTGAATAATGCACCAATATGTCATTATAAATCTGCAAAATTGGAAGAGGTATTCGCTACCAAGAGAGCTTGAACCTCCGACTTTCTGGTTAACAGCCACACACTCTAACCAACTGATCTATTCCAGCTACTTATAACTAACTTCCGTCGCCAGGATTTGAAGACGTAACGATATAGCTCTGCTCCGTCGCGGGGATTTTAACGGGAAACAATATATAGCTCAACTCCGCCCCGGCAATTAAAGGCGAATACTCGAAAAAGGAAAACATACAACTCCATTCCGTCACCGGTATTTAACGGCGAACCTTAGGAAAGAAAACAACATAGTAAAAGCTCTTCATTCCGTTGCCGGGATTTGAACCCGGGTCGCCTGGGTGAAAACCAGGTATCCTAACCGGACTAGACGACAACGGAGATATTTAATATTTTATGGTGTTATTTCATATTTCGTTTATTTCGTGGGAAGAGATAAACATGAGAGCTAAAGTTGGGTTGGACCTTATCCTCGAGAAGTAAATGCACCATATTGGTTGCTCAAAACAGAACATAGCTAGTGTTATGGACATATCATTTAAAGTTAGCATCTCATAAGTGACACACTTACATGCATAAGAGACATATAGTCATACACCTAAGCCTCGCTTATGTGTAGGCATGTTGCTCATACATAAGCATCATATGTATGTGTCACTTGTGTTTGTGATTGCATCACTTATGCATGTGTGAGTGTGTTTCTCAAGTTTGAATGTGTCGTTTATGTAGGTAGGTAGGTTAGGTATGCGAGTGTGATGTTCAAGTCTGAATGTGTTGTTTGTGTGTGTGAATTTTTTATGTGTGGGTGTGTCACTTATCTGCTTGAGTGAGTCTCTTATGTGTGTAAGTACAATGCATATGAGTGAGTGGATCCATTAGCTAAGTGTGAGTGCATCGATACTTATGTGGTTTTGTGGGTGTGTTATTTATGTATGTCTGTAGGTTAGCTGTGTGAGTGAGTTATTTATATGTATGGGTATCACTTATTTTTATGAGTGCATCATTTATGTGTGAGTGTGCACATTGCTTATGTGCATGAGGGTGTAGCTTATATGCATAGTGATTCACTTATGTGTTGGTGTGCTTGTTGCTTTTGTGTGTCACTGAATTGCTTATATGTGTCAATGTTACTTATGTTCATGAGTGTGTCCCTTATGTTAGGTGTGCCACTTATCTAGACCAATATGTCACTTATGTGCATGAGTGTGCCATTTATATTTGGTAGGCGCATCATTTTTGTGTCTCAATATATCAATTATTTACATAAATGTGATGTTTGTGTTAGGTGTATCACTTATGTGGTTGATTTGTTACTTATCTGCACAAATGCATTTCTTGTATGTGTCGCTTATGTGCATGAGTGCATCATGTATGCTATGTGTGTCACTTATGTGCATCAATGTGCCACTATGTCAATCAAGTGACATTTTTATGTTTCACACAATGCTAACACACTTTAAAACTATTAAAGTTGTTCAAAACTAGAATGCACCTTAATTTCTTCTTCTCCTTGAGAGGTGCTATGGGCTTGAGTCTATTACCAAACATCCTAAAATGGGGTCTTATTTGTAAATTTTAACTTAAAAAATTAAGTTAAACTTAATATTACCTTATAAATTTATATTCTCATTTCATTAATTTAAAGAATTTGATATTAAAAATTAAATACAAAACAAAAGTTAGTGAGTATTCAATAAATAAATATAATGAACTTGATTATTATAAAAGTCATAATTATTACACTATTATTTTTTTAATAACAACAAATATTGTTGTATTAGAAAGGGTCATGGCCTAATCGGTCAACATTGTAATACAAATGTAGAAAAAATTGGTCCTATTATTTTATATATCCATTTTTTTTTTAAATATTTTAATCTACCTAACCGAAAGCTAATTATTGTAATATGACATGAGCTAATTATTGTAATATGACATGTATGATGTCTTATATGTTGACCCAAAATTAACAAGAGCTTGCAATACATTCAATACTAATTAGAGATTTAAAAGCCTATATTAATTAGAGATTTAAAACCCTGGCTCATGGAGAACCCCTTCATGCACTTGGAAGTCCTAAGTTGAATTATTCTCAATGCTCTTTATTTTTGGATGAGTCAAAAGCAGGGTAATTTTTAAGAGCAAAATTTTGTCAATTGGCTATTTTAAGGGCTTTTTTTCAAAGAATAAATTCGTTATTTGGTCATTTTTAGCCTCTAATATCACCTATATTTACATAAAATATGTTTTTTATCATAATATTCGCCAAAATTTACACATTTCAGTAGTAAATTGTATGTTTCATATTTAATATTCGCCTACCTATCTATATACATGTTTTTTTTAATAAAAAATAATCTCCTAGGATACTATACTGAAGTATAATATTAGAATCCTTAAAAAATACCCTGGTTACAAGGCATGAAGTTGCTGCTATTGCTTATGTACTCCTCCCTTAGTTTAACTTCTTTAGACCCAAGCAAATTCTTTGTGATGAACATAGGAATGGATTTGTGTAAAGGTCCCTCTCTAAGAAAGCTCAAAATGTGTGATACCATCAACCCTTGCAACCAATGAGTTCCACTTTTCCTATATTACCTGATTTCATGCTTCCTAGGATTACATGAACTCACATTGTGATTTATCCATATCTCTCAAAGATCAAATTTGCACTACAGTCTTTACTCACATGTGTATCCCTCTCTCGTGCCTCCACCAAAATGTTTTTTTCCACATCCAGTGTCAGTTACTCCATTGCACTATCTCTCTGTGCACCTCTTATTGAGCCTCTGCCATCCCTTTCTCAAAAATGCTCATCTACCATCAAATGTTAACTAGCTTACACATAACACATATTATATTACAGTAATGAGACATAATAATATCCAAATGGTATTCCACCTTGATCAATAGTCCTATCTTTAAAATGAAGAGCCACCCAACCACAACAAGGAGAGAGCTTCCATAGGCCTATGCCACTGCAAGTTAGTCTAGAAGTTGGAACAAAGACAAAGCATACCAAAAGAGCCAAATGAACCGACACAAATCCAAAACCTCATCCAACTACTTCAAATAATATTGTTTTCCATTGAAAGGATGCATGCGATTGAAGGTGAGGAAGGTGGCCATAACTCCTTATCTTGATCTCCTTGCATATACTTCCCCTATTACACTTAGGAATCCTTATTTTAGGTGTCCTCTCATTGGCTAGATAATCTACCCTGTTATTGAGATTTCACATAACTTAGTAGTAAGAGATGGATTGAAACTATGCCACTAGGTTTAGAATTCTCAGAGTTATTATTTTTATTCCAGATGAATGCAAGATAAAGAGATTGCAAAGAAATCAAATGATAATGGAAGAGTCCTCAACAACTATAATGTGCTTGACCTGACATTCCTTCAATTGATGCAGCCCTTGGAATACCATTACGGATTACTGCTCGTTATTCATTGTAATCCTTAATTCAAGGCAAAATCACATTCCTCATTTCCTCTAGGATAAGAAAGGATCTCCCTTACACCTGCCACCTCTTATAATATTACACTACAACGTACCAAGTGTAGTAGTAGGATAATTGGGAACTTAGAATTTGAAATGAGAACAAGGAAGGAAACTAGATGAATGAGGGATGAAATGTGATATAAACTAGACAACATAGGATGTGCAACCTTGGATAAGGTATGCACAACTTTATGGTTTTCTTTTGCACCTTTTTTGCATCTCGTTTTGTGTCATTTTTGTCTTGTTTGTGGTCACACAAAACATGATGCAAGCTAATGGTAAAAACAATGCAAAGTGACATATTTTAGATGCAAGTAAGGCACAAAAAATATGCAAACAAAAAAGGCATAAAACAAGATCCAATCAAAATGCAAAAAATAAATAGGACATGCGATTGACGCAAGGAAACACAAGAAAATGATACAAATGAGGCACAAGAAACAATGCCACCTATAACATCCTTTTTTGCATCTTCAAAATTAGAAGAAAAAAAACACTCCATGCCCATACATGTCAATCAACATCATTTCTTATTAAAAGTAGGTAATTTATAGCAGCCTTAAAATCATTTTTTCCACTAGCACAGTGTACTTTTCTGTCAAAGCATGAATACACCCAAAACCAACAAAGAGAGGTATGTTTCACTCATATTTCATAGCAAATGTGAGGGATTTTAGCCAAGGAAAATGGATGAGTTATAGGAAGAATAGAAGACTTGGATGGCAACAAAAGTATGGCAAAATGATCCATGAGGTAGTATGATACTTTTTTAGAAGCATAGGAAAGGATAGAACAATTTTATGAATGAAAACAATGTCACTAATTCGCAGACTTACATTAGACTTACTGCAGCAAGAAACATACTAACCAATGAAGCATCTTATTCCATTTTTGGGGGGGACCAAATTATTTTTCAAACACATGATATCTTTTACAGTGTTGCCATAAAACTGTCATGCTATTAGCAAAGATAAACATTATCAGACATCCCTGGAAAATCTTATCATCCCAATGATAATATGACCCAACAATTATTATAAGGAAGAATGCCATGGCAGCAAGAAAAATGGATTTGACATTTGAATACCCCATTCATTTAATATGCAAGAACCATTGGTATTCCTCATGCCATGAGTAATGGGTTTCATCTTGAATTCTATTCGATGCTAATTTATCACTCATAATAGCCCTTGAATCACATATCTATGTTTTATGCTCATATGCTTAAGAGGAAATGGCTTCTACAATAGTTTATTCTACTATAGGTTCTTGTGGGCAACCTATTCTTTTCTTGAGTTGTTCATGTCATCAATTGCTTCTTGTATTCTAATTGCGGGTTCTTATGTGACAACAACTAGACCTCTTATGTAGCAACAATTTTTATCATGTTATTCCTTCAACAAGGTTGTGGGAGATGATTCCACAAGTAGGATGATATCATGGGTCACATGGAACAAGTGAGGTTGGGGAAATATTATTAATGGAAGTGTCATGATAGGAAAAACAATGAAAAATATTCTCCCCCCAAACTGAAAGTTTTTTTATGTCCTTGAAAAATTCAAATGGTAAAGAAGTGGAAAATTAAGAAATGAATAATGCTTAGTGGTTTTTTCATGACATTCTCCTAAAATTTTAATAAATAAAAAACTCATACTATTTTACCTCAAGGTTTACCTTCGTTAAAGCTTGTATTGGCATGGATGAACCTATGTCTCTTGAAGTTGATGTAGGTCGAATTAATGTTGAGAATGATGCTGAAGGTGGGAATCGTGCAAGTTGAAGATGAAATCTGAAAATGATCTACATTGGGACCAAAAGAACACTGAAATCCTGAGAGTGATCAAGGCCGATGCACTGTAACAGTGGATCTAGAGACTGTTGACTGCTGGAAAATGAATAAAAAAAATTGTTACTGAACTGCTGGAACAATAGAAATATATAATCTTCATCCAATATGCGTTCTTATGTACAAGTTAATCCATGTGAATGAATATTCTTGAACTTGAACATGGAGAAACTTTGTTGGATTACCAATCAACAATGAAAAATGTTAACCAATGCGAGACAACTCACCAATGATAACAATGAGTTGTCAAGGCACAATAGTAAAACCTGGGAGGTACGAATGAGTGTGTTGAAGTCGAGTCACCGACAGGATATGAAAAACAAGAGACATTGATGTATTCCCTTATTCATTAGTGAGCATATCTACCAATGATGCATGTAAACTCCAATGTATTATGCATAACTCAAGTCTTATTACCCAGATAATGTGTTGAGATCGATGGGACAAGAGCATTGGAAGGTGGACCTTAATGAATTCCACATCATCCAATATGATTAAAAAACAAATGATTGTGAAGAACCATAGAGAAATATAGAACCAACATGAAACTTGCAGAATTTATTGTGAATCTTTCCAGCGAGTAACTTGGTTTTCAAGCAGGGTTCGTGTCCAACTACGCCAGTAAACTAGTTTTCACAACTAGAATTATTTTTCTCTTTACTATTTTATTTATTTATTTCCACACTATCCTAACCTAATTTACTTGAAAAATGAAATATCTTCAAGTATAAGAGTACTTCCAATGGATCCATTTTCGAAACAAGGTCTCAAGTATACCCATACCCAAATATGAAAAATGTTCCTTAATGAATACCAGGATATGAGAGACTAGCTCCTCTTGAAAAGATGGTGCCAAGAATTGTTGAAATATGAAGCGATGCTGCAAAATGATGACTGATTGAAACCAAATTTCAATATAAACTTTGCTTCATTGATTTCCTGCAATTTTCATATCATGAATCCCTTCAAAAAATTAATCTTCATATTCCTGAATGCATAAGGGATCTAGATCTGGTGACAACGATGTAGGAAGTTCTTCAATTTTTGGTTCCAACATATGTTCTTCATCAAATGTTATCAATGTCTTATTGATATTTTTTGCTTGCTGATAGGGAATAAAAGAAACTTCATTTTCTCCCATGATCTTTGCATTTTTTGGATTTAAAACTTTCCCTGAACGCAAATAAATTTCATGTAGTTGTGCAAAGGGTTCTTGCAGCAGCGCAATGTTTTACTGCAATGTTGCAAGAGTGATATAATAGGTAGGAAAAGTAGGGAAATTTTGTAGCTCAACATTGTAAGAGGGTTGTACTGATTTATTATTGTTACGTGGGATGGATTGAGCAGGAACTTGTGTTGAACACTGAGGATTTTGATGGGCAGGTAGATGTGGTTGATTTTATTGTTGAAAATATTGTGGAAAGTATAGAGGATATGTTTGTGTTGCAAAATGAGGGAAAGTACCCATGCTATTGTAAGACGGACCATGTCAACCTTGCTGCCAAGGTTGGTAGGGGTTATGCTAAGACTTCCATGGCTGACATGGTGCAAGAGTATTCCATGATTTATTATGAGGGTAAGAAAATGGAGAGATAGAGTTTTGAATCATACATGTAGGCCAAGGTTTCCATGGCTCTTGTAGTTCCATTTGCATAAAGTGAACTTGTAGCTTTTGGATCTCCTTGATATGTTGTTTTCATCTTGGGTAAGGAAGAGAAGCTATCCGTGGAATGATTCAAGTCACATATGCCGGAAATTATGAGACTATCCAAAGGACAATCCCTCTTGGGATGTTTCTTTCGACACCAAGGGAAAAATGATTCTTCAAATTATTCCTATTTTTTCTTAACCTAAAAAATATACAATTGTGAATTTAGAGAGCTAATAATATCCGTTTTAAAATTTTCAAATAAATTACCGATTTCAGCTCCTGTAACTCTTGTTCTTACAACATATTTCAAAAATCGTGAAGAAATTTATCTATAATTCTTACCAGTATCGGGGTTTCCTCTTGAATACCTTCTACATAACTCACAAACATCATCATATGGTAGCTGAGGGGGATCACCTATTCCCATTAGATTTAAATTTTTTAAATATTCATCTTGGATTCCTTTGAGCAGGAGTGTTTGCAGGGTCTCATTCCCTAGTTGTATTTGTTTTTATCTTTGAAGGTTGTATTGAAATCGTTCCACATAATCCTCCAAAATTTCATCTTCCCCTTGTGTCATTCTAAATAAATCTTCATTGGACCTGCAATAATCTTGGTACTTCTTCAAGAATACATTCTTCATGTCTTCCCATGTATGAATACATGAGTTCCCACTGAGGCTTATGAACCATTAGAGAGATGCTCCTTTCAGAGTAAGAGGAAATATATTCAACTTTTGAGCATAAGTACAATAATCATATCCTCTACAAAGTACTTCAAATTCAAATAAGAATGCATCCGGGTCTTCATTTTCCAAACCGTGAAAATTTGGCAGAGCATAAGGGGGAATGCTTTGTATTGGTGCCACTCCTCCTGGATATCTGATGGGGAAAGCAAAAGTAACAATTTCTTCCTTGTTATATCATGGATCGTCCTCATCTTCCATCTCTCCCTAAAATAGAAGAGGTTCTTCATGTGTTATCTCGAGGCTCCTCTTTTGAATGTTCTTGTCAATTGGTTAATAGGATGGGTGGTTCTTAAAACACCACTGGGGGGAATGATAGGATTCATTCTCCTTCTATCTCTATTCATGCATCCTATATGTTATTTTTCACTCATGAAATATATATGCCCAGGTGAGACGAAAGTCTACCACAGATAACCTTGAGGGGTTGGTGATAGATGCATAGGTTCTTAGCTTTCGTCTTTACTTCTCAGGCTTCAGTAGCACCAAAGATGCAACTATATCAGCACTAGATTGTACTCTTGCACCTTTATAACCTCCCCAAAAATGACGCCAAAATGTTGGGTCTTTTTAAAACAACTAATTAACCTTCACATTAATTATCAAACTAAGGGTCATCTTTTATTTCAAGGCTATGTGCAAAGTCTATGTAGGCTAGAATTTCCTATGTAATGTTGATGATTCTAAATGATTGTGCAGTACATAAGTGAAAGCTTCATTTGATCCACTCTTATTTTGAAAGGAAACATACTCTAAATTACCTTGCATGAAATCAAATCAATACTACTTATGTAAAGAAAGGAAGCCACACTCAATCAAAATCACTCTTCAATAAAGTAGTCACATTCAGTTCACACAATCTCTATTGGAAAGGAAATCAGATGCAATCTACACAACTCTTATCGAAATGGAAATCACATTCAATCAACTCTTTGTTGGAAAGGAAATCACAACTGTGAAATTAAATCTATGCAACAACAAGTAAAATCAATATGATCAAAACCACACTTGCAAGAAGTAAAAGTACTCTTATGGAGTCAAGTTCGTGCACTAAGTAACATCATTCAATCAAATGGAGAGTAATCGCTATAGATCCAAGACAAACCATTAAAAAGAGAATGTGTTTGCTATAATATTAAAGAAAACAATTATCTTCAAAACCAGAGTGCAAGAATCTCAGTGAGATCATATCCTGTGGAAGTAACGGTAGTATCAATTGTAATTAGCAGTGACTAAAAATGATCTAATAATTAATTTGAAAACCATGGATTACAAGTAACAACATATGTAAACAATGCATATAGTAATGAAACTCAATTACAAGTAACAATAGTAGCTAAAAAATCTAAGAATTATATAAACAGACTATGATAAATCTATTGAATGAATAAATGAAATGGCAGCACTTGGTCAGCGAAGGGGGGCCTTTCTTCTCAAACAGGGTTGCTTAAACAATCGCAATTCAAAACTTAGATCACACAAATCAATATGCATTCTATTATGAAAAAGGAAGTGATACAATAAGTCCAGTGGTTTGCTACTCTATCCCCTCCCATTCTCTCTATCCAACTCCATGCATTTACATAGTCAAGGCGTGAATTGAAACCAATTCCCCCAAATTCAAATTGTCAACCATGAACAATTTTACAAGATATTATCCTATTTGTTTTTGGGTGGATCTGGTTGGGGAGACAAATCAAATCTGATTTCATATGATTTCCCTAATATACATCATCCGAAAATGGCTTGATTTGATTTCCTTGCTGACTGGATGCTATGTTTGGAACGTGGCTTGGGAACGACCATAATAAGAAAATTCCCTTTTGTAGAACCGTTTGTATCTCCCAAATCACGCAATTCCTGGAGAATCTGCTCACAGGTAACCTAATTTGGATTGTTCTACACAAAACCCATGTCCTGAATTTCCATAATTTGCCTCTATCTATTCAGAAATCACGTCTGAAGATCACTTCCTGGAAACTAATGGGAATCTTTAACCAAAAGTTTGAGCTTCGTGCTATCAACTTGGGCATGATCTAGTTAATACAAAACCATATCATCGAACTTGGAAACAAAAACTGTGTTGTGGATTTCCACATGGAGGTGTGCTAGAATGCCAACCTTGGAGGTTAGAACCATGAGTGTTGCTACTACTGCTATAGGAAATTGCTTCATAAACTGACATTAGTAAAAACATGCATGTTAATATTTAATCTATTAAAAATGAAGGAAAATGAGCATTACTTAACCACTAAAGCATAAATAAGTATGATACGATGTTCTACGTGATATTGTGGTAAATGGAGTGATAGAGGAGTGGTAAGAGGAAGCAAAAGGGATGAAATGGACGTATGGAAATGATAATAACGGTGACAAATCCGCAACCCAACATAGGTGTACTCTCATTGGATAGATAATCTACCCTTTTATTGAAAGTTCGCAGAACGCAGTACTAAGAGATGGACTGAAACTATGCCACTAGGCTTAGAATTCTCGAAGTTATTATTTTTATTCCAAATAAATGCAAGACAAAGAGATTACAAAGCAATCAAATGATAATGGAAGAGTCCCCAACAACTATAATGCACTTGAACTAACATGCCTTCAATTGATGTAGGCATTGGAATACCATTAGGGCTTACTCCTTGTTATTCATTGTAGTCCTTAGTTCTAGGAAAAATCACATTCCTCATTTCCTCTAGGATAAGAAAGGATATCCCTTACACCTACCACCCCTTATAATATTACATTGCGACTTACCAAGTGTAGTAGTAGGATAATTGGGAACTTAGAATTTGTAATGAGAACAAGGAAGCAAACTAGATGAATGAGGGATGAAATGAGATATAAACTAGACAACATAGGATGTGCGACCTTGGATAAGGTATGCAAAAAACTTTAGTTGTTTTCTTTTGCACCTTTTTTGCATCTCGTTTTGTGTCATTTTTTACTTGTTTGTGGTCACGCAAAACATGATACAAGCTAATGGTAAACAAGATGCAAAGTGACATATTTGAGATGCAAGTAAGGCACAAAAATAAGCAAACAAAAGGGCATAAAACAAGTTGCAATCAAAATGCAAAAAATAAATAGGACAAGCGAACGATGCAAAGCAACACAAGAAAATGATACAAATGAGACATGAGCAACAACGCCACCTATAACATCCTTTTTTGCATCTTCCAAATTAGAAGAAAAAAAATGGCGCCCATGCTAGTATTGTAGTAATGTTATGAGTTTGTTATGTTCTATACAAAGTCCTTTGAGCTTGATCATGAATCTTTTTTATGTGTTCTATAAACCTTATGTCACGCCCATGTCCATTGGCCTCGTTCTTTCTCATTGAATCAAGAATATGAACCATGGAAAATGGATCATTTGAAAAATGCATTATATACTTCAAAAGATGAGGTTTCTATGACATTATGTAATGCATGATTATAATTATGTTGCATATAGGGGGTATTTGAATCCCATGTCTTCGAATGCTTAGGGGGTATTATAATTATGTTGCATATAGGGGGTATTTGAATCCCAAACATGTTCGACTTTATGTGACATCTTGTTAGCTTTCTAGAAAATCAAGACAACTTCCGGACATGGTAAGCAAAGGACTAAATGGACTTAGTAAAATATATATCATTTATTACAATGAAGTCAATTGATACAATGGGGTTGATCCCATTTTATGTCATTGATGAGGTATTTCTTCTACCACTACACCATTACACTTTATTTATTAAATTGTCAAACAACACAACTTTATTAGCTAAGCCTTATAGTTGAACTCTCCACCTTAAGTTTTACAATACGATTAAAAAACATTAATTGAAAAAAATGCTCTTCATATGCTTTTGTTTAGCACTTCTCTACAAAACAACAGTTCTTCTCTACTATCAATCGATGGCTCTAATATAGTGGCCTAACCTACACATGACAATGACCTCATCCACTCATCAACATGTGGTTTCTCTTCACGCGACAACACCCCAATCACACTTTCTCTAATACGGCGGCCTTCCCTACACACGGTAATTCCCTCATCCCCTCATCAACGGGTGATTTTTGCTCACATGATAGAGCCCCCTTCACACTTTTTTTCATGCAAAACTCTATAATCATCTTCTTGGACACATAATATTCCTTCAAGTTTCTCCTTATTCCTATGAAAGGTATAGCCTCGTAGCTATGTTCCAAGTTTCCTAGCATCATTGAATGCCATTGACACTTGCAAATGTCTCACAACCCTCGTAAAGGTATGATGTTGAACTTATAGATCCACAAGCATATTGTATTATTGAACAACTATGTATCATTTACAACATCCCTGTGTATTTGCAAAGTGTGGGCCTCTCAAATCATGAAATCGTCATTTGTTTTAATTGTCCTCTATTTTGATCATGCACATGGGTTTTCATTTTTATAATATTTGAGACATGACATGCTCTTTACAACCTTGTCCAAGTCGGTTGTGCACACTATCTTCTATATTCTACATTGAATTCCTGCAAACCAATCAATTTGTATTCTAATTAATTGGTTGAAAATGATGCAACACATTCAAAGTGATTGCTCCTCCTCATTTGCTCATGTGCAAGTTAATTCTTCTAAGAAGAAGAATCAATTAAGCAACAAAGATAGTCACACTAGCTAGTCATGAGATGATATCATTTTCCTAATCAACGAGTTTGGAGTGTTTCACATTGTCATCGAGATTCATCACGAGACTTCTAATCCAATTTGACATTATAATGCCTTGATGTTAGCTAATGACAACTAGCCCTATCCCATGAGATGCCATACCCCATCTGGCATGTTCACATCAAAATTTCCATTTAGTCAGTTCAAATAACCAATACAAATCACGAAGGCAACACATCCATCCACTTTCGTACACATTCCACTTGTAATTCCAAATCCATAGATGTAGTGTGTGGAGTACACAAAAGTTTGGTGTGCGTTGTTGTGCATGTCTAGGAGTGAGTTGCCTTGTAGTTTCAGTTAGTTTTTGTTTGGTGGTTGTTTGAATCCCTCTTATGGTAGAAATTAAATAGTTGTTCACAAACAACAACAACTCCCTTCAAATGATAGGTGTTGGTTTTTTTGTCTCTATACTAGCATAGATACCCTTATAATTTCACAGTAGTTCAATATCCTTTAACTTAATGGATTTAACATACTCATGTAAAAGGTATATTATTTATTACAATGAAGTCAATTGATATAATGGGGTTGATCCCCTTTCATGTCATCGATGAGGTAGTTCTTCTACCATTACATTGTCACTCTTTATTAACTAAATTTTCAACCAACATAACGTTATTATCTAATCCTTATACTAACTCATCCTTCTTTAAAAGAAGAACAATTGTTGATCCACATCGTGACGAGTTGTGTTGGATGTTGCCCTTGTACAAGAACTCCTAAATTTGTTGCTTGATCTCCCCATTTCTCAACAATGAAGCCCTATATAGTGCCTCATTTGATTTAACGACTCTATGTTACAAATCAATGGAGAGCTCTATTGTGTGGCTTGGATGGCTTGGGGGCATCCTATGTGGTTCCTTTAACAAACCAAAATAATCCATCAATAACATGTCCCATTACTTCTACTCTTCTAACTTTCCCATCGCATTGAAATTGCATACAACAAAACCTCTAGGTCTTGCCTACCTAATTGAAGAGTGTCACTCTCACCTTGAAGCTTTGATTAGTCTATGCACTTCAACAAAACCTCTAGGTCTTGCCTACTAACATAGTAAATTAACTTGAAGCTTTGATTAGTCTATGCACTTCAAGGATTGAAATAAGTTTTAATGTGCTAAATCTTTATATACTATCAATTAATAAGTTTGGTCCTATTTAACAAGTTTGTACTCTCTGTAGCGAGACTTCTGTGGTGGTTGTTTGCTGAAAGAATCAGAGAGAACACAGTATCCATATTTGTACTCATTTACTTATCATTCATAGATAACATTATGATCCCAAATCTATGGAGCATTACTAAATATCTGATCTCTCACTCTCTTATCCGATAACAGGCCCATGGTTTTGTATCTCTCACTCTCTTATCCGATCCTGCACATAAAACATTCATTTATATGTTCATCCAAACGAGATTCAATTAGTTGTTGGTGGTGATAGATTTTTATATTCAGAAACACCGCATTTTATAGTTATTGTCTAGAGGCGATTACAGCAAAATCTGTTTGCCAAAATGACAGAAAAGCTCCGCTAGAAGGAGGGCTTGAACCTCCGACCTTGTGGTTAACAGCCACACGCTCTAACCAACTGAGCTATTCCAGCTTTTGAATGCTGTGTTATTTTACTTCCTGTTGTTTTAATTTTTTGAATTCTGTGTTTTTTTGTACTTCCACTTGTTTTAATGTTTAAAATCTAAAAATTGTTCCCATGCATTCTAGCTCCATTACTTTTGCCAGGATTTTGAAGATCAAACCTTGAAAAGAGAAATGATACGCCGAGATTTAAAGGGGTTCGAACCCTCGAAAACAGAGATACACAACAATACAACTCCATTCCGTTGCCGGGATTTGAACCCGGGTCGCCTGGGTGAAAACCAGGTATCCTAACCGGACTAGACGACAACGGAGATGTTTAAAATGAAAACATAATTTCATATCTTTACACAAGGAGTGCAAGTTGTGAACCCCCATTTTGCTAGCTGTACATTATATGGGTATAATCCATGCTGATGGTGATGAAAAGCATGACCATTATTTATTCATCAAATTATGTTATGCCATCATATGGGGCTTGCCTACAATCATGACGGGCAGGTTGGAACTATCATGCACTGAATGTTTGTTAATCATGGTTCTAAGTAATTCACACAAATCATTTAAAGTTCCACTCATTCTTAATAAATTGTACATATCAATCATGGCATTTCCAAGAGGTGAATGTTGCTCGCAACACCAATCATGGCATTTCCAAGAGGTGAATGTTGCTCGCAACACCAATCATGACATTTATAAAGGGTGAATGCTGCTCCCAATTTTGCAGGGATACTTGTTAATGAAAAGTTCTTAAAAAAAACATGAAGATATGCATATTTTGAGTTATGAATATTTTTCAATTGATCATATCTTGCATATTCTAAGTATTGCAGGGAGAACAATGTATCTCTTATAACTCTAGGTTTTTAGTCTTTATTGCCTATGCCACATATCAAAAGGCATCCAGCATTTAGTTAACAACTTTCTCTATATTTTTATGCAATTTTGATTTCCATAACCACTCTCTTTCCTGAGCCTTCGAGCCTTTGGCCTCTACTCATTCCATTTGCAATAGTATACTCAATAGCTCCTTATTATTGGCATTATTAGTAATGCTTATCATAGTTCCTATTTTTTTTAATTTGACTACAATTTTTGTTTGGATGGAAGGATTAATTATCAAGAATAGTTTTAGTCATCCATGCCAAAGTTTCATTTTATTTCAATTCTTTTTTAAAAATGTCCCACTTTATCAAATTTAGGCTAAAAATGATTGATATCTAAACTTTATTCAATTCAAAATGTTTCACTTTATCAAATTTAGACTAAAAATTATTGATGTCTAACTTTCTTCAATTATTTTTTCTTAACTTCCAATAAATACCAAACAATATCTATCCTCAAATTTTTCATATTAAATTATTATAAGTTAATGCAGGTTAAATATAAAACTTAAATAACTTTAAAAGGAAATTTTATAATACATTTTTCAAGCAATGTGGACATTACTTAAACAGTGGGACATAAAGTTTTACTCTTAATTTAAGGATTAAAATTTTACAACCATGATTACTTCATATCGATTGATGGCATCCAAATTAATTTCTTTAAATTATCCATAGGGTCTACTTTATCTTCACTCAGAGTTAACTCAAGTACTTTCTCTTACATACATTTTTGGTGCATTTGTTCTATCTTTATTATGTCCTTGACATTTATTTTTGCATCAAGGATATTAGTTGGTTGTGGGAGGAAGGCGAGGAGGGCGTCAACAAAAATTCGAAGTGGTTTTATTTTTGGTGTATTTTTTTTTACCGGGTTGAGGTTTTACTTGGCCGCTCATTGGTTGGTTTTCCGCTCACGTCGTCCCAGGGTTGTGTGCCCCGGGACCAGACGATGCTCTTCCGTCAGCAGGGTTAAATGCACCTAGTAGCGTTTTTATTGCAGTTGAATGGGTGGGTGTCTGACGGTATGGCATAACGTGGAGCTATCTTAATGGCGTAATATGGCAGAGTAAGGAGTTGTTTAATGGCACAGTATGACACAATATGCACCTGTTAAAACCTGGTAGCATTTTTATTGCGGTTGAATGGGCGGGTGTCTGGTGGTATGGCACAACATGGAGCTCTCTTAATGGCACGGTATGGCACAACAAGGAGTTGTTTAATGGTGTGGTATGGCATAACATGCACCTGTTTTAATGGTGCGGTCCAAGGATTTGTTGTGTTCATCTTCTGTTGTGGTGAGTCAGTGCTTCTTGCGGTTGCCCAGTTCCTCGGTTTTTGGGGTGTAGGAAAGAGAGTTGTGGTAGGGTATGGGATTCACTGTTGTAGCCAGTTCATTTATTTTTTGCTTATGGAGGCGTGTACCCATTCAGATGCGGAGGTGCATTCCTCGCGACCGTTTGTGGAGGCGTTTTCTATGCCATTGTTGTTTCCCCTTGGCTGCGTTTGGGGGTGTTGGTTGCAAAACTCTAGTGGAGGTCGTTACTTGTTCATGTTGGTCGTTGTTGTGACCACGTTCTTTTGTTTGCTGTGTTGTCATGGGCGCGTTCCTTTGTTGTCGTTGGCAGGTTCCTATGTTGTTTCTTTTGTTTTGAATATCTACAGCACGCCATTTTATCGAGTGAGTTCTCTATATTTGTTCTTTATTTTCCCCCTTTGTGAGGGTCTGCTCTGCTCTTTCATTGCAATAACCGGAAGTCGTATCAATATGATTATGGTGGCTCGTAATTGGGTTTATGTCTGTTGTTTGTGTAGTTTTCATTTTCTTT
Organism: Larix kaempferi; assembly: GCA_027924585.1. Classification (NCBI taxonomy): domain Eukaryota; kingdom Viridiplantae; phylum Streptophyta; class Pinopsida; order Pinales; family Pinaceae; genus Larix; species Larix kaempferi. Next base: position 10,831,848 of record BSBM01000343.1, on the reverse strand, counting down.
CGGCATGCTTTCATGACATATGGCTTGAATTGTTCTGTTTTGTTTTTTTTCCCTCTGTTTTGTGGTGGAGCACATGGTTTGATATTTCTTGCACTACTTTTTCTAAGACAAGAACGACTCTAGTTCAACTTGACTTCTTATTTCATCACTTGCGGAATATGTTGTCAAGTCTAACTAGATTTTTTTTTACAGTTTCTTATTTGTCTTATGGATTGAATTGTAGCTCTTCAACGTTTTTTTTTAGACTGAAACATAGGGTAGTTTTAATTGATAACCGGTGAAACAGCCACCGGGTGCTTGGTTACATAGTTATCGCTATCTGAAATTACAAAATTCTTGGACTTGAGATGCCCAGAAACTCCAGATTTATGTAGCAGAATTACAGAAGACATGCTTGTGGAACAAAAAGTAGTACTGAAATTTACAAAAAGGGCATGGAAGAGATCTGAACAGAGTTTAAGAGATATTGAGCTTCTCCAAAATCTTCTGGACAGCAGCTTCCAATGCAGCAATTCGATTCCCATAGTTCCCTGAGGTGTTGGCCAAGTCCTTGAAGTGGGTGTAGACCACTTCTTCAAAGTAGGTAACTTCTCCCTTGGAGTCTTTAAGCTCCTCTTTGATGTTCTGAAGATCTTTGTTGAACTTCTTCCATTTATGAAGATCTTCTGCTCTGTTAGCTTGCAGGCGCCCTTCATGCTCCTCTGATTTGGCTTTGAGGAGATTAATTGATTATTGCAGCTCATCCAGCCTATCCTCCACCATTTTGCCTCCAGATGTAGATCCCACCGAGGCCATGTTGAGATGCTGAGGCTTTTCCTGGTCTTCTTACTGCTTATGCTAGCGTTAGCACAATGGAGTGATCGGGGGTTCCCAGTCGGGCTGATTAAAAAGGAGGAGTGGCGTCCTGTGGAGTCACGGGACCAAGTGACATCGTCCGGAGGAAACAGACTGTTGTGGAGATCCAGCTCGATGGCAATCTTAACCATAGAGCTTAACTGATAAGCGAATAACACTGCAGTCTAGCAAATATTCCTTGTCAGGATCTTTTTTGTCTTAGGGGAGATTGCATATTGATTCTCTGCCATTTATAGATAAAATACTCCTGCCCAGGAGCACGGCCCTGTTTGCCTCAGCGTCAGCCTGTCCGTTTTGATCACGAAGGACATGATAAAAATTAATTTTACTGAATTTGGAAGCAATCATGAAGATTCTGTGCAGGACCCTAGAGAGATTGATCTTTGGAGGTGGCTTCTTCAAAGTCATGGCTTGAATTATGATCCGTGAGTCTCCGAAGACTGTGATCTCAGAGATTTTATTGTCAATGGCTTGCTTTAGACCTTGCCAGAGGGCCAGTGCTTCAGCATTGTTATTAGTGTCCGTCCCTAAGCCCCAGGCAAAAGAGATAAGGATTTCATTATCTTTGTTGAGGAGGATTCCCCCCGCTCCAGCCTTTCCAGGGTTACCCTTGGAGGCCCCATCAAAGAAAAGGCAATACTCCCTTAGCGACGTTCTCCAATTTTTGAAATCAGGATCGCACATCCGAATTTCCCAGTTTTCGTGAGTTGAAATAAAGTTTGCTTCAGGGGCATCTTTTAGTTTGAATTTATCCAACCAGCTTGCCTCAGCAGGACTAAGGCTTCTAGTGTTGGAGATAACTCTAGAGTCCGCCGCTTCCCCCAACAAGGCCACGCAATTGGCTGCTACCCTGGAGCTGGAGCTTGCTTCATCTCTAAAGATACGATTGTTGCGCTCCGGCCAGATCTTCCAGCAAGTTACTTTTGGGATCCACATCCAGATGGTTTTAAGACGGTTTTTCTTATGAAGGTCAAAAGGGGAGTTTTTAATCCAGTTGGAGAAGAGATCAGATAAGCTTCCATAGCTGTCAAGATTCCCATGGCTTGGAAGGAGAACCTGCTTCCAGACCTCTTTTGAGAAAGAGCATGTTAGCAGCAGATGTGTTATTGTTTCATCATCTATGAGACACAGGGGACATCTTGTAGGCCCTTCCATTCCACGTCTCTTAAGCGTGTCTCCCGTTAAGATGCTGTTATGTGCTACCGTCCAGCAAAAAAAGTCTATTTTTGGAATGATGGGGAATGTCCAGATGAAATTCCACTTAGCTGGATTAGTGGGGGCTTGATGCACATTTTGGAGAGATCTATACCCTTCTGCTGCTATATAGTAACCAAATCCGTGACCCCATCCTCTTTTGTCTTTGGCGGTCTCTGAAAGGGGGGCTTTACCTTGAAGTAGTTGTAACATGATCTCGGATTCCCCTAATAGATTCGCAGGGAGCTCGCCTAGATTCCAGTCATTCCAACTTTTTTTCCCTTCTTCCTCCCAGATGGAGATGTCCCAGAGTGTATCTTTGTTTCTATGTTGCATCCAGGCTTTCAGGTTTCCAATTTCATTAGCATTTCCTAGGGGCTAGTCTCCCATAATAGAGTCCTCCCAGATGTTTATTTTTTTCCCGTTACCAGGAATCCAGTAAAGGAGGCTTGTGAAGTGCTCTAGGACCTTGTTGCAGAGAGTAAAGATTGGAGATCCTTTCTTTCTTTGAGGTGGCTTATCAAGGCACTTTAATCTTGATCCTGGGAAGTATTTTTTCCTTATGACTTTTTTGCTCCAAGTTTCTCGGCCTGAGACTAGATTCCAGAGTATTTTTGCTCCCATGGCCATATTCTGTCTAGCCATACTTCTGAATTGCAGACCTCCTTCCTTGTAAGGCTTTTGAATTTTATCCCATCCTACCAGATGAAGTCTGTGATTGTTTCCTTTTCCTCCTTCCCAAAGGAATTTCCTGATTAGTTTTTCCATTTTCCCGATAATCAAGGAAGGGGCGAGGAGGATGGAGTTTTGGTAGATCGGAATACTCATCAAGACTGATTTTATTAGGACCGTCTTTCTTGCTTGGTTAAGCCAATTTGAGCCCCATTTTTGAATTCGATTTTTAAATTTGTCCAGGATTGGATTCCATTGGTTTGCTTTTGGAACGCCTTTAGCAATTGGAACCCCCAGATAAGTGATGGATTCCCATTCATGGACTGCTTCCATTCCTAAGATTCTAGCTATCTCTCCCAGCTCTCTTGTCTTGCAATTCCAGCCAAAAATCTTGCTTTTTTGGAAATTGATCTTGCTGCCAGAGACATGTCTGTAGATATCCAGCTCATGTTTGAATCTCCTTGCTACATGGATACTAGCTGCTCCCAGAAGAAGTGTATCATCTGTGAACTGTGCATGATTGATCTTATTCACATTAGCTGCCATATGGAGACCTAGGAGGACATTTCTTTGCTGGGCTTTTATCAGTTGGAAGCTTAGGACCGAGGCTTGGATTGCATAGAGCAACGGGGAGAGGGGGCAGCCTTGTCTAAGGCCTCGAGAGGCTTGAAAGAAGTCAGTGGGTCATCCATTAACCAGAGGAGCTATCTAGGGTGAGCTTATGCATCCTTGGATCCAATTTGCAAAAGGGTCTGAGAACTCGAGTTTCTTCATGACCAGGAACAAGAACTCGTGATTAACTCTGTCAAAGGCATTTGCTAAATCAAGTTTAATCACCATGCCTCCTTCTCTGGATTGGTGGCTGGAATGGATTTCCTCTTGGACCAGCAGAATATTGTCCTGAATCTGTCGTTCTTTTATGAAACCTCCTTGATTTTCCGGAATTATTCGTGGCAGCACTTTTTTGAGTCTATTTGCTATGATTTTGGTTACGATTTTGTAGCTCAGATTGCAAAGAGAGATAGGTCTGAATCTGGAGAAATGAATTTTGTAGCACCTTTTTATTTTGGAATCAGAGTAAGAAAGGCAGAATTTGTGCTTCCCCCCAATTTGTTGGTCTTTTGCGTATGCCTCACCATTCTTAGCAGATCCATCTTTATCAGGTCCCAGCAATTGGTATAGAATCTTGCAGTGAAGCCATCCGGGCCTGGGGCACTATCAGGTTTCATTCGGAAGAGGGCTAATTTTAGTTCCTTCATGGATATGGGGGCAGTGAGAAAAATGTTATCAGAATTTTGGACCAGTATGGGGATGGTATCAAAAGGGTGATCAAGGGGATTCAGAGGGTCTTCGATTGGAGCTGAAAAAAGGTTTTTGAAGGTGTTGAAAGCGGCTTTTTTGATGTCCTTGAAATTATTGATCAGGGAGCCTTGATAGTTGATCTCGGTGACTGCCTTGAAGTTCTTTTTGGCCTCCGCTTGTTTGTGGAAGTAGGAGGTGTTTTTGTCTCCACTTTCGAGCCACAAACTCCTTGATTTTTGTCTCCAATATTCTTCTTCTACCCTACAGGCTTGGTAGAAGTGCTTTTGGAGTTTTGTTTCAGTAGCTTGGATCTGAGGAGTGAGGGTGATTGTTTCCAGGGAGAGTTGATGGTCTTCCAGGACTTTTTGGGATTCAATTCTGCAAGTAGTAGGGGAGGTGATACGCTTCGCCTAGGATTTAAGGTCCGATTTCAGCCTTTTAATTTTCTGCTCCCAAGAAAAGGAAGGAGACCCTAGGATAGGGACTGACCAAGAGTTAGAGACAACTTGATGAAAGTCCTCTTGTAGAATCCAGAGAGGGCTGAATCGGAAAGGGATAGGGCCCAGATTGGTTTCCGAGGAGAGTTCCAGTAGGATGGGTTTGTGATCCGAGATACAGTTAGGGAGGATTTTGGAGGTTGCTAAGAGTCCAAGCATGAGGAAGTCGGAATGGATCAGAAATCTGTCAAGCCTAGCCGCTATGTGACCCGGGCCCAGCCTTTTGTTAGTCCATGTGAATTTTCCTACCGACGATTTGATATCAATGAGGTCCCATCCCAAGATAAGATCCTCCACCCATTCTCTGGATTGGTCTCTTATTGGGGAGCCTCCTTTCTTTTCATCAGCAGACAGAGTTACATTGAGATCTCCTGCTAGTATAATGTTGTTTGGGGAGTGCAATGAGAGAAAGGATTCCAGCGAATCCCAGCATTGAGCTTTGTCAGAGGCCAGATTTGGAACATAGAGATTGAAAAGACTTACTTGTATTCCGGAATCAATATGCTGAAGATTGGTGTAGATCCAATGCATGCTACAGTGATCTTTAATGAGGTTGAATTTGGACTCGTCCCAGAAAGTGGCAATTCCTCCCGAGGCTCCTCTAGAACTGATGGCTTTCCCCGGTCCTTTTTTCCAGAAATTGTATGCAGCTTGATGGAGGCTTGAGTCCTCCAATTTCGTCTCCTGAACTAAGAGGATGTCAGGCTTATTGATTTTTATGATGTCCTTCAGAGCTTCTTGTTTAGTTTTGGATCCTAGACCTCTGCAGTTCCAGGAGGCGTATCGCATTTAAACTCTCTTAGGGGTGGGGGCCCCTTTGAGGCCCTTGCCTTGCTTTGATCTGGTAATCATTGAATCAATGGTTTGCTGGGCTCCTTTGTTTATATCTTGAATGGCTTTCTCTTCCCTGTATTTTTTCTTTGATTTGCGGCCTAGAGCTTTGGCAGGCTGATTGGGGGTAGCATGTGAACTGCTGGTGTCTGAAGCTGCTTCATCTGTGCATCCCCCTGATTCAGAATCCAGATTGGTGGGCTCGTGATCCAGGTCTTTTGGAATCTTAGGGTCAGAGGAGATTCTCGGGGAATCTAGAGGTTGGTTATCTATTTGATCTTGGGGTGACTTTTCCTCGTTTTCTTCCTGGGGTATTTCTCCAGCTTCTAGATTTTCTTCATGGTTAGCATTTGTATTTTCATCCAACCCAATTATTTCTATAGCTGAGTCCTGAGAATGGTTTACCTTGCTCGATGTGGGCTGATTAGTTTTATCTGCTGCTTTTTTCCCCGAATCAGTCTCTTTGGCTTTGGAGGGATCTTTTGACATTGGATTTTGTCCTGAGTTCATGGATCTTTTTTCTTGGGTCTTGGCTGCTAATTTTGTTTTCTTGACTTTTTTCCAACCCTCAGTCTCCTCCTGGGGTTGGGCTTTTGGGCAAGATCTTTGAAAATGTCCATGCTCATGGCAGAGCCTGCATTTGAACGACAGTTGCTCATAGTCCAGTTTTTGAAAATGACTCCAGGAGCCGATGGAAATATTGAGTGCTTCTGGTAGACCTGCTTCTAGATCAACCTCCACACAGATTCGGGCACATGAATATTGCCCCTTTGGGTCCGCTTTATCTATGTACCTTCCAAGGCGATTTCCAATTTTTTCCAGCGCATCAGGGTTCCAGCAATGAGCAGGCAGGTTTGGAAGCCTTACCCAGACCGGCACTTCCTTTGGAACGTCAATACTTGGATCAAAATCCGGGGTCCATCTGTTGAGGTAGAGTCCTTGAGCCCCCATGAAATAGGGTCCGTTTCTGAAGATTAGGTCTCTATCTTCTTTTGAAATGAATTCAAAAATGTAAAATCCTCTTCCCACTGGATAACACGTTACACTGTGTTTCAGATGGGGCCTCCAATTCCGTTGTATCCAGTCATCTGTAGTTCTCACCGTTGGCCACAGGCCCATAAACTGGCCTACCAGTCCACGAGAGGAGAGGGCTAGAGCAGTTTTAATGGCGCTCTCCGCTGGTAGCTCGACTTCAGGGATCTCATCCAGTTTTTTTATAAATTTCGGAATCACGTTGGCTGCAGATTTCTTACCACACGGGTTTGTTAGCCTTCTGAAAGCCTCTTCCGCAGAGATGGGTGAGGAGGGAGGGGGGGACCCTCCCCCAGGCACAGCCATGGCGGCTGCAAACGCAGAAACCCTAGAGCGGCTGTCTCAATAGCGATCTCCTCCGAGCGCAGCTCCCACCAAAAAATCGAATACCTTGTTAAGTTGTAGCTCTTCAACGTTGCTCATACGGGATTTTTGATTTATGCATTCACCCTAACCCTAATTCCTTAATGGAGGTATATTCCGCCATCACAGTTCCACTAGTCGGGTAACAAGTTTTGATCCCAAATAGCTTGATTCTAACATTTATTTGTAATTATGGAAAAAAATAATTTAGTAATTCAAAGGCCGATAGATATGAGGAGTTTTCTAAATATAAAATTTCTGAGTATATGAAAGTCTACACTTTTCTTCTATGGTTTACTATTGTTTGATTGCTATAATAACATTTGTTTAGATTTTTAATACGTTATATAATATTTTTTTAAAATGACCTATAATCGATAATCCTCTAAAGGATAATGATTTTGTTTAAAAACTCGTGGCTTTTGAATCTCCATCTGTTGAGTCTCTTATGCAGTCTATTAGCCATCCATTCTCCATGGCTTTTGAATTTCCATATGTTGAGTCTCTGCTCCAGTATATAGACCATCCATTGTAAATGGACTTGTCCAACCGTTAGATTAAAATACTTCTATGCCATTCAAAATTTTGTTCATTAAACCTAAGATTTTGTTTATTCTAAGAGATTTTCAAGCCTTTTTGTTATACTATGATGCACTAAATAAATGAATACAAAGAAAAATGGCATCCAGGTTGCTTCATGACCTACCACTCATGAAAGTGTTCGACTATAAATACACTAAATCATTGAATATAAAGGAAAATGTCATCCAGGTTGCTTCATGACCTACCACCCATGGCAAATTGCACTATGCAGTTCATATAATATGAGCAACGTCAACAAGGAGCAATCTAGTATTCCAACTATCTGTAACAAAGAATCAAATTTATAGGATATGCATATAAAAAACAGATATCAATTGTTCCTCCGTAATTTATAGGATATGCATACAAACAATTTTAGTACTTAAGTATATGAAAGACCCATGCTATCAATAGAGGGATTAAAATTCAACAAACTACCTGAACCAAATTGGTCTTTGCATTTGTAGGGAGTTGTCTGCCTTGAATCACACAACATTCTTGGGCTAAACTCGCAGTTTCCGACCTAGTAGTAGTGGCAGCTTAATACAAACTAAACATCTACCTGCTCTTTCGATGCCAATTTCTTCCCTCATCAATTGAATTTCAATGGCTTAAGAAGAGAGTAACATCAAGAAACTTGAAATCAGCTCTATATAAAAATATGATTTAAATTGTCCTTTCAATTCTAAAACATTTTCGAAACCCTGGATGTTCTTTGAACTTTACAAAACATGGGTTTCCTGCAACAACAAATGCCTTCCCTACTGCACTCATTTTATACATGCTTTCCAGTTAAAGCATCCATAATTGTTGGAAACGAGTGACAACCAGTTCTCCCGGTGACTGTGTAATTGTCTAACCGAGTAACTAAGTTTATACAGTTATGAGTAACCGTGTAAGAAATGTATATATTTCTTGTATTCTCATAGAGAATGATTATGAGTTGAGAGCTGTTGTAAATCTTCATGTTCTAAATAATAAGAGGACCGATAACATTGCTCCGTGGATGTTTCTCTCTCGGGGGTTTTACCATGTAAATCTCTGTGTACATTTTATGTGTTTGTCGTTATTTACATTCTTGTTTAATTTGTTCCGCTGGATATTATCTTCTGTGGCGGTTTGATCCAACAAGTGGTATCAGAGCTTGGCAGGAGGTTGTAGAGAACGAGAATGTTGAGAGTGATCATCACCCTCACCTGAAGAGAACGAGAAATTCCAATTTATTTTACGGATCAAAAGTTACCTGAGGAAGGGGCGAAAATTCAAGATTTTCGCGGGTCCCAAGCTTGGTGGGGTGCGTAAATTTAATGGCACACTTATGAATTTTAATTTCATGGGAATTTTTGCAGCATTCAATTAACGAGAAGTGAAAAAAAGTGATTTCATTTTAAATTGGTAAAGTTTGGGCGTAAATGTTTTTTGGGTTTATCTCTTTAATGATTTAAAGTGGATATAGTAGCTTGGTGGATGCGGCATATGTTGTTTTAATATATTTAAAAGTGGATATATATTATAAAGGGGAAGTTATAAGGAATATCTTATTTACAAGATTTTTTAAAGGATTAAAGTGGGAGGTATAAGGTATTTGTTTAATATTTAACTTGGGATTATTTCCATTAATATTTTTGTATCCACTATATATTTTAAAAGGCTTGGAGTTTTTATAAAGTTTTTTTTGACCTGGTTTCTTGAGAAAATGGCGAAAATGCAGAGTGTTAAGTTTGAAATTGAGAAGTTCAATGGGAGCAATAATTTCGAGTTATGGAAGGTCAATATGCGGGATATGCTTGTGCAACAAGGAGTGGCAAAGGCAATGGCGGGGAAGACAAAGAAACCCACATATATTTCAGATGAAGACTGGGGGGAGATGGATGAAATAGCTCTCAGTGATATTCGTTTGTGCTTGGCCGACGATGTTTTATTTAACATCATGTCTAAAACTACAGCAACAGGTCTCTGGACAAAAATTAGAAAGTCTGTACATGACTAAATCCTTGACGAATAAAATCCTCTTGAAGCGGCAACTATTTACCTTGTGTATGAAAGAAGGTACAAAAATTTCTGATCACTTGAATGCATTCAACACTCTTATTTTTCAGCTGGCTAGTATGGAAGATATTATTAAATCTGAATACAAGGCAATTTTACTGTTGTGCTCTCTTCCTAAGTCTTAGGCACATTTTGTAACCTCTATCAGTTTTAGTTCTATTGAGTCTATTACCTTCGATGATGTTGTGGGAGCCTTGATTTATGAGGAAACTCGAAAGAAATCTAGTCTTGAAACCTTGACATCAGAAGTAATGGTGGCCAGAGGAAGAACCAGTGAAAGATGACAACATTCAAGGGGTACATCAAGGTCAAATTTGAAGGGCAAAAAGAGTAAATTGAAGTGTTGGTATTGCAATAAAACATGACATCTTAAGAAAGATTGTTGGAAACTGAAGCAAGCTTCTAAGGAGGAGGACTCTACAAAGGAGGCAAACATAGTTGAGAATGATTCAGGTATGATCGATGAGGTATTATCTACATCTACTGTCTCACAATACCATTATGACTGGTTGATTGATTCTGGAGCATCTCATCACATGTGTCTTCATAGAAATTGGTATTCCACATACCAATCTGTAGATGACGGGGTAGTTTATATGGGAAATAATGTTTCATGTAAAGCTATTGGGATAGGGAGTATCAGAGTAAAAATGTATGATGGGACTGTTAGGACTCTAATAGATGTGAGACATGTACCTAAACTGAGGAAGAACTTGATATCAATGGGGGTTCTAATTGATGCTGGTTACAAATTTACAGTTCAAGGTGGAGTTATGAAGATATCGAAAGGTATCTTGGTTGTTATGAAGGAAAACAAAGTCGGGAACCTATATAAACTTGAAGGGAGGACGGAAATCGATCACGCAACAGTAGCATCAATTGGTGCAGCAACATACTTCACTTGTTTATGGGATCAGCGGTTAGGTCATATCAGCGAAAGAGGAATGAAGGTACTTTCTGATCGAAAGTTGCTTCCTAGTTTAAAAACTGTAGATTTGAAGTTTTGTGAGCATTGTATTTATGGTAAACAAGCTAGACAAAAATTTAAATTTGGAAAACACACTAGTGAAGGTATCCTAGACTATATTCATTTTGATCTATGGGGCCCATCTCCTAAAATTTATTATGGGGGATCATCATATTTCGTCAGTTTTATAGATGATTACTCGAGGAAAGTCTAGATCTATTTATTAAAGAGAAAAGCTGATGTTTCTGATATATTTAAGCAGTTTAGAGCTTTGGTTGAAAAGAGCACTGGCAGTTTCATTAAATGTCTTAGAACAGATAATGGAACGGAATTTACTTCTAAGAAGTTTGATAATTATTGCAAGAAGGATGGGATCGAGAGGCATAAGAACATTGTTTACACTCTACAGCAGAACGGTGTTGTTGAACGCATGAACATGACTCTTCTTGAAAGAGCAAGGAGTATGCTCAGTAATGCAAAGTTGCAGTAGGAATTATGGGGAGAGGCATTGTTTACAGCTTGTTACCTAGTCAATCGATCACCATCAACAACAATTGACTGCAAAATTCCAGAAGAGGTATGGACAGGTCAACCATGTGATTATTCTAACCATAGAGTATTTGGTTATGAAGCCTATGCACTTATTCCGAAAAATCAACGTTTCAAACTAGATCCTAAATCAAGAAAATTGATCTTTGTTGGATATGGTGATGGTGTTAAGGGATATAGATTGTGGAATCCTACTATCCACAAAATCATCATAAACAAAGATGTAATATTTGATGAACTTTCTCTATCAAATTTAGATGTAAGTAATGATTTGAAACAAGCTAATGTACCACAGTTACAACAAATTCAGTTTGATACTCAGTCATCTATGAGGAGGAATCATGAGGATGTCCATGAGGAGGATATTCATGAGGACACTCCTCAGGAGGATGAGCAAACCGAAATAGAGGAAATGCCACAAAAAACTCTACGAAGATCTACACGAGACAGAACTTTTCCAAAGAGGTATGATGATTTTGTCACATTTGTTGCTTTAATTTCTAATGAAGGAGAACCTAACAGTTATCAGGAAGCATTAGAAGTGTCTAACAGTGACAAATGGAAAATTGCAATGAAAGACGAAATGGATTCTTTGGAAAAGAACAAACATGGGATCTTGTGGAACTTCCAGAGAGTACGAAAGTGGTTGGCTGTAAATGGGTGTACAAATTGAAGAAAGGAGTTGATGACACTGTTACGAAGTACAAGGCCAGACTAGTTGCAAAAGGGTTTTCTCAGAAAGCAAGTATTGAATTTCATGAGATTTTTTCACCAGTTGTGAAACTTGTTTCTATCAGAATTCTGTTAGCACTAGTTGCCTTATATGATTTGGAATTAGAGCAGCCAGATATCAAGACAACTTTATTACATGGAGATTTAGATGAGGAAATTTTCATGGAACAACTAGAAGGGTTTGTTCAGAATCGCAACAAGAGGTTTGTTTGCAAACTCAAAAAATCATTGTATAGCCTAAGGCAGTCTCATAGGAAATGGTACAAGAATTTTGATTCTTTCATGGTGAGCCAGAATTTTACTAGGAGTGAGTATGATCATTGTGTGTACTTTAAAAAGTTGGAAAATGACATGTTCATTATTTTGGTATTATATGTTGATGATATGCTTGTCGCAAGCAAGAGCATGTTTGAAATCAGCAAGTTAAAGGCTCAGTTGGCTAGGACGTTTGATATGAAGGATCTAGTAGCAGCAAATCATATCTTGGGCATGCAGATACACAGAGACAGAAAAATGGCAAGTTGTGGTTATCACAAAAGAAGTTTGTGGAGAAAATTCTTCATAGATTCGGTATGAATAAGGTGAAACCTGCTAATATCCCTTTAGATTCTCATTTCAAGTTTTCTTCAGGTTTGAGTCTTAATAGTGATGAAGAAAAGCAATATATGTCTCGTGTACCATATGATAATGCAGTAGGAAGTTTGATGTATGCGATGATAAGTACAAGACTAGATATTTCACATGCAGTTGGCATTGTCAGTAGATACACGGCAAATCCAAGAAAAGAGCATTGGGTAGCAGTGAAATGGGTGCTTCGATATCTTAGAGGCACAAGCAACTATTGTATCACTTTTGATGGTTGAAGTGATGAAGTCTGTGGTTATGTTGATTCTGATTTTGTAGGTGACTTGGACAAGAGGAGGTCCACTTCAAGTTATGTCTTTACTCTTGCAGGTGGAGCTATTAGTTGGATGTCAAAGCTTCAAAATATTGTTGCTTTATCCACTACAGAGGCAGAATATATAGCTGCTTCACATGCTTGCAAAGAGGCAATCTGGTTAAAAGGTTTGCTAGGTGAGTTAGGAAAGGTTCAGAATACTATAAAAAATTTCTGTGATAGTCAAAGTGCTATTCATTTGGCTAAAATCCAGCTTATCACAGTAAGACAAAACATATTCCTGTAAAATACCATTTTTTTAGACATGTTGTTGATGAAGGTGGAGTGCTTCTTGAAAAGGTCCACACTCAAAAGAATAGTGCAGACATGTTCACGAAGCCAGTTACTTTAGAGAAGCTACGGTGGTGCTTAGCTTATCTAGGCTTGTAGGAAAGGTGATAAATAGAGCAATTAGCAAGGTATCAGGTAAATTGTTGTCAAGGTGGAGATTGTTGGAAACAGGTGACAACCAGTTATCCCGGTGACTATGTAACTGTCTAACCGAGTAACTAAGTTTATACAGTTATGAGTAACCGTGTAAGAAATGTATATATTTCTTGTATTCTCATAGAGAATGATTATGAGTTGAGAGCTGTTGTAAATCTTCATGTTCTGAATAATAAGAGGATTGATACCATTGCTCTGTGGATGTTTCCCTCTCGGGGGTTTTACCAAGTAAATCTCTGTGTACATTTTATGTGTTTGTTGTTATTTACTTTCTTGTTTAATTTCTTCCGTTGCATATTATCTTATGTGGCTATTTGATCCAACAATAATTGATTCCATCCTCTGCAGGTCAACATGTTTCAAGAATTTTTTCTTGCACCAAAACAAGTCTAATCTTTGATGTGACAAATTTTACAGAATGTTCAACATCCTTTCTTCTCATTGCATGCAAATTGAATTGATAACAACTTTTGATCACTTTCCTGTACATTGGACACTCGAAACTAAAATGGCTCCAACCAAGATCTTCATTCTCCCACATTGAACAGTTTCCCTTAACATAATCTCCCCCCAAAAAACATTCTCAGCTATGTACAATCTCCATTGTGTCGAGGTTTAACTCCGTCAATGTAATTAATTCTTTGTTTTAAATTGAGTGCAAGTTTTTAGTTCATGGAATTCATTTCCCGAATTAAAGCCCAATAGTGACAATTTCCACTTATGAAAACATCATTCAATTTGGTTGGACTAGGCCTCTGCACACTGAGCTATTGTTGTGCTATTGGGTTTAGTTAATTCCAATGAAAAATAAATAAAAAACAATTCTAAAAACAAAAGCAGTTTCTTTCCCAATATTTATTTACTCACTTCCCCTTCATTGCTTACAGTTCAATGAAACTTTATTGCTGCAACTGTCCACTGCCTAGTTCCCATCAAATAGACTTTCAAAGAGCTTTATACTCCTTTGTACTATATTGGTCCAGCCCAGCTATTTCCATTTGTAAAACCTCAAAATCTTGTTTTGTTTCATATAACATCATTCCTTTTTTTTACAAGTTCTTTAGCTTACAACTTTTTCCTTTACTTGCACAATTTCATTGTTTCTGGTTTCCAGCTACTTCCATATTTCAAAGACCAATTTCTCTACAAATTAACTAATAACATGATTCTATCTTTTATCTTTCCTCACATCCAAATACGAAATCATAATATTTTTTTTTTAAAACTTAATTGCTATAATATTAGATAATTGTATACACACTCAACAACATCATTAAATGCTTTCATTTACAATCACAAAATGCAAAAAAAACTTAATATTCAATGTCCACTCAGTTCAATTGAAAAAAAAAAAAAAAATTTCCCAAATCTAGCATATTGCAACTGATACCTTCAACTCTCATAACTCATTATATCATAAAAACACATTTCATCAAATTAAACCATTATCATTTAACTTAGACTAATATACGAAATCCATTTACATAATGATCCCAATGCATTCATGTTTACCCTTTTTCCTTGAGTAAGTAATCCTATTGCATTCATTTGAATGTATTTAACATTTAATTGATTAAACTTATTTATTCAATAGACATATGCATTTAATATATCCCCATGTAATACTTATAACGTAACACCTTTAACATTAGGCATACAAATCTTATTCATTTAAAACATATTCCTTTCACATTCAACATAAAAAACCATTTATTTAGCATGCATAACACATTTAGCATATATAAAACTCCTTTATTTGAAAACATAAATATTGATATTCACGTAACTTTTGATTCACACAAATATATCTATCTATCTATCTATATATATATATATATATCCGTTGTAATTATTATGCACAACTCACCCAGACACATGGTCTCTGTACACATTTCGTTTCAAAAAAAAATATGTTCACTTTCAAATGAATTAAATAAATCTACATAAACTTTGAAAAAAAAAACATTGCAATTTGATCTTCAAACTTAGACCATCCTGAAGTAAAATACATATTAGATTTCATAACTGGTTGTTGTGATAGTCATAAATCGATGCTTCTTTGATATGTTACCAATCTTTGATGTACAGTTTCTATTTCCCATTTAAAAGGAAAAGAAAGATCACCACCACTGTTACAACATCGATCATGGCACTCTGAAATAGATTTTTGGAAATTACACCATTTTTTTGCATTCTCAACACTCCAGCAGGCACTGTTTTTTGGCTCTTCTTTTTTTGCAAACAAAACACTACATACTTGACATCTCCTATACATTTACTTAATGTGATTTGGCATCAAAGTAAACTCCGCCATGTTTTTTTTGTTATTAAGCTTATGCCATATACGAAAAGCTCTTTCCTTTGTATAGACATTGGCTTTTGTCTCTAAACTATGCAACAACCACTTCTTAATATACACAGACTTTCAATTTTGCAACAACATATGTCTTTCATTTATTCACAGCTAATGTTCCTGTTTTTTAAGAAGTAAAATCCCTTACTTTTTTGTTATTAAAGAGGCATTATGTGCATACAAATAACTGGATTTTACTGATGTTATTGTTTTATTCTTCATTATCAATATAGAACTCTTTCCTATCAAGAATGAAGACATGTTTATTCTTCATTATCAATTTAAAACTCTTTCCTATGAAGAAGAAAAAAAAGACCATTGCAAAAGAACAAAAACAACCAACAAGGGTATTTCTTTTTATTATTGTCTTGCTTTCTCTCCATAGTTCTTGCCATGATGTTCAACTCTGCAACAACATATGATCCTCCATTTATTCACAGCCATTGTCTTTTTTTTTAAGTAGAATCTCTTACTCTTTTATTAATAAAGAGTCATTATGTGCATACAAATCACTAGATTTTCCTACTGCTATTGTTTTTCATCTAAATCTTTACATGTTTATTCTTTTTGTAAAAAAAGAAAAAAAAAACATTGCAAAAGGACACAAACAACCAACAAGGGTATTCCTTTCTATTATTGTCTTCTTTCCTATCCATAGTTATTGCTATGATCTTTGCCACAAAGCAATGCTCTTTGCTTTCTAAATCATAAACTTAATATTTGTCTCCTCCCTACATAGCTTTAGTGATTGTTTATGATTTATACATGCAAATGTCTTTTCCCTTCATATCTTTACTGACATCAGCCCATGTAGGTGCAATGTTGGGGACATTGCCACATCGTGGCTCTTGTTTGCCGTTAGTTTCTTAGTTGATCTGATCCATCGACCTTTTGGTCATTTTTTTTATTTTTAACTTTAAGCACATTGCACAATTCTTCATCAATAACATCATTTTGCAAAGGAGAACGCAATTGTACTTGACTTATTATGTCTGGGTGTATCAATTATGTGTTTTAGTGAATTACGAATATGTCACTTATTGGGATGTGTGGGTTAGGTGTGAGTGCATTTATTGTTTGGGTGTGTCACTTACACACACATAAGATATGTATATATGCACATAATCAATTCACTCGCACTCATAAGTAGGCACTCACATCCACATAAGTGATATATTGACACCAAAGTGCCACTCATGTAGTCACACACCTAAGTGTCACTTAAGTGTAGGAATGTTGCTCTCACACACATTAACAATGCACTCACACACATGCATCACATGTATGTGTCACTTGTGTGAGTGTGCTTCTCGAGTTTGAATGTGTCACTTATGTAGGTGGGTAGGTTAGGTGTGTGAGTGTGATGCTCATGTTTGAATGTGTTGCTTATATGCGTGAATTTTTTGATGTGTGAGTGTGTCGCTTATGTGCTTGAGTGAATCTCTTATGTGTGTAAGTACAATGCATATGTGTGAGTGCATCCCTTATGTAAGTGTGTGATTACATCAATGCTTATGTGGGTGTGTGAGTATTTCACTTATGTATGTGTGTAGGTTAGGTGTGTGAGTGAGTCATCTATATGTATGGGTATCACTTATGTCTATGAATGCATCATTTATGTGCGAGTGTGCACATTTCTATGTGCATGAGTGTGTTGCTTATGTACATAGTGACTTGATTATGTGTTGGTGTGTTTGTTGCTTATGTGTGTCACTTAATTGGTTATATGCCAATGCTATTTATGTTCATGAGTGTGTCACGTATGTTAGGTGTGCCACTTATAGTATACCAATTTTTCACTTATGTACATAAGTGTGCCATTTATATTATAGGGAGGAGCATCATTTATGTGTGTCACTACACTAGTTATGTGCCTACGTGTAATGCTTATGTTAGGTGCACATCAGTTATGTCTATGAGTGCATTTATAATGTTTGTGTCTGTGTTACTTATTTTATATGCATGAGTGTGTATTTTATGTTAGATGTGTTGTTTATATGCATGGATGTATCACTTTAATTAAGTACACCATTTATGTGAATAATTGCAAAGCTTGTGTGTACAAGTGAATTGTTTATGTTAGGTACATAGCATATGTGCGTGAGTGCATCACTTAATATGTTCGGTGTATCGCTTATGTCAAAAGAGTGCCAAAAGATCCAAATGATCCCACACAAATCCAAAATCCCATCCAACTACTTCCA
Organism: Larix kaempferi; assembly: GCA_027924585.1. Lineage (NCBI taxonomy): Eukaryota > Viridiplantae > Streptophyta > Pinopsida > Pinales > Pinaceae > Larix > Larix kaempferi. The sequence goes on along the minus strand of BSBM01000343.1, from coordinate 10,814,282 downwards.
AATAATATTGTTTTCCATTGAAAGGATGCATGGGATTGAAGGCAAGGAAGGTGGCCATAACTCCCTATCTTGATCTCTTTGCATATACTTCCACATGTACACTATGATGTACGTTTGCTATTCTTTCAATTAATTCATGGGAGAGGTGTATGGATTGATACCCCCTATGACACTTAGGAATCCTTCTTCTATATGTGCTCTTATATTGGTTATATAATCTACCCTTTTATTCAAGGAACCTAATAGTGAGGGATGGATTGAAATTGTGCCACTACGCTTAGAATTCTTGGAGTTGTGATTTTTATTCCAAATGATTGCAAGACAAAGATATTATGAAGCAATCAAATGATGATGGAAAATTCGCAAACAACTATAATGTGCTTGAACCACATTCCTTTGATCATTGCAATGCTTGGAATACCACTAAGGATTCTACCCCATTATTCATTGCAGTTTCTATGTCCTAAGTGAAATCACATTACTAATTTCCTCTAGGTTAAGAGAAATGATCTCCAGTACACTTACAGCTCCTTATTACACCGCCACTTACCAAGTGTAGTAGTAGGATAATTGGGGATTCAAAATTTGTAATGAGAACAAGGAGACAAACTAAATGAACGAGGGATGAACTGGGGTACAAGATAGACAACATGGAATGTGCGACCTTGGATATGGGATGTACAACCATTTTAGTGTTTTTTTCACCTTTTTTGGATCTCGTTTGTTTTCCTTTTTGTCTTGTTTGTGGTAACACAAGAGATGATACAAGGTGATGGAAAACAAGATGCAAAGTGACATATTTGAGATGCAAAGAAGGCACAAAAGAGATTCCAAAACAAAAAGAAAGGACATAAAACAAGGTGCAATTAAAATGAAAAAAATAAATAGAACATGCAATTGACGTAAGGAAACACAGGAAACAATGCCACCTATAGCATCCTTTTTTGCATCTTAAAAAATGGTAAAAACAAAGAAACCAAGAACACAAAAAATGGCACTCCATGCTTGTATTGCAATAATGTTACGAGTTTGTTATTTTTTCACAAAATATGTTGAGGTTTATCATGAATATCCTTGATGTGGTCTATAAACCTTATGGCATTCCCACGTCCATTGACCTCCGTCTTTGTCGTTGCATCAATAATAGGAAGAAAAATGGCAGATGGATCATTTGAAAAGTACACTACATACTTCAAAATGTGACATCGCTATCACATTATGTAGTGCATGATTAATTATGTTGCATATATTGGATATTGGAATCCCATGTCTTTGAATGCTTAGGATAAAAAAACTACAACAATTAAACTATTGTGTGATTTGCTACCATGGTCTAATAATATACCTAAGGATAAAAGGAAGTGCTCCTCTTTAGGTGTCTATCAAACCCCGCAATTCTTGCAAAAATAGCTAACAAATCTTATATCGATGTTGGAGACGATTGATGTTGGTAAAGAAAAATGCACCCATAGCTTCTTAAAGAAATATTGTTTTGCCTATGGCTTTGAAATTGTTTCTTATATAGTGTCATCAAAAACATCTTGTTGAAGTGATCCAAAACGAGCATAAGATAGTCATTAACCCAAAGTAGCATAGGATAGGTATTGCCCCTGGTAGTTGCTAGTGGACCTCTAAAGAAACCCATTAAAAATAGATCCCATGATCTCTTCACAAAGACTGGAAGTGGAATGCATTTGCCTAACTTTTGATTTGTTGTTTTGGATATGCTACTAAGAGAGAAAAGTATTATGAATTTTGGCACCGCATGTATCATCTTCAACAAGTATAAATACCTATATAAATTAGTAGTTTTCTTCTCCACTTCAAAGTGTCATGATATTTTGGAATGGTGCACCTAACACAATAGTTGTAATTTGTGATTTCCTTAAGGAACACAAATGGTATTCATGTAATAAAATGATATGTCCTTCAATAATTAATATTGAAATGCTTTAGCCCATGGGGTGTATAATAGACGGTGAAGGGTGTATTGTTAAGGGACTCCTTGCATAAGGTCATTGGTTTGAAACTTCGTGGGTACCAGCTTACAAAAAAATTATATCGAAACACCTTATCTAGTGGGATATGCACAAAATTTGGTAGGACCTCATATATGCATGCATAGTTTGGACAATGTGCATAAGCTTCTTTGAACCTACTGAAACCAAATCACTAAAGTTGCATAAACACCATGAACCTTACTAATAGAGGTCTTAAGAGGAAGTCTACAACTTTATTTATGTTTCTTTTACACTATTTAAGCATAAGGTTGAACTGGTCCAAACAAGTAATCTATTTCATGTGGCATGCATTATTGATATTTCTTTGTGTTTGGAGAAGTTGAATAGGCTTGTGATCATTGTGTGTGGTTGTCTATTTTTTAAGAAAGTAATCCATAGAATTTCATTGCCGGAATTAATATTTACTTCTCTTGGCCATACATTGAATAGTTCATAACTTTGCTTGGAAATATTTTAGAGTGATATACAATACCTCTTCAATGTTGCATCAAAATTGTCCTCACAACATTTCTAAAGGCATATGCCTAGATCTTGAAGGCTTGTTGACTATCAAGTAAGGAAAGAACTAGAGTGGTCAAAACTTTGTGCTTGATCTCTTTAAACTCTTCATTTTGCACAACACCCACCCAATAAAAATTGACTTGGTCACACTTCAATAAGTTAAAAGAATGAACAACATTGGAAAATTACACAATAAACTTTCTAAGATAACCAAGGACTCCCATGAAGCTTCAAGAGTCATGAATGTTCTTTGATAGTGACCAACAAATTGCTAAAATCGTTGGATCAATGTCAAGTCCATCCAAGTTCACATAGAACCCAATATAAATATGTTGTATGTATACAAATGTACACTTCTTTAATTTATAAGTAATGGTGCTTTGCACAAAGTTGCAAATACTTTGGTCCAAGTGCTACATTTGGGCCTCCCAACTTTTATTCAAAACTAGTATGTCATATAGGAACATGATAAAACTGAGTCAAAATATGGTATAAGAACTTCATTCATTATTCTCATGAATGTCATAGGGGCAATAGTAAGACCGAATGTCAACATCAATAGCCCTTCAAATAGTCAGCATATCTTAAAAGTTTCTCTTCCATGTATCTCCCTGCCTGATATGGATTTGGTGGTAACCAAAATTCAGATAAATCCTTTTAAGAGCTTGGTTTCCTAAGTTGATCTATTAGGTCATCGATATGTGGCAACAAATATCAATCTTAAATGTGAAATTTTTTGAAGAGTTGCTAACCCAAACTTGTTCAACTCTATGTGGCATCCTGTTAGTTTTCTAGATAATCATGACAACTTGCAAGGATGATAAGCAATAGACTTAATGGACTCATGTAAAAGATATATTGTTTATTACAATGAAGTCAATGGATACAATGGGATTGATCCCCTTTTATGTCATCGATGAGGTAGTTCTTCCAATGTTACATCATTACACTTTATTAACTAAATTGTCTAATGACATAACTTTATTAGCTAATCATTATACTTTAATCTCCCTCTCAAGGATTACAATACAATTTAAAAAAAAACATTTAAAAAAACATTATTCACATGCTTCTCTTTAGCACTTATCCATAGAAAAACAATGATTCTCTATTGCCATACAGTGGCTCTAATACAATGGCATGCCCTACACATGACAGTGCCCTCGTCCACTCATAGGTGGCTTCTTTTCACACAACAACACCCCCTTCACACTTCTTCAATATCATGGACCACCCTACCCATGAAAGTTCCCATGTTTAATCATCAACAAGTGGTTTCCCTTTACACGACAATGCCCCCTTCACAATTTTATTCATGCACAACTCCACAATCATCTTCTTGGGCATGCAAGATTCCTTCAAGTTGCTCCCTATTCCTCTGAAATGTATAGACTCCTAGATATAATTCATGTTTCCTAGCATCATTGGACACGATTATCACTTGCAAAGTCTCACAACCCTTGGAAAGGTATGATGTCGAATTTTCAAATCCACAAGCATCTTGGATGATTGACCATTTATCTATCATTCATCGCAACCCTCTCTATCTGCAACGTGTAGGCCTCTCAAATCATGAAAGCATCATTTGTTTTTATTGTCCTCTATCCTAATCATGCATAAAGGTTTTCATTTTTATAATATTTGAGACATGTCATGCTCTTTACAACCTTGTCTAAGTTGCTTGTGCACATTGTCTTATGTATCGTACGTTGAATGCCTTCAAACCAATCACTTGGTATTCTAATTGACTAGTTGAAAAATGTCGTGACACATTCAAACTAAGCAACAAAGATACTCGCACTGGCCAATCATGACATGATATGATTTTTCTAATCAATGGGTTTTGAGAGTTTCACATCATCATCAAGATTCAAGATTCACCACAAGGCTTCCGATTTGATATGGCATTCTAACTCCTTGAGGTTAGCCGATGACACTGTAACTCTACTCCATGAGATGACATAGGTCCTATCTAGCATGTTTGCGTCAAACTTGCCATCTAGTTAATTCTAATAACCATTGCAAATCACCAAGGTTACATGCCCATCCACTTTCATAATCGTTCCACCTGTAATGCCAAATCCAAATATGTTGTGTGTGGAGTACACAAAAGTTTGGTGTGCATTGTTGTGTTTGTCTGTGAGTGAGTTGCAATTAGTTTTTTGTTTGGTCGCTGCTTGAATCCCTCTTCTCCTAGAAATTTATAAACAACTCTTCACAAACAACAACAACTATGTTTGAAAGATAGGCACTGGCTTTCTCTCTATGCACTAACATGGTTTCCCTTACAATTTGCTAGTAGTTCGATATCCTTTGACAACAATAGTTAACAAAAATTTTGGTTATTATTGAACAAGATTCAAGATCTTTCAGCTCTAATACCATGTTAGTTTTTTAGATAATCAAGACAACTTGCAAACATGGTAAGCAATGAACTTAATAGACTCATGTAAAAGATATATCAGTGATTACAATGAAGTTAATTTACGCAATGGAGTTGATCTCCTTTTATGTCATCGATGAGCTAGTTCTTCTACCATTACATTGTTACAATTTATTAACTAAATTGTCAAACACCATAATTTTATTAGATAAGCCTTATACTTTAACTCGTCCTTGTTTGGAAGAAAAATACTTGTTGATCTGCATGGTGGTGAGTTGAGCCGAATGTTGCCCTTGTATAAGAACTCCTAAAGTTGTTGCTTGATCTCCCCATTTTCCAACAACGAAGCTGTATATAATGCCTAATTTGATTTAGCGGTTCTTTGTTACAATTCAATACAATGCTCTATTGCATGGCTTGGATGGATTGGAGGCGTCCTATGTAGTTCCTTGAACAACCCAAAATAGTGCATCAATAACATGTCCCACTACTTCTATGGTTCTAACTTTTCCTATCGCACCGAAATTGTGTACAACAAGGTGTCTAGGTTCTTGCCTACCTAATTGAAGAGTGCCACTCTCTCAACTTTTTCAATGCATAAGACTAACCTAATAAACTAACTTAAAGCTTTGATTAATGTATGCACTTCAATAATTGAAACAAGTGCTAAGGATGCTAGATCATTATACAGTATCAATGAATAAGTTTAGTCATCTTTAAAAACTCAGAGTGCCACTCTCAACTTTTTCAATGCATAAGACTAACATAGTAAACTAACTTAAAGCTTTGATGGATGTATGCACTTCAATAATTGAAACAAGTGCTAAGGATGCTAGATCATTCTACAGTATCAATGAATAAGTTTAGCCATCTTTAAAAAGTTTGTACGCATTTAATTGTTATTAATAAATAACTTTATGATCCCACATGTATGAATTACCAATACCTCACCATGCATCCAATAGAACAACATCAAACTCCATTAATATAATGGCATATCATTACAAAATTTACCTTGCACTTTCAAGGAATGCAAAAGTCCTTGCGCCTGCTTAGATAACCTATGGTTAAGTAAGGTTCATTGTGTATAATTGTAAGCAAGTTATGTTTGTTCACTACCATCACCTCTGCAAATATATGACAATTTTGTAAATTTAACAACAATCTTCTAGAAGACTTCAAAGATTCCACAAATCCTACATGAAATTACATTGGAAAACACCTCCACTATTCTTTTAAATATTATTTTTTATATTGTTTTGTGAAAATTACCTATTATTTTGTTGTAAAATTTATATATAAATGAAAATTAGTTAACCCCTTGGCATGGGGCTAAACTATAACAAGGTGTTTTTTTAGCCATAATAGCTGATCATAAGGGAAGGAGTTGTTCAATAGAGTTCAAGGTATTGGATAGGGTGCAAGTGAAAGAATAATTAAAGATTAAAATCATAAAATTTTAATTATTAATTAATTAAAATTTAATTTAGGTTTAGTTCTTAAACAACACATGTAAGTTAAAATTGTTTTGTAAAAACAATTCACGTAAGTTTATTTTTAAAATTGTTATTTTTTAAAATTTATTTGAACAAAATAAAAAATCTTGTATTTTTATTAAAATTGTAAACTATTTATTAAATTCATTTTAAAATTGTTATTTTCTAAAATTTATTTAACAAAATAAAAAATCTTGTATTTTCATTAAAATGGTAAACTATTCAATTGATTATATACTAAAATCAAAAGTCAAATGTCCATGAAAAGAGTCGAAGCACATGAAAAGAGTCGAAGCATATTGCAAAAGGAGGGAGGGCTTGAACCTCCGACCTTGTGCTCAACAGCCACACGCTCTAACCAACTGAACTATTCCAGCAATTTTACTCTTTATTTTGTTATTTATTTGTTGTTATGACTCGAACCCGGGTTGCCTAGGTATTCCAAACTGGACTAAACGGCAACGGATATATATTGGACAATATTATAAGTATCCTAAATTTAGGGAGAAATAAATAGATGTATTAGAGACGCACTTGCTCGAAGAACGAGTTAAACGTGTAATATACTCCTCTCTCGGGTTTTTTAAATGTATAAATGTATTTGGTTAAATTTGATTCAAATTTTGAAATTTTAAGTTTAAATAATATGTAGTTGTTCCAATAAAAAAGGAAGAAAATTCTAACGTGAGAATTTGTATAATTGTAATTTTTTTATCATTAAAATTTGATTGTTTTAACCATGGGGAATTGGTAACTTTGTCGGGGTTCACTTAGGCTAGGCCCAAGTTTAAAGCCGGTGGCTACCACTATAACCCCAAGAGTACACCCAACAACCCGCAAGTTAGGTATACCATTAACTTATGACTTAGCAAGGGCCAAGACATCTGGAGACCATAAATATAATCCATATTCCAAACTCAAATCGGGACACCTATCCCTTTAGCCTTATCACAACAAACCAATGTCTCATTGGGGGATTTGAACCCTAGTAGGTAGAGTAAAAACCATTACATCCGACCAATAGGCCCCCAAATCCTTGACTAAAATTGATCTTTTATTATTGGATTTCACCATGCTACATAATGGATGGATTGTTTGCAGGCAACTCTCTTAGTAAAGGCAAACATGGCTTCCCACTTTCAAATCAAATTATACAAGAGAGGTGCATATGCTTAACTTGCTCATGTGTTAGTGAATACAATAATAAATTATCAGTTTTTTTTCAAAAATTGATATAATCATGTGTTGGTTTGGATCCATGCATTGACTCTCGAGTCCCTTGGAGAGGTCTATGGTGACTTTTAGCCAACATGGAGGAAGCCCCATTCGAAAGAGGGATTCAAATCATATATGAGTTCATGGGAGGTATTCAACATGATACTTATGTTGTTGATAAAAATTCAACGTATAACATTGTATGTGGAGTTGTAACAATGTACGAATAATGAAAGGGGTCAAATTCAAGTTGACTAATTGTGGATATGAACCCTTAACCAAAATGTTAACGCCAATGATTTGACAAGGTATCATGTCATTGATAGAAATTTAACCCATTGAGCAATAGTATGTAGAGTTGTAGCAATGCATGAACGTTGTGGGGGGTTGGACTCAATACCAATTTCCCATGCCCAATCAGGCATTCAACAAAGTACTCATACCATTTTACGAAATTCAACCCAAGGCATTGTATGTAGACTTGTAACGATGCACAGGCACTAATGAGGGATCAAGCTCAATATCAACTACATGTGGATATGATTCCTTAACAATAATTCCAAAGAGACTATTCATAAGATACCCACATTCTCTATAGCATTTCAACTCATAAAGTTGTATGTGGAATACCAACCCATAACATTGGTAAAAACACCCATTTTGATATATATTAAAAAAAACATTGTAACCACACATTATAACGACAATGCACATCGCTAAAACATGCAATGAAGATTATAATGCAAGAGTCTCAAATCATACTACCACTAACACATCTTGCCCGTATTCACCATTTTCTAGGAACCGATTTAACCATGAAATCAAATTCTCTTTTTTTGAATCACAAGACAGATCTAACCCAAATAAAAAACATTTATAAAAACATTTATACTACCATGTCTTTGTCTCTAAATTTCTTACTTGACTTCCTAACAAATATAATGGATGTAGCACATGTTCTAATTTCCTCCACTAGATGAGAACTTAGAAGACTAGATGGTAGAGGTCATATTCATATTTGTGTGTGTGTGTGTGTGTTTTATAAAAACTGGTAAAATATCCTTCAACTAAGTGATATGTGTTATATAGTGTGTTTTAATGTCATCAAAACCATTTAAAGCTTACACCTAAATGTATATGTGTTAATAAAACTCGATCATTTCTTTGGCAACTCTTAGACCACATAATAGCATAATGTCGTGTGCATCCAAACTCTTGTTTGCACAACATTCAAGGGACAATTTTTCAAATGCTAATAATGTATGAGTGCTAAAGGTCAAAAAGGAAAGGGAGAACTTGGAGGATTTGGATCTCTCTCGACATTAAATGATGAATGTTCAAAATCAACCATTTTCCAATTTAATTTAATTTCACCTGCATTTGATCCACAAACCACCATCAATACAAGTATATAACTATAAACAACATGATGCGATGACATATTCTTTAATTAGGTCATCTATTTAAAGAATATGTCATCTCGTCAAAGTACCTTCTAAGTTATAATACTACATACATCTAATGTAGATGTATGTAACATTATAACTTAGAAGGGACTTTGAAAAAAAATCAGGTCCTCAATGCACTGCATATTATGTAGCACATAATGGTCGATGCACTTGAGTTGATTAAGAGCACTGACTACAAATTTCTATGAAAACCATTGCAAGTACAAACCTCCACAATTTATATTCATGAAGGTTTATACCTCTACTTTGGCCAAAATATGCCTTTCTTGGTGCATTTACAATGCACCGACATGTATCATAAGAGCTTTTCAACCATATTATAAAAGTAAGTTTAAGAAAACCTTAATCCATTGTTGTGCCAAAAATTAGAAGGAAAAATTTTGCAAAAGATTTTTACTAAAGAAAAGATCGGAGTGGAGAGAAGGATTAATGAGGATAATTCCTAAGAGGCTATCATAGGTCGCACACATATCTATAGAGGATAAATTTCAGGGATTTAATTTCATTATTTGCATCTCAACAATTTTTTCCTTTATTGTTTCACAAATTCCCTCTAATATTGCTTTTTTACTATGCACATTTACGTTACATTTCGACAAACAGATAAGAGTATAACTTGCTCACCCTCATTGTTGCAAACCCTAGATTTGTTTTTCCTTCCCTTTATTTTTCTTGTTTCTACGAACCCTAGCTTTCTTGTTGCTTTCCTTTATTTTGTCGTCATTGCAAACCCTAACAAAACATATTATGGTCCCCAAAGTTTATGATTTTTCTTCTTACAGGTTGGGATTGACAAGATGTATCCTTTTTGGGCTTCATGGTCCGTGGACAAGCTAGGTTGGTACATTCTATTATTTATCTACAAGGACATGCATGAGGCTTGTAGGCTACTCCCGGATGGTGACTTGATGCTTGTAGGATTCAGGTAGCTGTATAGTTTTTATTTTCAGGTTGGCATGGGTTTCAATTTTGACAAAGGTGGTAAAGTTGCATGTTGGCTACTGGTACCACTACAAGATTTTAGATTGGTAGGGATTCTATTTCGCCTTTATTTTATGCCTCATGATTGTCATGGATCTCTATTATATGGTATGGTCATTGTCGAGAGGTTGTCAAGTATCAAAAGGATACTCCTGAAAACATATTTTTCCTTTGTTTTTTGAGTTTGTATCGATATAAGCTTCAGTTCTGAGATTGTTTTTTGTAGTCAGATGGATTATTTTCAAATATGTGCTAGCTTTCGTGAAGTTTATGTAGTGATAGGTAGATTGTCCCACAAAGACTGCGAGGGATTTGATATGGGAATGTTTGAACGGTTTTTGTAAAATTGTATCTTGATTATTAAATAAGAATAGAAGATATACCCGTTTTTTTTCCTCTTTAAAAAAAAACACTACAATGGTTTATTTTCCTTACCCTATCATAAAGTTATTTGTTTTTTTGGGGATTAGGGTATTTATTGCTTATGGTTTTTGTTGGCCTCAAACAATCATTCAATGTAAATAATGTTTTCAATGAGTTGGGGCATGTTTATTGTCTTAAATTTTTTATCCATGATTCTTTTGGATGAATTTGAAACCAACGTTTCGAGCAAAAACCTTGCTCATCTTCAGGGAAGTAGAGCTCGCAAGAATTTTATGAAAAAATCATCAAATGTTTTGAATCATCTTGTTCATTTTTTTACTCCAAACCTTGTCCTTGTCAAAACAAAAATTACAAAACAATTTTGAGTTGTGTAGTGTGATGTGCAACATACAATAATGATGCACTAATGTGTCTATGTCTATCATTATATGGTAACCATACCAACCACAAGAGTTGACAAATGGTTGTGTTAGGATTTTGTATAGATACACATTAAGATACTTGGTGTCTATTATATAGAAAGGTAACATTAATGTTCTATATATGGGAAATCACATTATAAATATATACAACAACTAATTTATATCTATCTTAAATTATCAAATAAATAATAATCAAAGAGATTTGATCCTTCTATATGTTTAATAGATCTGGCAATGTATATTAATTTATAAAAAAATCAATTGATATTATCAATAAATATGTTGCACTTACAAAAATGTTACACACCTCTAAATTGAATTGTAAAATACACCTCTAGCTGTTACAGTAGAAGATGGGAACTTGTTCTATCCCTTTTTGTTTTTGTGAAGACATTCTATGGCAACCCCATGCTGGAAAGGAAACTATCGTTCAAAGTATCATTGTAAGGAAACTGTCGTTCAAAGTAGAACTATAGTAAAGTTCCATGTAGGATAAAAACCCACCAAAATGTCGTTTTTTGGGGCCATTTTTTAATTAAATTTAGCCAAATTCTTGTTTGAAAATTGCAATTTATGTAATTTTGCAATCTGAACAATCACAATGATCTTTCCTAGACTAAATACCACATTTTGAAACTACTCAAATCGTCGAAATCACTATTTAAGCAATAGAAACTGCAATTTCAACCATTTTTCTTTTGCTGGATTCCATAAAGTTCTATGTATACTTTGATTCCTTTGTGAATAGCAAAGTATAGTATTTTTTTCTCCATGAAAAAAAAATCATAATAAATTGTTTCCTAAATTCAAAATGTAATGTCTTGATTTGACATCTCAAACCCTATATTACATTCAAATGTGATCGATGATCATTGGTTTGTCACGATCCTACCTACTTGGCATAAACCACATTTATTATGTCCAAGAGCATGAATCGCATTCTATCATTTCAAGGAACAATTTGCAAGCTTTCGGATTTTAAACCCCTCTGGATCATGCGCGTATGAAGCGATTTTCCCTAAGAGGGGGTTCCCCTAGTTTTTATATGCCCCTGCAGTAGATATGATTCTGCAATTGAGATGCATACGTAGACGAATCAATATCTTCTAACTAACCATCACTTAGTTTTTGAATCTTCATCAACTGCAATAAGCCTCATATCCTCTTCAACTTCACACATCCAACACTTAGTTTTTGAAGCTTCATCAAGTGCAATAAGCCTCGTATACTCTTCAACTTCACACATACATATGGGTAAAACTCCCCCAAAGACAACATTTCGACAAACAGATAAGAGTATAACTTGCTCACCCTCATTGTTGCAAACCCTAGATTTGTTTTTCCTTCCCTTTATTTTTCTTGTTTCTACGAACCCTAGCTTTCTTGTTGCTTTCCTTTATTTTGTCATCATTGCAAACCCTAGCAAAACATATTATGGTCCCCAAAGTTTATGATTTTTCTTCTTACAGGTTGGGATTGACAAGATGTATCCTTTTTGGGCTTCATGGTCCGTGGACAAGCTAGGTTGGTACATTCTAATATTTATCTACAAGGACATGCATGAGGCTTGTAGGCTACTCCCAGATGGTGACTTGATGCTTGTAGGATTCGGGTAGCTGTATAGTTTTTATTTTCAGGTTGGCATGGGTTTCAATTTTGACAAAGGTGGTAAAGTTGCATGTTGGCTACTGGTACCACTACAAGATTTTAGATTGGTAGGGATTCTATTTCGCCTTTATTTTATGCCTCATGATTGTCATGGATCTCTATTATATGGTATGGTCATTGTCGGGAGGTTGTCAAGTATCAAAAGGATACTCTTGAAAACATATTTTTCCTTTGTTTTTTGAGTTTGTATCGATATAAGCTTCAGTTCTGAGATTGTTTTTTGTAGTCAGATGGATTATTTTCAAATATGTGCTAGCTTTCGTGAATTTTATGTAGTGATAGGTAGATTGTTCCACAAAGACTATGAGGGATTTGATATGGGAATCTTTGAACGGTTTTTGTAAAACTGTATCTTGATTATTAAATAAGAATAGAAGATATACCCGTTTTTTTTCCTCTTTAAAAAAAAACACTACAATGGTTTATTTTCCTTACCCTATCATAAAGTTATTTGTTTTTTTGGGGATTAGGGTATTTATTGCTTATGGTTTTTGTTGGCCTCAAACAATCATTCAATGTAAATAATGTTTTCAATGAGTTAGGGCATGTTTATTGTCTTAAATTTTTTATCCATGATTCTTTTGGATGAATTTGAAACCAACATTTCGAGCAAAAACCTTGCTCATCTTCAGGAAAGTAGAGCTCGCAAGAATTTTATGAAAAAATCATCAAATGTTTTGAATCATCTTATTGATTTTTTTACTCCAAACCTTGTCCTTGTCAAAACAAAAATTACAAAACAATTTTGAGTAGTGTAGTGTGATGTGCAGCATACAATAATGATGCACTAATGTGTCTATGTCTATCATTATATGGTAACCACACCAACCACAAGAGTTGACAAATTGTTGTGTTAGCATTTTGTATAGATACACATTAACATACTTGGTGTCTATTATATAGAAAGGTAACATTAATGTTCTATATATGGGAAATCACATTATAAATATATACAACAACTAATTTATATTTATCTTAAATTATCAAATAAATTATAATTAAAGAGATTTGATCCTTCTATATGTTTAATAGATCTGGCAATGTATATTAATTTATAAAAAAATCAATTGATATTATCAATAAATATGTTGCACTTATAAAAATGTTACACACCTCTAAATTGAATTGTAAAATACACCTCTAGCTGTTACAATAGAAGATGGGAACTTGTTCTATCCCTTTTTGTTTTTGTGAAGACATTTTATGGCAACCCCATGCTGGAAAGGAAACTGTCGTTCAAAGTATCATTGTAAGGAAACTATCGTTCAAAGTAGAACTATAGTAAAGTTCCATGTAGGATAAAAACCCACCAAAATGTCATTTTTTTGGCTATTGTTTAATTAAATTTAGCCAAATTCTTGTTTGAAAATTGCAATTTCTGTAATTTTGCAATCTCAACAATCACAATGATCTTTCCTAGACTAAATACCACATTTTGAAACTACTCAAATCGTCGAAATCACTATCTAAGCAATAGAAACTGCAATTTCAACCATTTTTCTTTTGCTGGATTCCATAAAGTTCTATGTATACTTTGATTCTTTGTGAATAGCAAAGTATAGTATTTTTTTCTCTGTGAACAAAAAATCATAATAAATTGTTTCCTAAATTCAAAATGTAATGTCTTGATTTGACATCTCAAACCCTATGTTACGTTCAAATGTGATCGATGATCATTGGTTTGTCACGATCCTACCTGCTTGGCATAAACCACATTTATTGTGTCCAGGAGCACAAATCGCATTCTATCATTTCAAGGAACAATTTGCAAGATTTCGGATTTTAAACCCCTCTGGATCATGCGCGTATGAAGCGATTTTCCCTAAGAGGGGGTTCCCCTAGTTTTTATATGCCCCTGCAGTAGATATGATTCTGCAATCGAGATGCATACGTAGACGAATCAATATCTTCTAACTAACCATCACTTAGTTTTTGAATCTTCATCAACTGCAATAAGCCTCATATCCTCTTCAACTTCACACATCCAACACTTAGGTTATGAAGCTTCATCAAGTGCAATAAGCCTCGTATACTCTTCAACTTCACACATACATATGCGTAAAACTCCCCCAAAGACAACATTGTTTCCATACTTTCCAGGAGCACCCAAAAACACATATCTGCCAAAGCTTTATACAATGCGCCAACCCCATATGATCTTCAACTTCACACATTCATATGCATAAAACTCCTCCAAAGATACCAATGTTTCCATCCATACTTGGCAGCTCTTCAAGGTCAAAGCACCTTGAACATTTAGTAGTCAAAGCTTTTCCCACTACTCCAAATCCTATATGCTCTTCAACTTCACATATCCATATGCGTAAACTCATCCAAAGATACCATTGTGTCCTCCCTACTCAATAGTTGTTCCAACTCAGAGCACCCAAAAATACTTATCCACCTAAGCTTTGTCTAATGCGCCAAACCTTGTATGCTCTCCAGCTTCAGACATTCATATGCATAAGACTCCTCCAACAATACCAATGTTTTCATACTCGAAAAATCTTCTAACTTAGAGAACCCATGAACATTTAGCAGTTGAAGCTTTTCCCACTGCTCCAACCTTTATATGCTCTTCACCTTCACACATCCATCTTGCCATAGGTTGTGAGCATTTTGGTTGCAATGGCTAATGTTGTTACCAACAAGTGGTAGTTGTGTTTATACCAATGCAATGCAACAATATAAGCCATGGTTGAATCAACTAGCAGTTGTGGCTTGCCTCTCCCTAGATGCTAAGATGGACAAGATGGAAGTTCCTCTCCTTTCCGACTTTCAGGTAATTATTGAAGTTGCATGTGACTACTTGTTTCCTTCTCACCTATCTTGTAGTGTTTTGGAATAACTTCCACCATTATAAAATCTTCTCTCCTCTCTTGCCATAGGTTGAGGAGGCTAAGTATATATTTGAATCAAGCACCATTAGGAAAACGGAGTTATTGGTGCTCAACACCCTTGAATGGCACATGAACCATATAACTCAATGTAAGAAGATTGATGGATACGATCCGCTTACTTAGTGGGGCAACTCTAGATTGGAAATTTTGATTTTCTTTCCTATAGTGATCATGCAAGTCATGTGATTGGGTTGGGTTGGAGAACCAACATTGTTGGATTTTCACAATGCACTGACAAGGAGATACTGGTGAATACACACAAAGGTAAGTATTACACTTGTGACAATTCAATGATTGATTACAATGTATTATTAATAGAGTGCCACTACTAAATACATTTGATGTGAATTGATTTATCATTAACAATACTTGGAATCTCTGAAAGTTGGATTTCCTTTTCATTTCCCATCCAAAGGACTTAACGTACATTGAAAAATCAAATTGGTTTAAGTGAGTTATCATAGGATATTTTACTGGTTTAATTGGGTTTTAATAAGGATACTTTACATCACTGGTCACTGCATCAATTATTTACAAGAATGTAGTGCTTATGTTAGGTACATCAGTTATGCATGAGTGCATCTATAATGTGTGTGAATGTGCCACTTATTTTATAAGCAAAAGTGTGTATTTTATGCTAGGTGTATTGTTTATGTGCATGAATGTATCACTTAAATTAATTACATAATTTATCTAAATAATTGCAAAGCTTGTGTGCACAAGTGAATTTTTTTATGTTAGGTGCATCACTTATGTTTAAGAGGGCATCATTTATGTTAGTTGTATCACTTATGTGTGTGAGTATGTCACTTGTGTAGTTGGTTTGTTACTTATATGCACTAATGCATTTCTTATATTTGTTGTTTTTGTGCATGGGCGCATCATGTATATTATATGTGCCGCTTATGTGCATCAATGTGCCACTATGTCAATAAAGTGAATTTTTTATGTTTCACACAATGCTAATGCACTAAAAAACTATTAATATTGTTAAAAACTAGAAGGCACCATACTTTCTACTTATCCTTGAGAGTTACTATGGGTTTGAGTCTATTACCAAACATCCTAAGCTGGGGGTCCCACTTGTAAATTTTAATGTAACAAAATTAATTTAAAGTTGATATTACCTTATAAATTTATATTCTCATTTCATTTTTTCATGTGGTTCACCGCCCCAGATATCGGTGCTAGCTTCATCCACAGAATACCCCCCCTCCCACCGAGGGAAAGCCACTGTTGTCTGCGGTTTTAATTGCTAGCTCTGATTACAGAACCAAACCTGGTGGGGACGTCGAGTGAGGCCTCTAATACATTCACAACACAACCACCTCGGGATTTGACCTCGAGACCTCTTACTTGCAAGAACAACTCTCAACCACTCGATCCAACCCACCGGTCTTTATATTCTCATTTCAATAAATTAAAAGAATTTAATATTACAAGTTAAATACAAATCAAAAGTTAATGACTAATGGTGGTATTTAATAAATAAATATAATGATCTTGATTATTATAAAATGTTAATGTTCTCCATGGTTCCAACATTGGGCAAAGATCCTGCAGATCATTCTCTTGGATGGGTTCGCGACCCAGAGAGAATGGCCCCGTCGTAGCCCTTGATTGTGTGTCTTATGGCTCAGATGCTTAGCCTCATCTCGTCATGTGTTGACTAGAGTGGTAGTATGCTAGAGGTCACATTGCATACTCCAGGTGGGAGTGCTCTGTAGCGGGAGTGGTCTATTCTTGTAGAGTGAGATGACTTGTCTATGTTACAAGGAGATCTTATCTCATTGTATATTAGACAAAGTCTAATCTAATGTTGAATTTAACAGTTGTCTCTAAGAAGTGTCCGAGACATCTTAGAGTATGGTCAAACCAACATTGGAGCTCTACTGAAAGAATGTGACTGCATGTGAGGAGATATCAATGAGAAGAAATTTTCTATGATGAAGAAATATCCAAGGAGTCAAGAAAATCCATTGAAGAAGTCCCAGAGAAAGTGGAAATCAAGAAAGAACACAGTTTCCCCAGTAAAGGGGGTAAACTGGCCGTAGAAGACTAAATGACAAGTTTTCTTGAAAGATGAATAAGAGATAAATAAAGAATAGATAAAAGTACAAGTCAGCCTCAAGTGGAAAAATCAATTCAATTGAAGAATATAAATAGAAGAATTCTCACACTTCATTTGACTCATTCAAGCAAGCTCATCTCTCTCAAATGGTGCGCAATTCTCAAGGAATACAAGTGAAGTTCACTAGAATCATAATGTGTGGGGTTTCTCTTATTCTCTTGAAGATTATCTACGCTTGCTAGGGTTTATTGTGAAGGAGGTTGAACCTATCTTGTGCCAGGGTTCAAATCCATGATTGGTATTGTTCTTGTATTTGATTAATTTCTTTTGAGAAAAGTTTGCTAGGTTTTTCTCCCGTTTGGGTTTCCCGGGAAAAATCCTTGTGTCTCTTGTGCATGGTTATCTTTCAATGATCCTTGTTTATTTTCCGCCGCAAATGAATGATTCTATAATTGTGGGATGGAATGAATTATGAATTAAGTTGAAAGATATGAAAATTATACTGCTAAGTTAAACATTCAATATGATATCAGAGCAGTTATGAATAGATGCCATAGCCAAAGACTACTTGTGCCCTAATATGAAAACTAGGGCTTCCAAAAGTGAACACTTCCAACCTCATCCTTGGTTCGATCTAGGTGCATTTGTACTCTCCCTAGGAGGGTGCACTTATTTGTGGAAGCAAATCTCAATTTCGTGAAGTTTCAATTTTGACCTAATTTATGTTGGAATCGAGAAATTAGGGATTTCAATTTCTAACCTTTATGACCAAATATTAGGTTTAATATTATCATTTTGGAGCTCTCCCTAGGAGGGCACATCTTCCTGTGGAATTAGTTTTCACATTTACCAAACTTTAATTTTGACCTAGCTCCTATTAGGGTTTATGGATCATAAATTCATAATGGTGCCGAGTCTTAGAGTGGAAGACAGGCTTGATGGTGCTTCAAATTTTAGATCCTGGAAGACAATAATACTTTTCATTTTGGAAGGAAATGAGATCTAGGATCATGTAAAGAAGGATATCTTAGAACCAGAAGATGATGGAGAGAATCCAAATACAAGAAGAATGAAGCAAAGGCAAAGAGGATCTTGGTATAATTTATAAAATAGCACTTGATTCCTCTTATATATGAGTTGAAGATTGCTAAAGCACTGCATGATTCCATAGTAGGATTGTTCGAAATCAAAACTACCAGTAGAATACTAGCCTTGAGAAATCAATTCCATTGCATAAATATGTCAAACTCATATTTTGTTGTTACTTACTTCATGAAGGTCTCACAATTGAGAGATCAACTTAAAGACATTGGAGACATTATTGAAGATGCAAAACTTGTCATGATGACCCTTAATGGATTTCTTTCCACATGAGAATCATTTATTTAGAGTGTTTGTGGAAGATTAGAGTTTCCCAAGTTTGACAGAATATGGACTGATTGTGTTGAAGAAGAGGTCAGAGTATTATCAAAGGATAGCTCACAGAAACCTCAAGAAGGAGAAAATCAAACTCTTGCATCTAATGCAGTAAAAGGAAGAGGAAGAAGAAAGTTCGAGAAGAATAAAAATACAAGTGAAGGATCAATCCTAGCTCCAAGAAAGAAGGACCTTTCAAAGATAAAGTGTTACACTTGTCATAAATTTGGTCACTATGCTTATCAGTGTACTTAAAGGAAAAGGAAGGAAAAACAGCATGCATAAACAACCTGTATTGATGAACCTCCATCAAGAAGAAAAAAGAAGATAAACTTGAGTAAATTGTAGATGAACTTTGAAAGGAGTATTTCTTTTGATACACTCTAGATATATGTGCACCAGTAACAATATCATCTTTGGATGATGTCTGTCACTAGTGATATACTCCATGAAGACCCACGATGAAGACTTCAACATATTCCAGAAGTTCAAACGAAGATCAAGGTTTTCAGGGCAGACGATGAAGGAGAGCACCCTCCCAAAAAATCTAGTGATTTTTGCAAGGAGGAAGAGATCAAGAGGGAGCCAACAAAACAAGCAAAGATAAGTATTTTATACTTTATATGATAAGTTTTATTTGCTCAAATTAAATTGTTTTCTTTATTGATGAATATCATGACTGTTTAAATTAGCATTGGTTAACCCTTGTGGACATTTATGTCATGGATGGGTCCATTATAAAGATTATGGAGACAAAGATCTGTGATGCGACCAGTATGACAGTTATGCTCAGGTCAAGTGTCCCTCCAATAGATTGATCATATGTCTATCCGTACGAGACAATAGAGCCAACAAAACAAGTGGATCTGTCAAGAGATCATGTAGTGATTAGGCAGCAGGCTGCCAGGCTAGCCATAATCCATGATGGAAGAATATTAGTCCATCATAAAGAATGATGTGTGATAGTGTCGAGACCTGAAGGGAATTTAATGGTGACCTCCAAGTAGATCTATAAGATCTAGCATCCAGTCCATATTAGCATCCGAGAAGGCTCATTATATAATCTATGGAGCTATCCATTCTTGTAGAACCTGAGAAATCCTTGGATGGTATCCAATAGACACACTTAATGGGAGGTGACACAAATGGATACACAGGGGAAAACGATCTTCCATGATCCTGAGCTATATGGTGTAAGGATATTGGCCCAAAAGCATAGTATCCAAATGTAGTGAGTGCATGATACCTAGACATAGAGAGAGCAGAGTGTCCAGATGCATAGGGAGCATGATACTCATATGCAAAGGGCGCAGGATACTCGAAGGGAGAAGTATGCTTCCACATAGAGAGAGTAGCCACAACACAAATTTTTGATAGAGAATACTTTGTACGGACTCAAGTAGGCCTCCGGAGCCTAGTATGCAAAAATTGATAGATACTTGATGAGATTGGGTTTCACCAAGAGTGATGCAGATTCCAACCTTTACTACAAGGTTGTTGATGATGATCCAATGATCTCGGTATTGTATATTGTATGATTTGTTCCTTACAGAAGCATAGATGCTCATAGACAAGGGCAAGAGGAGTTGGCCTATGAGTATGAGATTATTGGGATTGGAGGTATGATGAGATCTTCCTGAGTCAGTATACAGTTGAGATCATGAGATATTTGGGATGATGGATTGCAATTCCATGGCTATACCTATGGAGGCATATCTGGAGAAGCTAAGTGATTCTGCTTCAGATTCAAAAACTGTGGATCCCATGATATGCAGATCTGGAGAAGCTAAGTGATTCCACTTCAGATTCAGATTTGGTGATGCATGGACATTTAATAAGATCCTTGATGAGATGTTTGGTTTGCCATAAATACCCTGAACCAGTTATGTTTGATCCTAGACTCTTCCATTAGGTTGTGTCAAAGCATGTGTTGAGGTACCAGGGTGGTACAATTGGATATGATCTTAGATGAAGTGAAGCTGCAAAATATATACAGATTCTAACTAAAAGGAGTGCAATAAACAAATAAGCATCTTGAGGAGTTGCTTTAGCTTGGATCAATTATGATATCCTAGATTAGCGGGAAGCAGGGCTTGTGGCACTCAGTACAACAAAAGTAGAGCAAATTGCAACCAGTATTGCATAACTATTTGATCTGGTGATCAAATACTACTTCATCTTAGACATGGTACATAAGGGAGCAGTGAATCTCCAATATATATCCATGGACAAGCAGACAGCTGACGTTCTCACCAAGCCTCTGTCCAAGGAAAAGTTTGTATACTTTAGGGACAAGCTTAGTGTGATGGAGAATTACTCTCTAGGCGAGAGGGAGCATTGATGAATGTGTAACACCGTGATGATCATAGGTAGACATTTATATGATAGATGAATGGCCCAGACATTGTGATGATGAGAGGTAGACATTCATATAAGAGATGAATGGATCAGACATCGTGATGATGAGTAGCATACATCCATATGAGAGATGAATGGCCCAGACATCATGATGATTCAACATATGAGTGGAAGACATTCATGAAAGTGAATGGACCAGTACAGATGCAGTTGCAATACAATAGAACATATGCAAATGAAGTACATATACGGTAATACAAATGTAGTTGTAGTACATATACAGTGTAGTTCTAGTACAAATGCAATACAGATGCTGATGCAGTATAGGTACTGTACATATGCATATGCAGTACATATGCAATATTGAAGGACATTCTCACCAATATTAGTGGCTTGGCACAAAATGTCTCCCTAACTGAGAGGGAGTGTTGATGTTCTCCATGGTTCCATCATCAAGAAAGCATTTTGAATATCATTCTTTTGGATGGGTTCGCAACCTAGAGAGAATGGCCTCGTCGTAGCCCTTGATTGTGTGTCTTATGGCTCGGATGCTTAGCCTCATCCAGTCATGTGTTGACTAGAGTGGTAGTAGGATAAAGGTCACATTGCGTACTCCAGGTGGGAGTGTTCTGTAGAGGGAGTGATCTATTCTTGTAGAGTGAGAGACTTGCCTATGTTACAAGGATATCTCATCTCCTTGTATATTAGACAAAGTATATTCTAATGTTGAATTTGACAATTGGCTCTAAGAAGTGTCCAGGACTTCTTAGATTATGGTCAAACCAAAATCAGAGCTTTACTAAAATAATGTGACCGCATGTGAGGAGATATCAAGGAGGATAACTTTTCTATGATGAATAAATAACCAAGGATTCAAGACAATCCATTGAAGAATTCCCAGAGAAAGTGGAAAGCAAGAAAGAACACAACTTCCCTAGTAAAGGGGGTAAACTGACCCTAGAAGAAAAATGACAAGTCGACTTGAAATATGAATAAAAGATAAATAAAGAATAAATACAAGTACAAGACGACCCCAAGAGTAAAAGTCAATTCAACTGAAGAATATAAATAGAAGTGTTCTCACACTTCATTTGAAATAGTTAAGTAAGCTCATCTCTCTCAATTAGTACGCACTTCTCAAGGAAGACAAGTGAAGTTCACTAGAAGCATAATTTCGGGGTTTCTCTTATTCTCTTCTCTTGGAAGGTTATCTACCCTCGCTAGGGTTTATTGTGAATGAGGTCAAACCTATCTTGTGCTAGGGTTCAACTTTATGATTGATATTTCTCTTGTATTGGATTAATTTCTTCTGAGAAAAGTTTGTTGGGTTTTTCTCCCGTTTGGGTTTCCTAGGATAAATCCTTGTGTCTCTCGTGCATGGTTATCTTCCAGTGATCCTTGTTTATTGTCTGCTGCAAATGAATGATGCTATAATTGTGGGATGAAATTAATTATGAATTAAGTTGAAAGAGATGAAAATTATACTTCTAAGTTAAAAATTCAACATAAAAGTCATAATTATTACATTACTGCTTTTTTTTAATAACAACAAATATTGTTGTATTAGAATGGGTCGTGGGCTAATCAATCAACATTGTAATACAAATATAGAAAAGGTTGGTCCTAGCCTAGAACCAAATTTTAAAATCTAGATTTTAAAAAGAATATTTTAATCTACCTGACCAAGAACTAATTATTCTAATATGGCATGCATATTGTCTTACATATTGACCCAAAATGAACAAAAGCTTGCAATACATTCAATATTAATTAGAGATTTAAAATTCTGGCCCATGGAGAACCCCTTCATGCACTTGAAAGTCCTAAGTTTAATTATTCTTAATGATCCTTATTCTTGGATGAGTTACGAGGTATAAAGATGCTACTATTGCTTTTGGATTCCTCTCCTAGTTTGACTTCTTTGGACCCAAACAAATTCTCTGCGTTGTCTATAGGAGGGGATTTGTGTAAAGGTACCTCTCTAGGAAATATCAAAATGTGCAATACCATCAACCCTTGCAACAAATGAGTTGTGCATTTCCTACATTGTCTGATTTCATGCTTCCTAGGATTTCTTGAACTCTCATTGTGATTTCTCCATCTCCCTCAAAGATCAAATTTTCACTACAATGTTTACTCACATGTGTACCCCTCTCATGTGCCTCCACCAAAAGGTTTTCCTTCCACATCCAATGTCAATTACTCCATTGTAAGATATCCTCGTGCACCTCTTATTAAGCCTAAACCATACCTTTCTCATAAATGTTCATCTACCATTAAACATTCACTAGCTTACACATCACACATATTATATTGCAGCAATGAGACATACTAAGCCAAATGGTAGTCTACCTTGATCAATAGGCCTTTCCTTGAAAATGAAGAGCCGCCCAACCGCAACAAAAAGATAGCTTCCATAGGTCCATGCCAATGTAAGTTAGTCTAGAAGTTGGAACAAAGATAAAGGGTACTAAAAGAGCCAAATGATCCCACACAAATCCAAAACCCCAACCAGCTACTTCAAATAATATTGTTTTCCATTGAAAGGATTCATGTGATTGAAGGTGATGAAGGTGGCCATAACTCCTTGTCTTGATCTCCTTGCATATACTTTTGGGGGTGTATGGAAAATTACCCCCCTTGTTACACTTAGGAATCCTTCTTCTAGGTTTCCTCTTACATTGGCTAGATAATATACCCTTTTATTGAGAGTTCACAGAACCTAGTAGTAAGAGATGGATTGTAACTGCTCCACCATGCTTAGAATTCTCAAATTTATTATTTTATTGCAAATGAATGCAAGACAAATAGATTATGAAGCAATCAAATGATAATGGAAGAGTCCCAAACAAGGTTGTTGATGATGATCCAAAGATATCGGTATTGTATATTGTATGATTTGTTCCTTACAAGAGCATAGATGCTCATAGACAAGGGCAAGAGGAGTTGGCCTATGAGTATGAGATTATTGGGATTGGAGGTATGATGAGATCTTCCTGAGTCAGAGGTAGTATACAGTTGAGATCATGAGAGATTTGGGATGATGGATTGCAATTCCATGGCTATACCTATGGAGGCAGATCTGGAGAAGCTAAGTGATTCTGCTTCAGATTCGGAACCTGTGGATCCCATGATATGCAGATCTGGAGAAGCTAAGTGATTCCACTTCAGATTCAGATTTGGTGATGCATGGACAATTAATAAGATCCTTGATGAGATGTTTGGTTTGCCATAAATACCCTGAACCAGTTATGTTTGATCCTAGACTCTTCCATTAGGTTGTGTCAAAGCATGTGTTGAGGTACCAGGGTGGTACAATTGGATATGATCTTAGATGAAGTGAAGCTGCAAAATATATACAGATTCTAACTAAGAGGAGTGTAATAAACAAAGAAGCATCTTGAGGAGTTGCTTTAGCTTGGATCAATTATGATATCCTGGATTAGTAGGAAGCAGGCCTTGTGGAACTCAGTACAACAAAAGTAGAGCAAATTGCAGCCAGTATTGCATAACTATTTGATCTGGTGATCAAATACTACTCCATCTGAGACATGGTGCATAAGGGAGCAGTGAATCTCCAATATATATCCATGGACAAGCAGACAGTCGACGTTCTCACCAAGCCTCTGTCCAAGGATAAGTTTGTATACTTTAGGGACAAGCTTGGTGTGATGGAGAATTCCTCTCTAGGCGAGAGGGAGCATTGATGAATGTGTAACACCGTGATGATCAGAGGTAGACATTTATATGATAGATGAATGGCCCGGACACTGTGATGATGAGAGGTAGACATTCATATAAGAGATGAATGGATCAGACTTCGTGATTATGAGTAGCATACATCCATATGAGAGATGAATGGCCCAGGCATCATGATGATTCAACATATGGGTGGAAGACATTCATGAAAGTGAATGGACTAGTACAGATGCAGTTGCAGTACAATAGTACATATGCAAATGAAGTACATATACGGTAATACAAATGTAGTTGTAGTACATATACAGTGTAGTTCTAGTACAAATGCAATACAGATGCTGATGCAATATAGGTACTGTACATATGCATATGCAGTACATATGCAATATTGAAGGACATTCTCACCAATATTAGTGGCTTGGCACAAAATGTCTCCCTAACTGAGAGGGAGTGTTGATGTTCTCCATGGTTCCATCATCAAGAAAGCATTATGAATATCATTCTCTTGGATGGGTTCGCGACCCAGAGAGAATGGCCTTGTCGTAGCCCTTGATTGTGTGTCTTATGGATCAGATGCTTAGCCTCATCCAGTCATGTGTTGACTAGAGTGGTAGTAGGCTAAAGGTCACATTGCGTACTCCAGGTGGGAGTGTTCTGTAGCGGGAGTGATCTATTCTTGTAGAGTGAGAGACTTGCCTATGTTACAAGGATATCTCATCTCCTTGTATATTAGACAAAGTATATTCTAATGTTAAATTTGACAATTGGCTCTAAGAAGTGTCCAGGACTTCTTAGAGTATGGTCAAACCAACATCAGAGCTCTACTAAAATAATGTGACCGCATGTGAGGAGATATCAAGGAGGATAACTTTTGTATGATGAATAAATAACTAAGGATTCAAGACAATCCATTAAAGAATTCCCAGAGAAAGTGGAAAGCAAGAAAGAACACAACTTCCCTAGTAAAGGGGGTAAACTGACCCTAGAAGAAAAATGACAAGTCGACTTGAAATATGAATAAAAGATAAATAAAGAATAAATACAAGTACAAGATGACCCCAAGAGTAAAAGTCAAGTCAACTGAAGAATATAAATAGAAGTGTTCTCACACTTCATTTGAAATAGTTAAGCAAGCTCATCTCTCTCAATTGGTGCACACTTCTCAAGGAAGACAAGTGAAGTTCACTAGAAGCATAATTTCGGGGTTTCTCTTATTCTCTTCTGTTGGAAGGTTATCTACCCTCGCTAGGGTTTATTGTGAATGAGGTCAAACCTATCTTGTGCTAGGGTTCAACTTTATGATTGATATTTCTCTTGTATTGGATTAATTTCTTCTGAGAAAAGTTTGTTGGGTTTTTCTCCCATTTGGGTTTCCTAGGATAAATCCTTGTGTCTCTCGTGCATGGTTATCTTCCAGTGATCCTTGTTTATTTTCCGCTGCAAATGAATGATGCTATAATTGTGGGATGAAATTAATTATGAATTAAGTTGAAAGAGATGAAAATTATACTTCTAAGTTAAAAATTCAACATAAAAGTCATAATTATTACATTACTGCTTTTTTTTAATAACAACAAATATTGTTGTATTAGAATGGGTCGTGGGCTAATCAATCAACATTGTAATACAAATATAGAAAAGGTTGGTCCTAGCCTAGAACCAAATTTTAAAATCTAGATTTTAAAAAGAATATTTTAATCTACCTGACCAAGAACTAATTATTCTAATATGGCATGCATATTGTCTTACATATTGACCCAAAATGAACAAAAGGTTGCAATACATTCAATATTAATTAGAGATTTAAAATTCTGGCCCATGGAGAACCCCTTCATGCACTTGGAAGTCCTAAGTTGAATTATTCTTAATGATCCTTATTCTTGGATGAGTTACGAGGTATAAAGTTGCTACTATTGCTTTTGGATTCCTCTCCTAGTTTGACTTCTTTGGACCCAAACAAATTCTCTGCGTTGTCTATAGGAGGGGATTTGTGTAAAGGTACCTCTCTAGGAAATATCAAAATGTGCAATACCATCAACCCTTGCAACAAATGAGTTGCGCATTTCCTACATTGTCTGATTTCATGCTTCCTAGGATTTCTTGAACTCTCATTGTGATTTCTCCATCTCCCTCAAAGATCAAATTTTCACTACAATGTTTACTCACATGTGTACCCCTCTCATGTGCCTCCACCAAAAGGTTTTCCTTCCACATCCAATGTCAATTACTCCATTGTAAGATATCCTCGTGCACCTCTTATTAAGCCTAAACCATCCCTTTCTCATAAATGTTCATCTACCATTAAACATTCACTAGATTACACATCACACATATTATATTGCAGCAATGAGACATACTAAGCCAAATGGTAGTCTACCTTGATCAATAGGCCTATCCTTGAAAATGAAGAGCCGCCCAACCACAACAAAAAGATAGCTTCCATAGGTCCATGCCAATGTAAGTTAGTCTAGAAGTTGGAACAAAGATAAAGGGTACCAAAAGAGCCAAATGATCCCACACAAATCCAAAACCCCAACCAACTACTTCAAATAATATTGTTTTCCATTGAAAGGATTCATGTGATTGAAGGTGATGAAGGTGGCCATAACTCCTTGTCTTGATCTCCTTGCATATACTTTTGGGGGTGTATGGAAAATTACCCTCCTTGTTACATTTAGGAATCCTTCTTCTAGGTTTCCTCTTACATTGGCTAGATAATATACCCTTTTATTGAGAGTTCACAGAACCTAGTAGTAAGAGATGGATTGTAACTGCTCCACCATGCTTAGATTTCTCAGAGTTATTATTTTATTGCAAATGAATGCAAGACAAATAGATTATGAAGCAATCAAATGATAATGGAAGAGTCCCAAACAACTATAATGTGCATGACCTCACATGCCTTCAATTGATGTAGCCCTCGGAATACCACTAGGGATTATTCCTTGTCATTCATTGCAGTCCTTAGTTCTAGGAAAAATCACATTCCTCATTTCCTCTGGGATAAGAAAAGATATCCCTTACACCTACCAACCCTTATTACAATACCACTTACCAAGTGTATTAGTAGGATAATTGGGAGCTTAGAATTTGTAATGAGAACAAGGATGCAAACTGGATGAGTGAGGTATGAAATAGGATACAAACTAGACAACATGGGATGTGCAACCTTGGATAAGGTATGCACAACGTTTCACTGGTTTTCTTTTGCACCTTTTTTGCATCTCGTTTTATTTCATTTTTGTCTTGGTTGTGGTCACACAAAACATGATACAAGTCTATGATAAACAAGATGCAAAGTGACATATTTGAGTTGCAAGGAAGGCACAAAAAGATGCAAAGAAAAAGGACATGAAACAATATTCAATCAAAATGCAAAAAAAAATAGGACATGCAATTGATGCAAGGCAACACAAGAAAATGATACAAATGAGACATAAACAAAAACGCCACCTATAACATTCATTTTGGCATCTTCAAAATTAGAAGGAAAAAAATGGCACTCCATGCGCCTTGTATCACAGTAATGTTATGAGTTTGTTATGGTTTATACAAAGTCCTTTGAGATTGATCATGAATCTTTTTGATGTGGTCTATAAACCTCATGGCATGCCCATGTCCATTGACCTCCTTCTTTGTCGTTGCATCAAGAATAGGAACCAAAATGAAAAAGGGATCATTTGAAAAATACACAACTTCAAAAGGTGATGTGTCTATCACATTATGTAGTGCATGCTTCTAATTATGTTGCATATAGGGGGTATTTGAATCCCATGTCTTTGAATGCTTAGGATTAAAATATTGCAACAATTGAACTATGGTGTGATTTATTACCATAGTCTAGCCATATACTTAAGAATAAAAGGAAGTGTACTTCATTAGATATCCATTAATCCACCCAATGCTTGCAACAGTAGCTAATGAACAGGTTGTCTATATTGGAGATGATTGATGTTGTTAAGGAAAAATGCACCCACACCTTCTTAAATAACAATTGTTTTTCCTATGGCATTGAATTTGTTTATTCTATAGTGCCATCACAAACATATTGTTGAAGTGATCCACAACTAAGATAAGATAATCATTACCCTTAACTAGCATAAGATAGTCATTACCCCTAGTAGTTGTCAGTGGAACTCCAAGGAAACCCATTAAAAACAAATCCCATGATCTCTTCATAGTGATTGGAATTGGAATATACTTGCCTAATAAAATGATATGTCCTTCAATAATTAATATTGAAACTCCTTATATAGTGGGATATGCACAAAGTTTTGTAGGATTGCATTTATGTGTGCATATTTTGGACAATGTTTATAAGCTTCTTTGGACTTCCTAAAAAAAATCACAAGAATTGCACAAACGCCATGATTCTAACTATTAGAGGTCTTGAGAGAAAATCTACAACTTTATTTATGCTTCCTTTACACTATTTAATCATAATGTTGAACTGTATACCCACACATGTGGAGCTAGTCCTGTGCGGACTTTAAAAAACATTCTAGAGCGTCTGAAATTCTAACCCTATTTGAGAGTTGAGGCATGTACAAACCCTAAAACTAACCCTATATGACTATCGGGCCATCTTAAATATCTGGTTATTGTATTGTTCCATGGATAAGCAACATGAAGGGAGTAGATATTAGAGCAGGAAAGAGGAAGTAGGAGATCCTATAATAGCCATGCAGTCCATAGTGTCAGAGGTAACTCCAAAGTGAGTACCACTTTCTTTGTATTTGCATTGCATATTGGAGAAGAAAATAGCAAGGCATAGTCCTCACTTCTGGCTGGGTTTTTCTCCATAGTGGGTTTTCCCAGGGTATATCTTGTGTTATTTGTGTGGATGTGTTATTTTGATCTAGTTATTTTCCTTTCAGTTCTAGTTTCTTTAGCATTTTGTGGAATCCAACTAACAAAATCAATTAAGTTGTGGAATCATGTATTGTTGTGACAAACTGTTCCAGTGGAATATCCATGACAATTTATGGATTGTTGTTTTAAACAAGTAATATACTTCATGTGGGATGCATTCTTGATCTTTCTTTGTGTTTGGAGAAGGTGAAGAGGCTTGTGAACATCATGTATGATGATCTCTTTTTTAAGAAGGTAATGAATATGACTTTCATTGCGTAAATCAAAATCTACTTCTATTGGCCATACATTGAATAGCTCATAATTTTACCTGCAAATATCATGGAGTGATATACAATGACTTTTCAATGTTGCATCAAAATTTTCCTCGTGACATATCTCGAGGTAGTTGCCTAGATATTGAAGGCTTGTTGAATATCAACTAAGGAAAGAACTAGTGTAGTCACAACTTTGTGCTTGATCTCTTTAAACTCTTCATTTGCACAACACCCACCCCAATAAAAATTGACTTGGTCACACTTCAATAAGTAAAATAATGCACAACTTCATAAAATTGTACAATAAACTTTCTAAGATAATTAGGGATTCCCATAAAGCTTCATAAGTCATAAATGGCCTTTGATAGTGACCAACAAATTGCAAAAATCATTGGACCAATGTTGAGTCCATCCAAATTCATATAGAACCCAATATGAATAAGTTGTATCTATACAAATCAACACTTCTTTAATTTATAAATAATTGTGATTTACACAAAGTTGCAAATATGTGGTCCAAGTGCTACATCTGGGCATCCCAAGTTTTATTCAAAACTAGTATGCCATCTAGGAACACAATAAAAAGTGAGTCAAGGTATGGTATAAGAAATTCATTCATTGTCCCCATCACTGTCACAAGGGCATTAGTGAAACTGAATGTTTGCATCAATAACCCTTCAAATAGTTAACATATCATAAAGGTTGTCTTCCATGTATCTCCATGCTTGATATGGATTTGGTTGTAACCAAAATTCAAATCAATCCTTTTAAAAGCTTGGCTTCCTAAGTTGATTTATTAGGTCATCAATATGTGGAAACAAATATCATTCTTAATTGTGAAATTTTTTGAAGAGTTGCTAACCAAAACATGTTCAACTTTATGTGACGTCTTGTTAGTTATCTAGATAATCAAGACAACTTGCAAACATGGTAAGCAAAGGACTTAATGGACTTAAGTAAAAGATATATCATTTATTACAATTAAGGCAATCGATACAATGGGGTGATCCCATTTTATGTCATTGATGAGGTATTTCTTCTACCACTACACCATTACACTTTATTAATTAAATTGTCAAACAACACAACTTTATTAGCTAAGCCTTATACTTGAACTCTCCACCTTAAGTCTTACAATATGATTAAAAAACATTAATTAAAAAAAATGCTCTTCATATGCTTCTATTTAGCACTTCTCTACAAAACAACAGTTCTTTTCTACTGTCAACCGGTGGCTCTAATACAATTACCTACACTACACATGACAATGACCTCATCCACTCATCAACATGTGGTTTCTCTTCACATTACAACACCCCTATCACACTTCTCTAATATGGTGGCCTATCCTACAACAACAGTTCCCTCATCCACTCATCAACATGTGGTTTTTGTTCACACGATAAAGACCCCTTCACACTTGTTTTCATAGACAACTCTACAATCATCTTCTTGGACACGTAAGATTCCTTCAAATGTCTCCCTATTCCTATGAAAGGTATAACCTCCTAGCTATGTTCCAAGTTTCTCAACATCATTCCCTTGTAAAGATATGATGTTGAACTTACAAATCCACAAACATCTTGGACTATTGAAATTGTTATCTTTAATTTTTAAAATTTGTTATTTTTAATTTATTTAAATAAAATAAATAATCAAATTGATTTTTTGTTATTTGCGGATTAGCACAAATATTCATACCAATTGGAACCAGGCAGCGCTAGAAGGAGGGCTTGAACCTCCGACCTTGTGGTTAACAGCCACACGCTCTAACCAACTGAGCTATTCCAGCTATTACTGTTATGTTATAACTCCATTGCGTCACTGATATTTAGAGGCGAACCCCCGAAAAGTTAAAAATCACAGCTCCATTCCGTCGCAGGGATTTTAAAGGCGAACCCTTGGTCAAAGGGTAACTAACAACACATCTTCATTCCGTTGCCGGGATTTGAACCCGGGTCGCCTGGGTGAAAACCAGGTATCCTAACCGGACTAGACGACAACGGAGATAGTTAAATTGCCGTGGTGTTATTGTATATTTCGTTTAGTTTATGGGAAGAAATAAGCATGAGAGCTAAAGTTGGGTTGAACCTTATCCTCGACAAGTAAATGCACTATATGGTTCCTCAAAGAACATAGCTAGTGTTATGCTACCCTACATATCATTCACCGTTCCTTGTCCAATGATTAAATTAGTATCTTTACACAAGGAGTGCAAGTTGTGAACCCCAATTTTGCTAGCTGCACATTATATGGGTATAATCCATGCTGATGATGGTGATGAACAGCATGAGTAATATTCATTCATCAAATTATATCATCATTCATTAGTGTATGTGGCTTGCCTGGAATCATGAGGTTGGAACTATGAAATGGATTTCACTGAATGCTGGTTCATTATGGTTATAAGCAATACACACAAACCATTTTATAGTTCCACTCATTTTTAACAAGTTGTACACATCAATCATGACATTTCTAAGAGTTGAATACTGCTTGCAACACCAATCATGGCATTTACAAAGGGTGAATGCTCTCCATGCCAATCATGGCATTTTTTGCAGAGAATACTTGTCAATAAAAAGTTCCCAAGAAACATGAAGGTATGCATATTCTCAGTGATGAATATGCTCCAATTGATCATATCTTGCATATTCTAAGTATTGCAAGGAGAACAATGCATCTCTTATAACTCTAGTATTTTAGTCTTTATTGCCTATACCATATATCAAGAGGCATCCAACATCTAATTAACAACTTTCTCTATATTTGTATGCAATTCTGGTTTCCCATAACCACTCTCTTTCTTGAGCGTTCGAGCATTTGGCCTCTACTCATTTGCAATAGTCTACTCAATAGCTCCTTATTTTTGGCATCATTAGTAATGTTTATCATAGTTCCTAATTTTTTTAATCATTGTCTGATTTACTTTTAGTTGACTACAATTTCTTGGATAAAAGGACCAATTATCAAGGATAGTCTTGGTCGACCATGCGAAAGCCTCATTTTATTTCAATTCCTTTTGAAAAATGTCTCAATTTATCAAATTTAGGCTCTAAATTACTGACATATGATCTTTCTTCAATTATTTTCTTCTCTACGTAAAAATTCCAATAAATTACAAACAATATCTATCCTCAAATTTTTCATATTAAATGATTATAAGTTAATGCAAGTTAACTATAAAACTTAAATAGGCCCGGATGGAATGACGCAACAGTGAGATGGTGGGGGGATTTTGCATCGACCCTGGGTCCATTCCAGCTGAAGTTCTCTTGATTCCAAAATGGAATTATAGGGATATGTATTTACTCATGTAAAAAACTATAAAACTTAAATAACTTTAAAAGGAATTTTATAATACCTTTTTCAACCAACATGGACATTACTTAAATGATGCGAGAAAATTTTACTCTTAATTTAAGAATTAAAATTTTACTACCATGACTACTTCATATCGATTGATGGCATCCAAATTAATTTATTTAAATTTTCCATGGGGTCTACTTTATCTTCACTCACAGTCAACTCAAGTACTTTCTCTTTACCTACATTCTTGGTGCATTTGTCCTATCTTTATTTGCAATTAGTTTCTTAGTTAATCCACTCCATCGATCTTTTGTTCATTTCTTTATTCGCAACTTTAAGCTCAGTGTGCAACTCTTCATCAATAGCATCCTTTTGTTGCAAAGGAGAACGTAATTGTACTTGACTTATTATCCCTAAGTGCATCAATTATGTGTTTTAGTGAATCACTTATGTGTGAATATGTCACTTATGGGGATGTGTGGATTAGGTGTGAGTGTATTTATTGTTTGGGTGTATCACTGATACACACATACGAGATGTATCCATGCACATAATTAACTCACTCACACACATAAGCAGGCACTCACATACACATAAGTGACACACTAACACCAAAGTGACAATCACGTGGTCACACACCTAAGTGTAGCTTATGTGTATGCATGTTGCTCATACACACATTAACAATGCACTCACACACATGCATCACATGTATGTGTCACTTGTGTGAGTGTGTTTCTCGAGATTGAATGTGTCACTTATGTATGTGGGTAGTTTAGTTATATGAGTGTGATGCTCATGTTTGGATGTGTTGCTTATATGTGTGAATTTTTTGATGTGTGAGTGTATCAATTATGTGCTTGAGTGAGTCTCTTATGTGTCTGAGTGCATGCCTTATGTAAGTGTGTGAATGCATCGATGCTTATGTGGGTGTTTGAGTAATTCACTTATGTATGTGTGTAGGTTAGGTGTGTGAGTGAGTCATTTATATGTATGGGTATAACTTATGTCTATGAATGCATCATTTATGTGTGAGTGTGCACATTGTTTATCTGCATGAGTGTGTTGCTTATGTACATAGTGACTTGCTTATGTGTTGGTGTGTTTGTTGCTTATGTGTGTGACTTAATTGGTTATGTGCCAATGATATTTATGTTCATGAGTATGTCACTTATGTTAGGTGTGCCACTTATCTATACCAATTTGTCACTTATGTACATGAGTGTGTCATTTATATTAGGTAGGGGCATCATTTATGTGTGTCGTTGCACCAATTATGTGCATGAGTGTAGTGCTTATGTTAGGTGCATAACTTATGTCTATGAGTGCATTTATAATGTTTGTGAATGTGCTACTTATTTTATATGCATGCGTGCGTCTTTTCTGTTGGGTGTGTTGTTTATCTGCATGAATGTATCACTTTACTTAAGTACACCATTTATGTGAATAATTGCACAACTTGAATGTACAAGTGAATTGTTTATGTTAGGTGCATCACTTATGTTAGGTGTGTCACTTATGTTAGGTGTGTCACTTATGTCAAAAGAGTGCCAAAAGAGCCAAATGATCCCACACAAATCCAAAATCCCATCCAACTACTTCCAAATAATATTGTTTTCCATTGAAATGATGCATTGGATTGAAGGCAAGGAAGGTGGCCATAACTCCCTATCTTTATATCTTTGCATATACTTCCACATGTCCACTATGATGGACATTTACTATTCTTTCAATTCATTCATGGGAGAGGTGTATGGATTAATACCCTCCTATGACACTTAGGAATACTTCTTCTATGTGCCCTCTTATATTGGCTAGATAATCTACCCTTTTATTGAGAGTTCAAGGAACCTAATAGTAAGAGATGGATTGAAATTGTGCCACTAGGCTTAGAATTATCAGAGTGATAATTTTTATTCCAAATGAATGCAAGAAAAATATAATATGAAGCAATCAAATGATGATGGAAAATTCCCAAACAACTATAATGTGCTTGAACTCACATTCCTTCGATAAGTGTAGTGCTTGGAATACCACTAAGGCTTCTTCCCCATTATTCATTGTAGTTCCAATTTCCTAGGTGAAATTACATTACTAATTTTCTCTAGGATGAGAGAAAGGATCTCCCTTACACTTACCACTCCTTATTACACTACGACTTACCGAGTGTAGTAGTAGGATAATTGGGGATTTAGAATTTGTAATAAGAACAAGGAGGAAAACTAATTGAATGAGGGATGAACTAGGGTACAAACTAGGCAACGTGAGATGTGCAACCTTGGATATGGGATGTAAAACCATTTTAATGGTTTTTTTCACCTTTTTTGGATCCCGCTTTTTGTCCTTTTTGTCTTGTTTGTGGTCACACAAGAGATGATACAAGGTGATGGAAAACAAGATGCAAAGTGACATATTTGATATGCAAAGAAGGCACAAAAGAGATGCCAAAACAAAAAGAAAGGACACAAAACAAGATGAAAGTAAAATGGAAAAAATAAACAGGACATGCAATTGACGTAAGGAAACACAAGAAACAATGCAACCTATTGCATCTTAACAACTGGTAAAGAAAACAAACCAAGAACACAAAAGATGACACTCCATGCTTGTATCACAATATTGTTATGAGTTTGTTATCTTTTTTACAAAATCTATTGAGCTTGATCATGAATCTCCTTGATGTGGTCTATAAGAGCCTTATGGAATGCCCATGTCCATTGACCTCCTTCTTTGTTGCATCAAGAATATGAACCAAAATGGAAAATGGATAATTTGAAAAATACACTACATACTTCAAAATGTGACGTGTCTATCACATTATTCAGTGCATGATTATAATTATGTTGCATATATTGGATATTGGAACCCCATGTCTGTGAATGCTTAGGATAAAAAAAACTACAACAATTGAACTATTGTGTGATTTACTACCATAGTCTAACAATATAACGAAAGATAAAAGGAAGTGCTCCTCTTTAGGTGTCCATCAATCCCCACAATTCCTGCAACAATAGCTAACAAATATTCTAGCGATGTTGCTAAAGCAAAATGCACCCATACCTTCTTAAAGAAATATTGTTTTGCCTATGGATTTGAAATTGTTTCTTCTATAGTGTCATCTCAAACATCTTGTTTCATAGTGATCCATAGTGAGCATAAGATAGTCATTAACCCAAACTAGAATAAGATAGTCATTATCTTTAGTAGTTGT
Organism: Larix kaempferi; assembly: GCA_027924585.1. Taxonomy (NCBI): domain Eukaryota; kingdom Viridiplantae; phylum Streptophyta; class Pinopsida; order Pinales; family Pinaceae; genus Larix; species Larix kaempferi. The sequence continues at coordinate 10,777,649 of BSBM01000343.1, read as the reverse complement.
TAGTGGACCTCTAAGGAAACCCCATTAAAAAGAGATCTTGTGATCTCTTCACAAAGACTGGAAGTGGAATGTTCTTGCCTAACTTTTGTTTTTTGTCTTCGATGTGATACTAAGAGAGAAAATTATTATGAATTTAGCCACCATATATATCATCTTCAACGGGTATAAATACCTACATAAATTGGTATTTGTCTTCTCCACTTCAAATTGTCATGATATTTTGGAATGGTGCACCTAACACAATAGTTGTAATTTGTGATTTCCTTAAGGAACACAAATGGAATTCACTTTTAATAAATGGTATGTCCTTCAATAATTAATATTGAAATGCCTTATCTAGTGGGATTTGCACACAAAAAAATTTCGACCTCATATATGCGTGCATAGTTTGGACCATAAGCTTCTTCGGACTTACTGAAACCAAATCACTAGAGTTGCATAAACACCATGAATCATATTATTCAAGGTCCTAAGAGGAAATATAAAACTTTATTTATGTTTCTTTTCCACTATTTAAACATAATGTTGAATTGGTCCAAACAAGTAATCTACTTCATGTGGCATGCATTCTTGATCTTTCTTTGTGTTTGGAGAAGCTTAAGAGGCTTGTGATCATTGTGTATGATGGTCTCTTTTTTAAGAAAGTAATCAATATCATTTCATTGCCCGAATTAATATGTACTTATCTTGGCCATACATTGAATAGTTCATAACTTTGCTTGGAAATATTTTAGAGTGATATACAATGACTCTTCAATGTTGAATCAAAATTGTCCTCGCAACATTTCTAAAGGCGTATGCCTAGATCTTGAAGGCTTATTGACTATCAAGTAAGGAAAGAACCATAGTAGTCACAACTTTGTGCTTGATCTCTTTAAACTCTTCATTTTGCACAACACACACCTAATAAAAATTGACTTGGTCACACTTCAATAAGTTGAAAGAATGCACAACATTGGAAAATTATGCAATAAACTTTCTAAGATAATCAAGGATTCCCATGAAGCCTCATGAGTAATGAATGTTCTTTGATGGTGACTAGTGAATTGCTAAAATTGCCAGATCAATGTCAAGTCCATACAAGTTCACACAGAACCCAATATAAATATGTTGTATGTATACAAAGGTGCACTTCTTTAATTTACAAGTAATTGTGCTTTGCACAAAGTTGCAAATACTTGGTCCAAGTGCTACATTTGGGCCTCCTAGGTTTTATTCAAAACTAGTATGTCATCTAGGAACATGATAATAAATGAGTCAAGACATAGTATAAGAAATTCATTCATTGTTCTCAGGAATGTCACGGGGGCATTAGTAAGACTGAATGTCAACATCAGTAGCCATTCAAATAGTCAACATATTTTAAAGTTTTTCTTCCACGTATCTCCCCGCTTGATATGGATTTGGTGTTAACCAGACTTCAAAGCAACCCTTTTAAAAGATTGGTTTCCTAAGTTGATATATTAGGTCATTGATATGTGGCAACAAATATTAGTCTTAAATGTGAATTTTTTTGAAGAGTTGCTAACCCAAATTTGTTCAACTCTATGTGGCATCCTGTCATTTTTCTAGATAATCATGACAACTTGCCAATATGATAAGCAACATGATTAATGAACTCATGCAAAAGATAGAATGTTTACTAAAATGAAGTCAATGGATACAATGGGTTTGATCCAATTTTATGTCATCGATGAGGTAATTCGTTTATTTTACATCATTACACTTTATTAACTAAATTGTCCAACAACATAAATTCATTAGCTAAGCCTTATACCTTAATTGTCCCTCTTAAGGCTTACAATACAATTAGAAAACATCATTAAAATGTTAATTTTTCGATAATTTCATTCAATATTATCTAGGATCACTAAGAGAATAACATGTACTGCAGCATATCAATCATAAACACAAGAGACAATAGACACAGAGTTTCCTCGGGGAAAACCAAGAAAGTGAAAAACCCCGCAACTTCCTCAGAGATAGAATAAGCCACAAACCAAGATCACAATGATCAAACCCAAAGATATGTCTCTAGCAGATACTCCTACTCCTCCACTTGTGCACCGCTTTCTCTCTTAGCTATGCGAGCTTGAGAAGTGAGTGAATGAATAGAATGAGAGAGGTACACCCTCTATTTATACATTGACTTGACCTGCCAATAAACCAACAGGGTTAACTTCCTAAGGAAGCCTAATAACCCAACCACATGACTTAACTAGGGCCGACCCCTCACTGGTGGTCTAATAACCCATCAATACAAATGACGACACTTACAATGTAACTTGCGACACTTGCAAATACAAATGACGACACTTCCAATCAGAGGAATAATACATCTTTGTTGGATATATAATAAAGTACAAATGTAATATACAAGTGAATATATTCCAAAGTTACAAATACATTAACACTCCCTCTTAACTAGGAAGGTATTCTCTTAACACAGGTCATCAATACATATTGGCGCAAGTCTTCAATTCTAGAGCTGGATCATCATCACTGGATCACAGAGCATCATCATCATCACTGTTGTTGTACTCGACATATAGATCACTGGGATATCTCATGATTCTTCTCGTCATAGGAAGTTCTACAGAGCCAGCCCTTTTTCATGTTGGATGTAGGCCTAGCCTCCTGCAGGTCTTCATCATCACTGGCCATACTGTGGAATCCTCAGGACTTATTACATGCATCACAAAACCTCGAAAGAGAATCCCGGGATTGATTACAAGTTTACTTCTCAACCTATCGGATCTCCCAGGGCAATATTATATGTGACCACCACAAAACCTTGAAAGAGCATCCTGGGACTGATTACGAGCACACAGCTCAACCTATCGGATCTCCTAGGGCAATGTTACATGTGGTCACCACAAAACCTCGAAAGAGCATCCCATGACTAATTTCGAGCACACGGCTCAACCTATCGGATCTCCCAGGGAAATATTACATGTGGTCATGGCAAAACCTCGAAAGAGCATCCCAGGACTGATTATGAGCACACAACTAAACCTATCGGATCTCCCAGGGAAATATTATATGCCATAAGACAAAACCTCGAAATAGCATCTCAAGACTAATTACCATCTTACTGCTCAACCTATCAGATCTCCCAGTGAAATATTATATGTCCTCCCAAAGCAAAACCTCGAAAGAGCATTTTCCAGATCTCCCAGGGAACTATTACATGCCATAGGCAAAAACTCGTAAGAGTATCTGCAAATATCCCAAGGAAAGATTATATGCTTATCGCACAACCTATCCACGGCCACGGAGTATCATCCTGATACTCATGATCATACTAATCATTATCATATAGTACATCATCCCGATGCACATCATCATCGCATGATCATCCTTATCATCATCACAACATCATCCTGATGCATATCATCTGGAGCATCGTCCTGATACTCGTCACATATGATCCTCCTGATCATCATCATATCATCGTCCTGATGTATGTCATCTGGAGCATCATACTGATACTCATCACATATGATCATCCTGATCATCATCATAGCATCGTCCTAATACATGTCATCACACATACCAAGTTCTAGGAGCTTGCTTCAAGCCATACACGGCTTTCTTCAACCTACACACATATGACTCTCTGTCATGTGTCTCAAAACCAAGTGGCTGCTCCACATACACTTCCTCTTCAACTACACCATTCAAGAAAGCTGTCTTGACTCCATCTGGTGTATCTTCCATTTCATCACTGTAGCCAAAGCAAGTACTGTTCTGATGGAAGTGTATCTGGCTATAGGAGAAAAAGTCTCTTCATAAGCTATCCCCTCTTTCTGGGAGAAGCCACGAGCTACAAACCTCGCCTTGTATTTCTCTATGCTACCATCTACAGCATGCTTGATCTTATAGATCCACTTGGAAGTCACAACAGACTTCCCTTCTGGTCTTGGGACCACATCCCAAACATCATTCTTTATGATTGATTGGTATTCCTCGACCATGGCATCCTTCCATTCTTTCTTTTCCGCTGCTTCTTCATAACTGGAATGTTCTGTGTTCATAATATCACAGAGCAAGGCAACATAGCTAGTATGTGACCTTGTCCTTTTCCTTTCTCTGTGCTCCTCTTATGGAATACCATACCTTTCTGCATCTTGGATGAGCTTTCTATCCCATGCAGGTTTCCTCTTATGAGAGTTCTTCTCACGGGGTGGATCTACATGTTCTTGTGGATCTTCAATTTCACGATATTCTTCTGGAATTGCTTCATTCATAGTGGTGTCTTGAAATCTGGTTACCTTTGGTTCTTCATTTTCTTCAACAGGTGTCTTCCTCGATTTGATATATGTTGAGTCTTCATCAAATGTTACATCCCTGCTGATGTCAATCTTCTTGAACCCTGGAAAGTAGATTATGTATGCCTTTGAGCTTTCACTGTAACCCACAAAGATGCCCTTCTTTCATGAAGGATCTAGTTTTGTCCTCTTTTCCTTTGGAATGTGTGTGTATACTAGACAACCAAATATCTTGAGATGGCTAACTTCAGGTTTCTTACTAGAGAAAACTTCTTCTGGTGTCTTGTTGTCAAGTATCTTGTGAGGTGTTATGTTTTGTATGTATAAAACTGTCCTAGCTGCTTCTGCCCATAGATGCATAGGCAGATCCTGGTCATGAAGCATTTCTTGTGTTGCTTCCATGCTAGTTCTATTCTCCCTTTCTGCAACCCCATTCTGTTGTGGAATGTAAAGAGTGGTCAACTCCCTCTTAATCCCTGAATCACTGCATAATTTCTTGATATCTCCTGAAGTGATTTCTTCGCCATTGTCGGATCTGAAGGTCTTGATTTTCTATCAAGGCTTTGAATTCCTTGAAATTATCAAACACTTCATCTTTATTCTTCAAGAAGTAAACCCAAGTCTTCCTAGAGAAATCATTAATGAAGGAGACATAGTATACATACCCACTCAGAGAACTGGATGACATTGGACCGCATACATCGAAGTGGATAATTTCCAAGATTCCTTTTGCTTTACTTTCACTACTTAGAAATGCCTTCTTTGTGTTGTTTCCTTTTGCACACCCTTTGCAAATGCCTTCATGCTTTGACTGAATTTCAGGAAGACCTTCTACTACTTTGCTTGCAATTGGTAGTGCCCTATAGTGCACATGAGCAAGCCTTCTATGCCAAAGTTCACTTGGCTCCATGGATTCATGTACCATGGCATGTTCAGGTTGTCCCTTTAATTTGTACAATCCTCCCTCTTTCTCTCCAATCACCACTGCATCATCTATTGTCTTACCCTTTGGCCACATGAGTACTTGGCCATCTATAAATGCAACTCTCATTCCCTTTGCATCCAAAGATGATACGGAGAGAAGATTCTTCTTGAGTCCAGGTACATATAGAACATCTTGCATCTTTATAGACTTCCCAGGGTCTATCTTGTAGGAGGTTTCACCACTTCCTTTTATAGGATATTAATAGTCATCCCCAAGTTTCACCTTATGAGGTGACTCATGTTTAGATAGGTCTACAAAGGATTCTTTAAATCCCTTCATGTGTTTGGAATCCCCACTATCAATAAGCCAATCATCACATCCATGTGAGATAGTACCTGTGAGAGCAATGATCAACACATATTCTTCCTCACTTGAAGAATCTTCACTTTCTACCCTTTTCTTCTTCTTGGGAGGTTCATCATCCTCAGCAGCATGAGCATGATATCTTTTCTTGTTGTTCTTCTTCTTGTTGTTGAAGTTGTTGTTTTTGTTGTTCCTTTTGTTCTTGGGACAATCTAAGGAAAAGTGCCCCTTCTCATTACAAGTAAAGCACCTCAAGTCTTTCTTATCTCTTTGATGGTAGTGAGGAGCTTTCTTGTGATAAGATTGCTCTTTCTTGGGCTTTCCTTTCTTGGTATGTGTTGTGAGAGCTTGATCTTCATTTCCCATCTTTTCTTCTCGGGCCACAAGCCTAGCTTCTTCTTGTGAACATTCCTCCCACAGTCTACTAAAAGAGATCAATTTCTTTATTGCACAGATTCCTTGGATGAAGGAGTCTCATGACCTAGGTATACTATTCAAAGTGGTCATGACAATTTCTCCATTCTCCACTACTTCATCCACAGCTTCAAGTTGTTCCTTGATTTGAGAGACCTTAGAAAAGTACGACTAGATGGTCTCTCCATTCTAGATCTTTACCCCTTTCAATTGGTTCCGTAGAGTCATCTTCCGATTTATGTTCTTACCTTCAAACAACTTAGTCAAAGAGTCAAACATATCCTTAGGTGTCTTTAGGGAAGACACATGGGGAATGAGATGGTCCTTAATAGAATCAACAATGATTCTCTTGGCTTTGACCAAGTTCTTTTTATGTAAGGCCTTAGCCTCATCTCCCTCTGGAACTGGAACCTCTTCCTTTATGTAGTTGTCCAACTCATTCTCTTATAGGATTAACCCAATCCTATACTTCCAAGCTCAGAAATGATCAGCCCCTTCAAGCTTATCTTCAAGCTTGGTGTGGTGAGACATCTTAAAGAGTACTTCAATTGGAAATATAAAATTTTAGGTCTTACCACTTAATTTGTTGAAAACTGGATCTAGAGCTGGATTAGGGTTTGTCAGAGAAACCCTAAAAATTCAAAATTTGAATTTCAAACTTCTGAAAGGATAGAAAGACGTGCCTTGCTGAGCTGGTCAAGCTGGTATACTCCAAATTTGAAAACTGCAAAATTTGACCCCTCAAAATTGCTTTTGAAACTTCTGGATTCACTAGACATGACCCCAAACTAAGGTTTGATTTTCCCAGAGCTTCACCCAACCAAAAAGTTCAATCTTGGTCTCTAAACTTCAATTTTTCATAGGAGCTTCCAGCTGTGGTCTCAGATTTCAAAAATTTCAATTTTCTCCGAAACCCTAATTTCCCGCAGCAGTGATGGGCCAAAAACTGAAAATGCTCAGAATTGAATTCTGTCTCGACAGAAAGATGCGCCCTTCCAAGGAGAGTCAATCTAGCCTCCTGCCTTTGATGATATGTGGAGAGAAACCCAAACATTAAGAAGCCCTAGCTTCCGCAGCTGCACAATGCCTTCTTCTTAGGCCAGCGCTGATACCATGTTAATTTTTTTATAATTTCATTCAATATTATCTAGGATCACTAAGAGAATAACATGTGTAGCATATCAATCATAAACATAAGAGACAATAGACACAGAGTTTCCTCGGGGAAAACCAAGAAGGTGAAAAACCACACAACTTCCTCAGAGATAGAATAAGCCATAAACCAAGATCACAATGATCAAACCCAAAGATATGTCTCTAGCAGATACTCCTCCTCCTCCACTTGTGTGCCACTTTCTCTCTTAGCTATGCGAGCTTGAGAAGTGAGTGAATGAAGAGAATGAGAGAGGCACACCCTCTATTTATACATTGACTTGACCTGCCAATAAACCAACAAGGCCGACTTCCTAAGGAAGCCTAATAACCCAACCACATGACCTAACTAGGGCCGACCCCTCACTGGTGGTCTAATAACCCATCAATACAAATGACAACACTTACAATGTAACTTGCGACACTTGCAAATACAAATGACGACACTTACAATATAACTTGTGACACTTGCAAATACAAATGACGACACTTCCAATCAAAGGAATAATACATCTCTGTTGGATATAAAATAAAGTACAAATGTAATATACAAGTGAATATATTCCGAAGTTACAAATACATTAACATAAAAAAAAAACATTCTTCGCATGCTTCTCTTTAGCACTTCTCCATAGAACGACACTTGTTCTCTATTGTCAACCAGTGGCTCTAATAGAGTGGCTTGTCCTACACATGACAGTGCCCTCTTCCAATCAACAATAGGTGGTTTCCTTTCACGCAACAACGACACCCCCTTCACACTTTTTTAATATCGTGGACCACTTACCCATGAAAGTTACCTTGGCCAATCATCAACAGGTGGTTTCCCTTTACATGACAATGCCCCCTTCAGAATTTTATTCATGCACAAATCCACAATCATCTTCTTGGGCATATAAGATTCCTTCAAGTTGCTCCCTATTCCTCTAAAATGTATAGACTCCTAGCTATGATTCAAGTTTCCCAACATCATTAGACACGATTAGCACTTGTAATGTCTCATAACCATTTTAAAGGTATGACGTCGAATTTCCAAATCCATAAGCATGTTGGATGATTTCCCATTTATCTATCATTCATTACATCCCTCCCTATCTACAAAGTGTGGGCCTCTCAAATCATGAAACTTAGCATCATTTGTTTTTACTATCCTCTATTCTAATCATGCATAAAGGTTTTCATTTTTATAATATGTGAGACATGTCATGCCCTTTACAACCTCATTTAAGTTGGTTGGGCACATTGTCTTATATATCATACGTTGGATGACTTCAAACCAACCACTTTGTATTCTAATTGACTAGTTAAGAAATGCCACAACACATTCAGACTAAGCAACAAAGGTACTCACATTGGACAATCATGACATGATATCATTTTTCTTATCAACAGGTTTGGAGAGTTTCACATCAAATTCAAGATTCAACTCAAGATTCAACACAAGGCTTCCAATTCGATTTGACATTCTAACGCCTTGAGGTTAGTAATGACAACTAACCCTATGCCATGAGATGGCATACCCTATCTAGCATGTTCACATCAAACTTGTCATTTAGTCAGTTGGAATAACCATTGCAAATCACCAAGGCTACACGCCCATCCACTTTTGCACTCGCTCCACCTGTAATGCCAAAAATCTAGAGATGTTGTGTGTGGAGTACTCATAATTTATGTGCACGTTGTTGTGTTTGTCTATGCGTGAGTTACTTTGTAGTTTCAATTAGTTTTTTGTTTGGTGGTTGCTAGAATTCCTCTTTTGCTAGAAATTTATAAATAGCTCTTCACAAACAACAACAACTCCCTTCAAATCATAAGCATTGGCTTTCTCTCTCTGTACTAGCATGGTTGTTCTCACAATTTAACAATAGTTTGATATCCTTTGACAATAATATCTAACAAACAAATTATCTATTGTCGAACAAGATTCAAAATCTTTCATCTCTAATACCATGTTAGTTTTATAGATAATCAAGACAACTTGCACACATGATAAGCAATGAACTTGATGGACTCATGTAAAAGATATATTGTAGATTACAATGAAGTTAATTTACACAGTGGGGTTGATCCCCTTTTATGTCATTGATGAGGTAGTTATTCTATCATTACATCATTACACTTTATTAACTAAATTGTCAAACAAGATAACTTTATTAACTAAGCCTTATACTTTAACTCATACTTTTAAGTTAAAATTGTTTTCTAAAAACAACTCAGGTAAGTTCATTTTTATAATGGTTAGTTTTTAAAAAAATTATTTGAACAAAATAAAAAAAAATTGTATTTTCATTAAAATTGTAAATTATTCAATTGATTCTGTACAAAAATAAAAATTCAAATTTGCTTTGTTAGACTCCCCAACAAAGCGGCATTTTTTGTATATGCCCATTGATGTTATTGCAAAATATTTGTACGAATTCATGCCCAACAACTTATTTCTGGAGGGCTTGAACCTCCGACCTTGTGGTTAACAGCCACACGCTCTAACCAGAGCTATTCCAGCCACTCTAATATGTATTTTTTAGATTTAATTTATTTTCTTAATCATAAACAGAGACATTTAAAATAGGTGGGCTTTCTATTTCCTTCCGGGATTCGAACCTGGATTTCCTGTGTGATCCAAACCGGACTAAACGGCAACATATATATTGAAAAATATTATAAGTATCCTAAATATAGCGAGTAATAAATAAATGTGTTAGAGACGCACTTAGTGGAAGAATGAGTTAAACGTGTAATAAACTCATCTTTCATGTTTTTTAATGGTTACAGGTATTTGGTTTAATTTTATGTAAATTTGGAAATTTTAAGCTTAAATAATATGTAGTTGTTCCAATTAAAAAGAAGAGAAAATTTTAACTTTAGAATTTGTATAATTGTAATATTTTTATTATCAAAATTTGATTTTTTTAACCATGGGGAGGGATCGCCTTGGCTAGGTTCAGGTTTAATTCTGGCAGCTACCACTATAACCCCAAGAGTATATCCAGCAACCCACAAGCTAGATATATCGATAACTTATGACTTAGCAAGGGCCGAGACATCTGGAGACCACAGATATAATTTGAATCCCAAACTCAAATTGGGACACCTATCCCTCTAGCCTTATCACAACATACCAAAAACCACTCTATCCCACCAATAGGCCCCCAAATTTTTGACTAAAATTTGATCTTTTATTATTGGATTTCACCACACTACATAATGGAGGACTTGTTTGCAGACGACGCTCTTAGTAAAGGCAAACGTGGCTTCCCAATTTCAAATCAGACTAGAGAAGAGAGGTGCATATGCTTAACATGCTCATGTTTTAGTGAATACAATAATAATTTTTTTTTCTCTCAAAATTTGATATAATCATGTGTTGGATTGCATTTATGCGCTCAGTCCCTTGGAGAGGTCTATGGTGATTTTTATCCAACAAGGAGGAATCCTCATTCGAAGGAGGGATTCAATCCATACATGATGTCGAGGGAGGTATTCCACACGATACTTATGTTTTTGATAAAAATTCAACCCTAGCATTGTATGTGGAGTTGTAATAATGTAGTGAAAGAGATCAAATTCAAGTTAACTAATTGTGGATTCGAATCCTTAACCATTAGAGGAATTTCGATGAAAAATGAGCCTTTCAACCCTAATTCAAATTCCATGTCATCATGTATTAGCCAATCAAAATGCTTTAAAATTCAAAAAGGGAGCACCTCTTAAACAATAATTTATTATATAATTTGGGGATAAGTAGATTTTTTTAATAATATAATTTGCTTGCCCATGCCCAAGCTGTCCGAAATAACCTTGGATATTGATAATGAAATTAATATGCTAACTGATTTTTTTTTCACCAGGAAGAGTAGCTGGCACACACATGCGGGGCGAAGGCTCCATAGAACATATGCCTCGGGTTCGATCCGGGGTGGGGACGTATATGCTAAGTGATTTTAGTTAATAGGTGATCCATAAATAATATATAATAATAATAATAATTAATATTATAACTAATATATAATAACATTATTGGTTCAAATAACCTTTATTATTATCATAACTAATATACAACATATAATATTAACTAATATCATAACTAATATACCCATCAATCTTTTTTAGGTAATATTTGACCAATATATAATAGTAATAGTAATTAAAATTATAACTAATTTATATAATAATATTATATTATAATTAATGTTTTAGAATAACCTCAAAGGTTAGGTCCAATAACTTTTAACTAATATCATAACTAACATACCCATCAATCTTTTAGGTAATATTTGACCATAGTAATAGTAATTAATACTATAACTAATATATAATAATATTTTATAATAACTGTCAAAAGTTGGGTCTAATAATTTATAATTAATATCATAACTAGGGGAGGGATGCTAGTTGTTGGACACCCCACGTGACTCCCTCCACCACGCCACACTGACACCTCAGCACATGGCCTGACTGGCCCCAGATGGAAGCGCCACCTGTCGTGGGGGGTGGGTGCCATAAAGCGGCCTTTATGGCATGCTTTTCCGGCGTTTTCCCCGCAACGTCTCCTTCCTCCCGTGTATTCTTGCTCGGTACCTGTCCGTGGTCGCTCCGCCACCCCATTTCCTGTTCGCCTCGCCCTGCGTTCTGCACCATTCCAGCTCTGGTTCTGGTGGTATCCTACTATTGTTCTGTGATGTGGCAGATGGTTGGTGCCTTACTCACTGACGGATGGCGTTCGTTGCTGCGGTTTGTTCTGTCCACCAGTTCTCCAGACATGGACGCTCGCCCCATGCCCGCGGCTCACCATAGGTCCATGAACTTGTCTGCAGCGAACCCCATTGGAGGTTTTCATCGGTTCGGTGGTGGAGTTGTTGGTTTCCTGCTCGGCTGGGTTCGGTGGTGGTGGTGGTGGCTTCCTGCACGCATTCGTTCGGTGGTGTTGGTCCCTTCCTGCTCATACTTCTTTGGTGGCACTGGTCCCTTCTTGCTCACAATGATGGTTGGTCCCTTCCTGCTCTGGCGGTGGTGATGGTCCCTTCCTGCTCGTACTTCTTCGGTGGCGTTGGTAGGTTTCCTACCAGCCATTCCCGTGTCAGTGTTTTTCAACACTCTCAACCTGCTCTGGGGATTTCATGGACCATTTATGTTGCTTTTATAGGTTAAATTTTGCATTTCTTGCGTTTCATTTATGGGTTGTGAATTGGTGCATTTCTACGTATTGGTGAATTGGTTTGTTCCTGTGAATTGGTTTAATGTTGCATCTCTGCTGCAGGGTTTTTTGGGTTTAAGTTTGAATTGTTTGTGGTGGGTTTACATTGCATTTGCGGCAATGGTGAAATGCATTTCGCATTAGGTTTTTTATGTGGCATTTGAGGCAGTGGTGAACAGCATTCGCCGCAACATGGAATTGTGCTCCTTTTAATGTTGTTTAATGAATTACGAATGGTGAATAATGAATAATTAATTTGTTAATGATGCAGTAGGGTTTATGAATTTACTAAGGTTAAGGTGAATTTGTTAGGGTTTATGAATTGTTGTTTGCTAGGGTTTGTGAATTTTGTTAGGGTTAGGTCTAAGTTGAATTGTTTAGGGTTTATGAATTGTTGCAATCCCTGCAGTAGGGTTTGTGTATGGGATTATGCTTATTACAGAGGTAAAAAATTGTTTTAATGCATAATTGTTATGCAAAATTGATATGGAAAATTTATATGAAGGATGTGCTATTACAGAGTTCCATAATTGTTTTTATGCAGAATTATTATGCGAAGTTGTTATGCGAACTGGTCATGCAGAATTGTTGATTATTTACAGAGTTATGTTGAAATGGTGAATTTGTATTTTGCATGAAGGTTCTATGGGCTTAATAATTGCTAATAGTTTGGGTTGAATTATTGAAGGTTCTATGGTTTATGTTGCAGTAGGGTTTATAAATTTTTTAGGGTATATGAATTTAGATTGTTGTTGGTTTATGTTGCAATCCCTGCAGTAGGGTTAGGGTTTATGGCTATTGCTTTAATTTACAAGTAGGGGAGGGATGTCTATTCTTGAAACTACATGGGAGGGATGTTAATAGTTAAAAGTCAAAACTGCATCATATAGGGGAGGGATGCCAGTTGATAACAGTGACTTTTGCCATTGTCTCATCTTATTGGAAGAATACCCATAATTCAGTTTTTGATATCAGCAAGTGTGCCAAATTGGCTATTGTTGAATGGCTTTTACTTTAATTACGATTGTAGGGAACACAGTTGGCTATTGTTTTAATTTACAAGTACATGATGCAGTTTAACTATTAACTATTAAGTGATCTGCTCCATCTTATCAGGTCATTACTTGCATTATGGGAAAAATAGAAGAAGTTAAATTTTCAGTTTTTCCTGCAGATTTGGTTGTAGGTATTTTGTTCAATTAGTTGTTGGGTATACCATAGCATGCATTTATATACACATGGTTTTATTAGACAGTTTGTTGTCTTGATTACTGTTTTCTGTTGCTCTAGCCTTCAAAAGGATATCGAATTTGTTTTTAGTTCCTTTTAAAGTATCATGTCTTCTTTGTATCTAACAGAACATTATTGCATAGAAAAACTAATCAATCATGAACAATGAACCAATAACCTATGGTGACCTTTGGATACAAACCTATGGTTGCAATGAGGAGTGGGAGACAGATTCCCTATTATTTGATAATTATTTTGGTTGAAGGGTTGCAGACTATAATTCATAGGGAAATTGGACTGCAGCTATAATTTTTTGTACATACACTAGATTTGATTAGGGCCTTTTATGTTGATTAGTATGATACTGTATTTAGGCGTAATAAGTCATGTGTGAGATCCCTCCATGGAACATTCCTTATAGCAGCATTATTAGTCTTAGGAGAGAAATATGGGCATGTTCCCAATCAGTTAGCATCGCATGGATGGGTATCACAACCTACGTGATGGTTCAACCCCATTCCTAACTGTTACTTTAAGGAATATAGGGCTCTATAGAAGGAAGGAAACATAGGGGTGTCAAGAGTTGTACATTAAAAAAACACTTAAAAATACTTTAAAGTTAGGTCTTTCAAATGCCCTCAAATGCAACATTAAATATAGAAAAATTGAATATATTGTTGATGAACCCTAACCCTACTATAGGGATCGCAATATAAACCAACAACAAACTAAATTCATAAACCTTAAAAAATGTTAATGAAATGTTTAATCAGATAACATTACAGCATGCTGTTGAAATGATGAAATTGTATATTAAACCTTATGATAAACCCCTGATTACAATGTCGCAAACATTAGGGAATGCTATGATTTAGGATTGTATCCAAAATGGTCTAGGATTGTATACAAAATGGCCATGTTACAAACATTAGACCCAGTGATTACAAAATCCACATTGCAATGTGGTCACAACAAAAAATTTGGCACCCCTATATGACACCCCTATGCTTGATGTCCTCTAAGATCTTCACTGCCCAATATTGTTGAGTTTCCTGCTTGAGCCAAGTTGGTTGGCCTGCCGAACAATGGCTGATTAGGTTGTGGTTGATTGCCTCCATATGATATCCAATTTGCTTCTTGTAGCCATGGAGGAATTGAGTAGACACAATGCACACTTGTGCTACTAACCCCTGCATTAGGTTGAGCCCCCCGGTAATCATACATACGATTGAAACTTGCATTGGTAGGAGGGAATAAAGTGGGTATGCGCACTTGTTGATAGCGGGGGACTTGGATGTTTAGGAGGTCTTGGAAACATGGAGTATTATCTGCAATATATTCCAATGTGTTTGGCATCATTCTACTCCCCTCCACTATGTTTGCATCACTGGAAACCCTTTTTGCCAGCCCTTGTTCTTTTTGAAGCAATTGTTCAGCCTTTCTCAATTCCTTTTCCTGCCTTGCCATCTGTTTTTTATGAGCCTTTTCTTGTCTTTCTTTCTCTCTTTCAAGCCTTTCTTATGCTCGAAGTTCTGTTGCAGCAATGCTTGCAGCCTTCTTTTCTTTAGCTAAGTCCTTCTTTTTCTATTTTAAATCCTGGATTTCAAGTTTCCTATGCTCAGACTCAACTGATAGTTTTATATAGTCTTCTGAGGTGAGTAACTATGAACTTTGGCATAGACGAAGATTGTTTGTTGTTGCTTGCCTTCTTTTTGTTGACACTCTCTCTACTGGTAGCTTTAGGAACCGACCAAGCAATTGGACCTTCGTTGGCACTTGTTGCTCCTTGCTTGACACTTGCCTTTCAATATTTGGGTCAATGTTCTCTTGTTCTATCTGAACCATATTGTCCTCTTCAGTTGGAACCTCATTGTGGACAATATCTTCTTCCAGATTTCCATTGTCCAAAAAATAATGAACAATTTCATCGTCCAATTCTCTTGGCTGTGAAGGCATGTTCATGCTTTCTTCATTGTTCCTTGATATAATATTTTTGTCCAAATTCATCATGGCTTCTGCCAACCATGATGGTGGGATAACCTGGCTTGGCAAAGTCAATTCTCCATTGCTGCTTCCTGGAGCATGATCAACGTTTTCATTGACATTCTCATTGATAGTTGCATGATCAATAGAGACATTAAGAAGATCATAAGCAGAAGTTGCAGCTGTTTCAGTTGGTATAACAACCTCCATGTTACTGTCAAATGGTTCATTGTTATATTGTGTTTCACTTACATGTTCATCATCATCACCAGAGTAGGGTCTTCCTTGAGAGAGGGATATCATATTATCAGCAGCAACAACGTCTTCCTCAACTTCCACATCTTCTTGGCTATCAACATGTGCTTGGACATCCCCTTCTTCCTGACCATCCAGCTCAAATGCCTGGCTACAACTAGTATCATGCATGAGAGCCTCAGAATTAAGTGGCCATATTCCAGTCCTCTTAAACCCAGCCTTGATATTTGAAGGTGTGAGAGCCCTTTTAAAGGATTTACTTGCAAGCTCGACTAGCTCAAACCTTTTTACCTCCACCCATGGATTCTTTGCCATCCACGAAGCTCGCTCACGCTTGAAATAGTTCTTGAAAGGCCCGAACACACTGAGATCTAGGGGTTGCAATCAGTGAGTGGTATGAGCAGGCAGTGTCAATAGGTCGATGCCCAAATTGTTAGCCTCCTTGATTGTTTGCACAACAATGTGGCTTCCATGTCCATCTAAAACTAACAAGTGTCTATTTACAGGTGAGACACCGCCTGGTATAGATGCAGCAAAGTGAGTAAGCCAATTCAAAAAGAGTCCTTTAGTCATCCAAGCATGGGGATGTGCAGCCATGCATGCACCTGGTTCACAATCCTGTATATAGTTTTTGAGATGAGTTTTACCTTTAAATAGATAAAATCTAGGGATTGAAGCACCAATTGCATTGACACGGCATAAAATAGTGATCCACTCCCTGCTCCTAGGCAAAATCTTTGGCACATTACGACTCCCTCTCTTGGAAATTACATGCATGCCACAGTTCCTTCCTTCCTGTAAACTTGTTTCATCACAGTTCCATATATGGTCTAGAGCATAACCATGTTTCTCGTATGCACTAGAAAGGGTGGCATAGAACTTAGTCAGGATTGCAGGGCATAGATTTAGAGCCATGTCTCTATCTAGGCCCTCGGCTGTACGCAACACAAGGTCTGGATGCCCTTTTTTAAACCCAAACCACCATGATTTACCAGGAAACCCATCTTTGAAGGGGTTTGGCCTCCCTTGACAGATTTGAGCTACTATGGATTTTAGTTGTATCAGCTCTAGCCCATGTTCCATTTGAGCCATCTCCTTACACCACTGAACCACCTCGGCCTCCTCCTCTTCACTCATAACTGTAACAGGCCCTCTGCGCTTTGTATGTGTGAGCCCATTTATCCAGTAATGTATTGATGAGGTAGCAACTCCATGTTTTTTAGCAGCAACACGAATGGAATATCCATTGAACTCTATATCATCAGTGGTATCTAACATGTCTTCTTTTGTCCAACCTCTTATTGCACTGATTTTGGTGGTTGAACTTGTTCCTTGAATTGTGGTTGACGGTTTTTGTGTGGTTGATGGTGGGACAACAGTGTCCTCTACAACCACAATGTCATTCTCAACAACATTGTTGGGTGCATTGTTGGCATTTGAATGATCGACCCTCTCCTCGTCCGATGAGGTGCAGCGTAGCTGGGCAGCCGTACTCAGTCGATGACTTGTTCTCCTTGCATTGTTGACTCTTGCCATGCCTGCAACAACTTGCAAATTTACAAGGGAAGTTGATTATGTAGAAGGAAACTGGAAGCTGATTATAACAGAAATATAAATGACATAAATGGAAATAACATTACAGGGGAAGTTGATTATGTAGAAGGAAATTGGAAGCTGATTATAACAGAAATATAAACAACATAAATGGAAATAAAATAAACATTGAAGTTGATTATGAAATTACCTGATTATACTGTGCACACACTTCTGATGGTATGTCTCCACTGTGCACACACTCTGCAGTTCGAATTTCTGAAATGCAACTTCGGTAAGGGTTGTGGTTCTTTTATAGTTGTTTGATGTTGATTTGGATTGGTAAAAAGGGTGCACATGGATTGCAATCTCTCAAATTTGAATGTGTGATGTGGATTGATTTAAATGTGATCCAATGGCTGGGAGCTTGTCATGGTGGATACTTGTGCCTTCATCTGTTTCATGATCCTTGTGCTTTCATCTGTTTAATGGGTGCATTTAATGGGCAGGTGTTATTTATTGAATACAGTGGGTTGGAATGTTGAACAAGCATGCAATTATGGCTGACACTCTCCTGCTTGTTGCTTGAACAGGTTTTAATGAATGCTTGAACAAGTTTTAATGAATGTTGGGATATTTATGCTCCAATAGATATTCATGGGTCCTCCTTTGATAGGTACCTTGCAGTAGGTGGCAAATACAAGCTGGGTTATTTAGTTATTCATGTAATTTTGGATCCCTGAGCAGATCTGTATGTACTTGGGACAAGATGTTTTGTACTCTTTTGCACATAAGGACTATTTATGGACACCTGTTGGCCCAATTAGTTAATGGACAATTTTTGGACATAATTTAAATATTTATTGCACTTAATATTGTCTATTTATGTTTAATTTATGAGTGTTATATGTCAATATGTGGTGGTTGTGTGGGACCAGTATTATGACAACTACTGGTCCTTGTTCAAGAATAGACATCCCTCCCCTAATATACACATCCATCTTTTAGATAATACATGACCAATATATGATTGTGATAGTAATTAATATTACAACTAATATATAATAATATTATATTATAATTAATATTTTATAATAACCATCAAAAGTTAGGTCCAATAACTTTTAACTAATATCATAATTAACATACCCATCAATCTTAATATTTGACAATAATAATAGTAATTAATATTATAACTAATATATAATAATATTATATTATAATTAATATTTTATATTAAATGTCAAAAGTTAGGTCCAATAACTTTTAACTAATATCATAACTAATATATCCATCCATCTTTTAGATAATACGTGACCAATATATAATAATAATAGTAATTAATATTACAACTAATACATAATAATATTATATTATAATTAATATTTTATAATAACACTCAAAAGTTGAGTCTAATCATTTTAAACTAATATACCTATCCATCTTTTAGATGATACATAACCAAAATACAATAGTAATAGTAATTAATATTACAACTAATATATAATAATATTATATTATAAATGTGTTGTCTTAGAAATTGCTACCACTGATCTTTACTTGTTTGTATATTAAATAGTGATTTAATTTTAACACATATAAGCATCATTTGTTTAAAGAAGTTAACAAAATTACTTGCCAAATTTAATGTATTTAAAAAATAAAAGTTTGTAAGCATTTTTATTAATAAATAAGTTGAAAACAAAATGAACTTTAAATTTTTAATATATTAGAAATAGATTTTCTTTATAAAAAAAAATGAGAATTAAATGGTTCTTTATGAACATCTATATTCGTTCACCATGGATAATGACCCCCCAAAAAATTAACCTTAATAGAGAGATAACTCAATGTTCAAGTGTCTGTATATACTTGTCAACAATGTGCAAAACAAAATAACCAGGTTAATATGCAAAACAAAATAACTAGGTTAATTGAATATTAATGAAGACACTAGCAACAACGTTAAGGAAGACAATTAAATTTTTTGATCTTTTTGTTGTTACACATTCCTTTGATTACATTTAACATTTTGCAAAGAGAGGATGACAGGTGTATGTAAACATTTATTAGCAAACACTTATTATTAAGATTATGGAAGATAATTACTAATAAAATAATAATTAACACATGTTTTAAGGCATATTTTAAGTGTAAGTAAATTATTGTGCTGAGAGACACTTTCTATAATTCAATATGAAAGAAAAGTATAATTTCATGTTTAACATGGAGTTGACACATAACACTTTAATAATATAATAAAATATTAAACAAACAAATTTTTTACAATGTTGACTTTAATCTAATCTTCAAAACCAATGATATTTGTATTACAATTAATTAATACTAAAAAAACCAATTAGAATATATGTGTATTTGTTAAAAAAGGTTTTTGAGACAAGATCTCAATTCAAAATCATTTACTTTGTTTGGTTATCATTTTAAAAGATAATGTGAAAGATTAAAATTTATTATAATTAAATACTAGCGTAGATCTATCTTAACTCTGGATCTATCATGTGTTGAGAGGGATCAAATCCCTCAAGGCTCAAACATTTCATCAAGTCTTTCCATTATAAAAATGGTTTGTACCTAGAGAGATTTGATCTCTCAACCCATAATAGATCCAGAATTAAAATAGATCTACGCTAACATTATAGTTTGTTAAAGATGAATAAAGATTTATGTATAATTAAGCTTCAAATTATATTTCCATATGCACAAAAGAAAATTCCACCCTCTATTATATTGTCAAGTCATGATTTGATGGATAGTCAATATTAAAATGAGTTTAAAAGATGTAAAATATAGCAATCCTATAATTTTAAAATTAAATAAAATTAATAACATAATAATTTTTTTAAAACAATACAAAATAAATTAAACAATTTAACTACTTTAAACGAATAGAATAATTTGTTTAAATAATTAAAAGTGTCCGACACTTGAGATCACATTATTTAATTAAAAGCATACACTTTAACTTAACAATAAACATCACATACATTTGAGCCACTCACAAAACATAAACGTATACCTTAAAAAAAACCTAAGTAATTACAAGTGTACAACATTTTAGTTGAAATTATTTAATCACAAACATATCCTTTACCTTAATAATAAAGATAAACACAAGCCGCTCACAAAACATAAACATTTGGCACCATCAACTACGTCGCTTTGGCCGAGTGGTTAAGGCGTGTGCCTGCTAAGTACATGGGGTTTCCCCGCGAGAGTTCGAATCTCTCAGGCGACGTATTCATTTTCCTGTTTTATTCGATATTTCATTTTATACCATTCACCAACTGGATTTTATTTCAGAAATAAAGTGAGCAATATTTTAGGATAATTGCCTTCCCAGCTTAAAAAATTATTGGTATTCAACTGTCCTGCTGGCAGTTTTAGTATTTTAAATCCTTTCTTAGATTCGATCTAATGACGGCAGAGAATTTGCAAACCATGTATTTTACATTTAAAGAAGCTTGGAGTGGCTGGAAACCTTCTAGTTTTCATTTCAAGGTTATTGGTTGTGGTTTTTGAGTTCATATTTTATATGCTAAACTGAAAATTTTGAAATTTAAAAATTCACAAATGTAGATTTGGTTAAGGTGCATTAGTTTACAATCACGTGTTTATTAGAAATGTAAACCATAAATATATATAATTCTTTGAATTTCTTCATTATTTTAAAAAAAAAATATTGTTTAAAACATTATTATAATTAATTATAAAAAACAATAAGATTATTAATTTAACTAAAAGATATGTTTTAAGGAATGACAAAGTTTTAATGTCCACTCTATAGACTCTTAACACAAACAAGAGATGCGTAGTCTTTGGAGGTCACCCATCCGAAGCCTATACTCATGGGATATGGGTTATAGCTTAATGACTTGTACACTATGTAGATATTCCCTAAATAGTGATATATCATATGATGGACTGCGAAAACCTGTCAACACTTAAATAAAAAGAGTCAAGGAAGCGCTCACTGAATAGTTCATAAGGCACAATACTTTCTAAGATTTTGCAAATGGGGTAGCAAGCTAAGTGGCCTGGATTGTGGGGAAAACTCCATTGTTAAGTGCACTTGAGCCAGAGGAGTCTAGGGATGGGTGACACCCCAAGAAGTCCGGGTTACTGGGTGCAAGCCTTGGAAGGGATGATTGATGTTATGTGATTCATTTTGCTAGTCTCAATCCCTCTTCTTCACCCTTGTGAGCATCACCCGATGCAATGAGTGCTAAGTGGACTATTCAAATCCATAAGTGCAAACCCCAGAAGTGAAAGTGATGATTGATGCTATGCGATTCATTTTGCTAGTCTCAATTCCACTTCTACATCCATGTAAGCATCACCTGATGCAATGAGTGCTAAGTGGACTATTCAAAACCATAAGTGCAAGCCCCAAAAGTGATGATTGATGCTATGTGATTCATTTTGCTAGTCTCAGTCTCACTTCTTTACCCAATGTAATGAGTGCTAAGTAAACTATTCAAAACCATGAAAAATCGATTGATCGTAACTATACTCATGGAATATAGGTCATAGCTTAATAACTTACACTATGTAAATAATCCCAAAATAATAATGATATATTTGTTAAACAAAAACTTTATAACAACAAAAATATGTATAAATGTAATCTTATATATTATTTCTTTTCAATACAATTTTTATTTAAAAAATAATAATTTTGACATACATGAATCCTAAAATTTAATTTCACCCTTTACCTACATTCAAGTTTCAATAGTGGTGATAAACACCTCTCATTGGCAACAATTGACATTCATAAAATATGATTCCTCTATACAAACCCTAAACATGAACACATCAATGGTAAAAAAGAGATAATTTTTCTGGTTTTCAATATATTTTTCTTCCACCATACAATTCCTTACAAGATTATTCACATAAAAAAATCCCTTATTTGTAGTTTCATAGGATTACTTACAAGATTATTCACATAAAAAATTCCCATGATATGTAGTATTCTTGTTAGTATTCTAGGCCCTTGTACACATTACATAATATATTATTCAGTTGAATTCTCCAAGAATCCTATACAACAGAATAACATGTATTCATGGTATAATACTTTTATATTCTAGTCACTTTTGATTGAAAAAAACTATTGGTGAAATATTAGAATTGTTAATGGTAATGGTTACCATAAAACAATTGCTTATACTAAATGATATGTCTATATAATTAAAACGAATTAGTAAAAATTATAAGTTATTTATAAAAATATTCACTCATATACTATAAAAGAGAATATGTATGAACAATAAAATTGAAAAAATATAATTTATTTGGAATGCACACTATTATTAATGGTAATGGTTGCCTTATACAAGACTAATTTTTTGTATACAATCAATCTATATTTACATAACCATTTTTTTAATTGTATATAGCGATTTTCATTGAAGACCAAGTATATACACCATAATATCTATCTCCAGACATATTAACATATAGTGGGATATATATAATTTTTATTCCAACGGTTGGTTGTGATGGCACTTGTATCCCATGTTATATCGATTTTATCTGTAATCCCTAAGTGACAACGATGTTGCTTTTGCCGAGTGGCTAAGGTGTGCGCCTGTTAAATATATGGGGTTTCCCGGCGAGAGTTCGAATCTCTCAGGTGACGTATTTACTCTTTTTAATACCACTAATGCATATTTGCATATTCGTAAGCGTTAGCAAACATAAGCATTCGACAATTTAATAAAGCTAGGTAAGAATGGTTTTAAGAAATTGATTCATGTAGCAAAAAGGGAAAAGTAAATATAAGAAAATTAAAGAAATTGATTCATGTAGCAAAAAGGGAAAAGTAAATATAAGAAAATTAAAGTTTTAAAGTTTTATCAATGTGAATAATTTATTGAGATTTTAGGATTAAAGTTTGAAAGTTTTATCAATGTGAATAATTTATTGAGATTTTAGGATTAAAGTTTCAAAGTTTTATCAATGTGAATAATTTATTGAGATTTTAGGTTCAAAGTTTTATCAATGTGAATAATTTATTGAGATTTTAGGATTAAAGTTTCAAAGTTTTATCAATGTGAATAATTTATTGAGATTTTAGGAGTAATAATGCTAGTGAATTGGCAAATCATGTATTTTATGATTTTTGTGAATAATTTATTAAGATTTTAGGAGTAATAATGCTAGTGAATTGACAAACCATGTATTTTACGATTTTTGTGAATAATTTATTGAGATTTAAGGAGTAATAATGTTGGTGAATTGGCAAACCATGCATTTTACGATTTTTGCACCAAGTTTAGCATTAATCGTTAGCACACTATATTGTATACCCTTCGATAGAATGGTGTATACATTATATTGAAATCCCTTTTCTAATAATCCATTGATAATAAATTCTATCTCTAATAACATAATATAGAATTTATATGCGCATACAAATAGTAATGGACACAACATGCATATTATTTATATTCATGTGTTACCCATTCTAATCCATGGAATAACACTTTCATAAAGCACTCCACCAAAAGATAATTAGAACACTTATCTATAAAGGAAGGCATGTTTATCACACTAGTCGTTGACGAGCAATTCACCATCCAACCATAGGAATCAACTATGGATTCTATCCCCAAACCAAACCATGTTAACACTATGGAAAATGAAGCTCCTACATGGCTATAATCTCACTTAGTCAAACTCATCTCTCTTGTGAGAAGCCAATTTCTCACTCTTAAGCACTCCAAGCCCCCATCAATCCACCATGGCACTCTCTCTCCTTCATAGCAAAAGGAAGATCTTCTTTTTATCTGCTCCACAATCCCTTGAGATCTTTTTCCCTCTCAGTGCAAGCAAAAAGATTCCAAGATTGTCGATCTCCTTCTAAGAATAACCTAGTGGAGATCACTTGGCTCAATTTGTCCATGAACAACACTAACGAGGTTGTAGGTTTATGGCGTTTTCTTTAACTATTGTGGACCTTCGAACCATGGTTTTATATTCAAACCCATCCCATTTCCTCTTAAAATTCTCAATATAAAGTACCTAACTTCTATTGGCTCTTGCCACATGACATGGTGGGATTTTCTTTCTATTTGCAAGCACACACAACCATGGTTTCACACAAGGTTTCTTCAGACAAAGGAAAAAATTGATTGGGAGAGGAATGCTACCAATTCTAGTACAGGATTAGAAGAATGCCACCTGAGCAATGGTGAATAATGATCCCACCCCCATTCACAAGAGTTTGCACAAGACAAGTATGCCCTTCCCAAGAAGATCAGGGAATATTTCAAAGGACAACACAAGTCAAAAATTGATGGGAGATGTTTTTAAGGAAGAATGGAAAAGGAAGGTTGCACTTCAAGGGACATGTGTCGAGTCATATCACCCATGTACCTTGTTTCATAACTCCCTCTTCTGGTATCATGGTCCCCTTATTGCTTCTCAATTAACCTTTTTGTGGATATTACATTATTATGTATTTCCATTTATAAATGTTTTTTCATAATGCCGAGCACACCATGGAAAAATCTAAAATCACACCATAATCCTAGCCCACAATGGGGTATTGTATGCATCCCTAGTTGGGCCTTGAACTTGAGCTCCACATAAGGAATATATGCATTTACATTAATAAAACATGGGTCATTATGAATCAACCCTCTTGGCTTGACTCTCATCACATAATCTCATCATTCAAGTAATACATTATTTAATGTATTATTATGCAAGTGGTTAAGACGCATGTGCCTGTTAAGTACATGGGGTTTTCCTGCGAGAGTTTGAATCTCTCAAGCGATGATTTTTTTTTGTATCACTCATTGACGGTATTGTTATTCATGGTTTATTGACTGTATTGTTTTTTTTCCAAGGAATAATCTTGCGGGAAACCCTCTAAGTACTTCCTCATGATCCATGGATGATAAACATGGTAAACCATTGGTCCTTATTATAGAGCCTAACCTCAAGGGCATCAAGAGAGTCGAACCATGACTTCCCCCATTTTGGCGAGAGAGATCTGACGTTTGTCTCATGACCACTTGAGCTAACCCTCAAGGATTTTTTCTCTACATTGTTATGCATGGCTTACTTGAATTTAAGGTTAGAAAATACTTTAAATTTAGGGAATTCACAATATGTTTTGTTTGAAATTAAACGTTGATGTTAATTACGTCTATTAGAAGGGAGGTGATTTTTGTGGGGGAGAAAAATACAAGAAGAAAAAGGCACCAAACAAATTTGCACACGTCTTTAAATGGAAATTGTAAACCAAAATTGTTTTGTAAATGCTTTGTTTACACACTTAGCACGAGAGGGGAAGGGAGAGCAACAAGCATACCCATCTTACAACCAATCAACGATTATGTTGGTAGAAGGCACCATTCCTTTATGGTTGCCTCAATTAGCCTTTTGGAGGTTGCATTCTACCACAGGGAAATTTTCTCAACCAATGTAAGATAATTTATAGAGGTATTTATATTATACAAACAATTCAAAGATACATAACTAGTAAATAAATTCAATTTATTTTATTGATCATTTATGTAGGAAAACATGTGAAATAGAAATTTAACAATAAAATACATAAAGAGCACATTCACACTTGAAAGCGGATTGCATCTACAAATTGAGATAAAGAGGAATATTTCCTTATATAATCATGTTGATTGTGTTGAGAGAATGATGACATATGTAAATGAAAGGGGAAACTCTTATTTATCTATAAATAAATGATTTAAGCATAAAAACATATATGTAGCATCTAACTTCACATACCCCTTAACACATCCATCCTCCATATTGACTTTATCCAATCTCGACCATCTTATTTCCCTCATCGTAAAGAACATGGTCAAGAGCCAACGCCTATGTCCTCATAAATAACTAATTACTCTACAACATTTGGTACACTAAATGCTTATTACACATGCCAAGTTCTAGCATCTATGCATACACTTAAATAACACACTTCAATAGTGTGCATGCACCCACCTTAGTAGCCTACATGTGCTAAAAATGCCAAACATTGTCAAGGCCATTACACTTCCATGCCAACAACAACATATGACATTCTAAGAAACAATGAATCATTAACATTTATATAATTGAATCACCTTTGGAAATTAAATGAGCATTCTTGTAGCAACATGTAATTCCTATGTAAAGCATATATGAGAGAACATAAAAGAAAACATTTTTTTTATTTTTTTAATTCAACAAACTCCTTTTAAAAAATTAAAAAAAAACAACAAACTCTGGTATAGATCATTTAATAGTAGTACAAACAATATCACAATGCAGTTTACTTTACGTAGGTTTCATTTGATGGTTTCTTTCATTTATGTTTGTGTTTCTACTTCGATAACTTAAATAGCTCAATATATGTAATTAATTGTCCTTTGATTTGTATTTTACATTTCGGTTGACTATATCATTAATATGAATGATTATATTGTATAACTCGAATGAAATTGTATCTAAAAAAATCAGTTAAATCATTTATCACATTTGTTATTTAATATTTATTTGAGATGTACTAATTTACATTAGAAATAGTAGTCATAAATATAAATAAGAGTTGTATATAGCTTAGTCCCTGCCTTGTAGAATTTAAATAAAAAGATAATATCAAATTTTAATTAATTAAAATTTACAATATGAAATAATAATAATCTCAATAAGAGCCCACACAAAGTAGAGTAATTGATAATGAATAAATAAGAAAAAAATTGTAAATAAAAGGTCATAAGTTCAAATCTCGATAAGTACTTAAAAAATAAATCTTAATAATATGATAAAGTATTGTTAATTGAAAAAAACAAATAGCATAATTATTAAACAATATGATTTTTGTTTTTAATTAAAAATAATTATAATTAACCTCAAATTTTTATTAAAGAATGACTTATAATCAAGTGTTTTTAATAAAGAGTATGTGTATTTTCCATTTTAAAATATAATTTAAGATTGATGAGATTAAAGAGCATTGAAATATTTATGCTTAGTTTTTTTTTTAATTCAATTCCTTTTTTTTTCTAATTTTAATATGTACTAATTTTTATCTATATGAATTTTAACATTTTTTTTCATCAAAAGTAATTTTATATAATTCTTACTACAAAAATATAAGTACATTTTATCAAATGTTTAAATTACATTTATTTATATTTAACTTTATATCCAACATTTTATACTATTAAATACACTTGAACTTTAATATCAAAATTTATTATTTAGTCAATCTAAAACCTAAATTTTATTATAAAAACTAATCATTATAAATCTTCCTACAAGAATGTCACTTTATATATGATCAATCCAAAATCTAAATTTTATTATAAAAACTAATCAATATAAATCTTGCTACAAGAGTGTCACTTCATATAATACTTGAATTACTTTGGTTTATGTTTAACTTTATATCCCATACTTTATACTATTAAAATAAGCATAAACATATCGATATGATTTTTTTATATATGTTTTTAACCCATTAAATTAAATTAAAGTATTTTCCTTCCTACTCTAAAAATCATTCTATGTAAAAACTCATCATTATAACAAAAATATAAAAAAGTGTTACTATAAAAATGATTACTAAACTTATGTACATCGTACAAATATTTTACTTTAAAAGCATTCTATGTAAAAAATAATCATTATAACAAAAATATGAAAAGGTTTTACTATAAAAATGATTACTAAACTTAGGTACATCGTACAAATATTAAACATATTGTATAAATAAAATATATATTGTCTACATAAAATATAGACTAAATTTATAGTGTGAATCTCTAGTTATTAAAAACTAAATTGAAATCATATTTATAAGTTGTCACATTAATCATTTTGGGATGTAATAATATTTTTTTATTTCAACACCATCATAGGATAAAATTAATTATTTGTAAATGTCATTATTTATTTAGAAAATAATACCTTACAAACATTCTTTCTAAAATAAAAATAAGTATCTATTTTAATTTGAATGGTTTATTTTAATATTTCTGATTTAATTAATAAAAGATAATAATGATAATATGAAAGTAATAAAAATCGTTTTATTACTTAGTTAAAAATGTAGTTTATTGTTTATTTATTTTAAAATTTTTTATAAAAAATATAGTTAATTATATAATATTAATAATAAAAATTAATTAATATGATAACTCTTTTAGTAATACTATAACTTCATATTAAGTGAATCATTAATTAAAAAATATTTATATAATATATTCTTAATATAATTGTCTCTAAATGATTAATAATTAAAATTCTTTCATCCATGAGATGTAGAACAGTTGGTGGCGGGTGATGGTTAAGACACCCCTAAGCGGAAAGGTTGTTTGTTCGAAACCCCGCGGATACTAAAATCTAACCATGCTAAGGGTTAGTGCAGTCCAGGCCGGATGCGATCCCCGGGTGATTTTGACGGCTTAGATGCCCCTGGTTCGTGGTCTCTCCCTACTAGTCAGGAGGTACTACCACTTGCCAACAAAAACAAATAATCAAAATTCTTTCAAAAATTATTATATATAACAATACACATATTATATTAAATATTAAATTTATATAAAATTCCTTTAAAAAATATAACACTAATAATATATAGTTAAATTAATTTTATTAAAATTCAAACTAACTTCTACCATCATTATAATACAAATTTCAATATTATCAATAAATTAAAATAAATTGAAAGTACATAATCTATATAAAACAAATTTCAATATTATCATTAAATTAAAATAAATTAAAAATACATAAGGGCATGTGCAAGCTATTGAGGGTTACTTTTGGTGCGTTAGATGCAATAGAAAACTGAAAAATCAGGCATCCCTCAACTTACTTGGTTTTTTTGAGATACTTACACAAGATATCTTGCATCGAGTAAAAAAAATGAAACGTAGGAAATTGAGTCACGTTTCCAAATATATAAGTTTTAAGTATTGAAAATTTACATAACTGTGTCAAATTTCATTTTTTCTAACAGTCGCTTCTTTTTTTTTGGCAAATGATAAGGTATATGTTTTTGTGGGTGCAACCTTTCAGTGCCTAAATGACGGTTTCGGGCTACAAAAATTGGTAGACATGTATAGAACTTGTAGCACTAGTGCAACACTATTTTTCCAAAATTAAATGTTTAATTTTTTTTTAATTATGTAAGTTGTCAAACCTCGAGAACGGTACGTCAAATGTGGGTGCAGCCTTTGAAGGTCTTAATGCAGTTATTTCGACTTGGATTTTTTATAGCATGTAGACGTCGGTGTCTACTAGTGCAGCATACAATTTTTTTTTTAAATGGTTGTGAAACGAAAAAGTTACAGAATAAACACACAATATGTTTATGTTTTTTTACTTAAGGAGTGATGACACAAGAAAATTAGGAAACAAATAGAAAATCTCAATATTTTAAAAAAAAAATACATATTTGGAATCTGCATAAAAAATTCTATCTATGCCTAAAATTTCATCAATAATGGTTATGTATGTCATGCTATAGAGAGCGGTGAAAACAGGCATATTGAGAAAAATGGTGGAAATGCCTAATTAGTTATGGTTTAGTAAATCCCATAGCACAAGTTTGGTAAGTCCGAACGAACCACATAGGACTATGGCTGACACGCGGGTGCGGGAAGAGTGGGTGATTAGGTGCTCCGGAACGCGCGCGCGTTCTATTTAAATTCAAATATTTTGATTGGCGTGCGTTTTTGTATATACAAAACGCGCACGTGTTTTTGTATATACAAAACGCGCGCGTTTTGTATATACATAACGTGCGCGCGTTATTAACTTCACAAATTTATGTTTTTAAGTGTTGAATAAATTTATATACCCACCACTCCCTAACCCCTCCTCTCCCTCTCCCTAATCCCCACCACTCTTAAACCCCGCTCCCTCTATCTCTCTCATACTCATGTCACTGCTAACCCTTGCTCACTCTCTCCCCTCCTACACCTAACCCTTACTAACCCCCTCTCTCTCTATCTCTTATGTACTCCTCCACCAAGCCCTATCCCCCACCCCTCTCTCTCTTCTAACCCCCTGACACCCTCCTCCCTCTCTATCTCTCTATAAACCGTTAACCCACCCCACCCCACCCCACCCACACCTAACCACCTCCCATCTCTTATTGTCTATCCTACTCCCCATACCCCCAACCCCCGTCTCTATATCCCCTTCTCCTCGTAACCCTTACAAACCGCCTCTCTCACTCTCTCTTCCCTACTTCTACACCTCTCTCTCTCTCTCTCTAAACACCCTCTCCCTCTCCCTAACCTCTCCCCCATCCCTAACCATCCTACTCTTTCTATCTATCTCCTAATCCCCCTATCCCTAAACCCCCTCCTCTCTATCTCTCTCCCCTCCTCTCCCTATCCCTTACTAACCCCCTCTCTTAGTCTCTCTCTCTTCCTTACACCTGCACCTACCTCTAACCGCACCTCCCATCTCTCTTTCTCACTCCTTACAACTAACACCCTCTCCTCTCTCTCTCTCTCTAACCATTACTAACCCCCTCTCTCAGTCTCTCTCTCTCTCTCCCCCTCGCTATCCCCCCCTCCTAGCCCCTTACCCCTAACTAACCCCCCATCTCTCACTCTCTCTACCCTTCTTCTACGCCTCTCTCTCTCTCTCTAAACCCCCTCTCCCCCATCCCTAACCATCCTACTCTTTCTATCTCTCTCCTACTCCCACTATCCCTAAACCACCTCCTCTCTATCTCTCTCCCCTCCTCTCCCTAGCCCTTACTAACTTGGGCTCTTTTATTCTCTCTCTCTTCCCTACACCTCCACCTACCTCTAACCACACCTCCCATCTCTCTTTCTCACTCCCTACAACTAACACCATCTCCTCTCTCTCTCTCCCTCCTCTCCCCACCCAACCATTACTAACCCCCTCTCTCAGTCTCTCTCTCTCTCCCCTTGCTAACCGCCCTCCTAGCCCCTTACCCCTAACTAACCCCCCATCTCTCACTCTCTATTCCCTGCTTCTACACCTCTCTCTCTCTCTCTCTCTCTCTCTCTCTAAACCCCCTCTCCATCTCCCTAACATCTCCCCCATGCCTAACCATCCTACTCTTTCTATCTCTCTCCTACTCCCCTTAGCCCTAAACCCCCTCCTCTCCCTAGCCCTTACTAACTTGGGATCCCTCAGTCTCTCTCTCTTCCCCACACCTCCACCTACCTCTAACCACACCTCTCATCTCTCTTTCTCACTCCCTACAACTAACACCCTCTCTTCTCTCTCTCTCTCTCTCTCTCTCTCTCTCTCTCTCTCTCTCTCCTCCCCCCCCTTGACCATTACTAACCCCCTCTCTCAATCTCTCTCTCTCCCTCTCCCCATCGCTAACCCCCCTCCTAGCCCCTTACCCCTAACTAACCCCCCTCTCTCACTCTCTCTTCCATGATTCTACACCTCTCTCTCTCTCTCTCTAAACCCCCTCTCCCTCTCCCAACCTCTCCCCCATCCCTAACCATCCTACTCTTTATATCTCTCTGCTACTCCCCCTATCCCAAAACCCCCTCCTCTCTATCTCTCTCCCCTACTCTCCCTAGCCCTTACTAACCTGGGCTCTCTCAGTCTCTCTCGCTTCCCTACACCTCCACCTACCTCTAACCACACCTCCCATCTCTCTTTCTCACTCCCTATAACTAACACCCTCTCATCTCTCTCTCTCTCTCTCTCTCTCTCTCCTCTCTGCCCCTAACCATTACTAACCCCTTATCTCTCTCTCTCTCTCTCTCTCTCTCCCCCTCGCTAACCCCCCTCCTAGCTCCTTACCCCTAACTAACCCCCCCGTCTCTCACTCTCTCTTCCATGCTTCTACACCTCTCTCTCTCTCTCTCTCTAAACCCCCTCTCCCTTTCCCTAACCTCTCCCCCATCCCTAACCATCCTACTATTTCTATCTCTCTCCTACTCCCCCTAGCCCTAAACCCCCTCCTCTTTATCTCTCTCCCCTCCTCTTCCTAGATCTTACTAACCTGGGCTCTCTTAGTCTCTCTCTCTTCCCTACACCTCCACCTACCTCTAACCACACCTCCCATCTCTTTTTCTCACTCCCTACAACTAACACCCTCTCTCTCTCTCTCCCCCCTAACCATTACTAACCCCCACTGTCACTCTCTCTTCCCTACTTCTACACCTCTCTCTCTCTCTCAAACCCCTCTCCCTCTCCCTAACCTCTCTCCCATCCCTAACCATCCTACTCTTTATATCTTTCTGCCACTCCCCCTAGCACAGAACCCCCTCCTCTCTATCTATCTCCCCTCCTCTCCCTAGCCCTTACTAACCCCCTCTCTCAGTCTCCCTCTCTTCCTACACCTCTATCTACCTCTAACGACACCTCCCATCTCTCTTTCTCACTCCCTACAATTAACACCCTCTCCTCTCTCTCTCTCTCCCCCCCTAACCATTACTAACACCCTCTCTCTCTCTCTCTCTCTCTCCCCCCCTCTCTCTCTCTCTCTCTCTCCACCCCCCCCTCACAAACCCCCCTCCTAGCCCTTTACCCCTAACTAACCCACCCCCCCTCTCTCTCTCCTACTCACCCCCCCCTCTCGCTCTCTCCCAATCCCCCTTCCCCTACCACTAACCACCCCCCATCTCTAACCCCTAAGCCCCTTGACCCCTTAGCCCCTAACACCAAATCCCTATTTAACCTCCTAACCCATAGAAACTATTAAATAAGGTTTTGATGAAAATGCAAATTGTGTAGATTACCATAACGCTAGTGCATTTTTGTATGCAAAAACGCTCACTCGTTTTTTGCTATTAGGCAATATTTATCCATGCACCAAACATATTAAATGCCTAGGATTTTTTAACATTCAATAAACACGCGCATGTTTGTGTGTCCATAACACTAGCGCGTTTTGTCTGTGCAAAAATTCAGCAGAATACTCTGTCTATTTCATACTCAAAGTTTTTGTTTTGTCTCCCCGACATCGCTGCAAAAAAACTTCAAACTCTATGTTCACAATCAATGATCAAGGCATACACATGTTGTTGTCGATACCAAATTGAGTATGGTTACTATTATGACACATATACATATATTTTTTGTGTATTGCATAACACTCTTGTGCACGAATGCTCAACTACATTACCATCGATGTCATCTAGAGACTTTATTCATAGCATTTTGTGTAGCAGGCCAAACGATTGCACATTTTATCAAAAAACTTGCATAGATGGGACATGCCCACGGTGTGGTGGATTGGCATTATTGGAAAAATGCATACATGTGACCGATAAGCATAACTTGGGAGGCAGGAGGTGAAATTGTAGTCATTCAAATATGTCACGTATGATATTGATGGAGGGAACGAAAGAAAACAAATGCAATTGGTCACTTCTCAAGTTGGTAATGAGTTATTGAATACTATTTTTCCTTCAGATTGCAATTTCATATGTAACAATCTATTGATATATGTCTTTATTGTTGATATACCAGGTACGGGTTTGAGACTTCATGGAGGAATTCTTTGAAAAGACACAACAGTATTTAAAGCATGTACATGTGGCTCGTTGGCAAGATGAGCAGTTTAGAACGTGCAAGGATACATTTCCTATTGGGACTATCCTGTCAGTGGTCGATTTTGCGGAAAACTACACTCTTCAACCGCAAAATGAGATTCAGAGTCAATACTATCACTCAGACCAGGTCAGCATAATGGTCCATATCACCTATAGACATGGGGCGGATAATACTGAAGACAACAGGGTTATATTGAAGGAGTATCACTTCTACATAAGAGATGACAGGTGTCACGACTTGTATTTTGTACAACATAAATTTCAAATGTTCTACAATCACTTGGAGGATAACAGTATACAGATGGAACAAAATTGGATTTGGTTTGACGGTTGTGCAGGGAAATTCAAAAATGCCTGTGCCTTCCAATGATTGTGTATGCTCCACAAAAAGCACAAGGTTCGACATATTTGGAACTATTTTGAGATCGAACACGAAAAAGGTGAACATGATGGAGCAGGTGCGTGCATCAAGATTGCATTACGTAGGAAAGAAATGAAGTTCACAAATGTATCACTCATCCGAGATGCAAAATCATCATTGAATGGTGTGCTTCTGTCATGGGGGAGGGAGTAAGAAGGTAGGAAGATCACTCAACCAGGAAAGCACATGTACATAGATATTTTTGGGAGGTGGTGGATGTAGATCGATCATAGTTATATGAGTGCAAGACCATCCAAGGAACTCGTGCATTTCATTCATTTAGAACGTCAGACAATGCTATACTTGAAATGTGGACAAGGAAACTCTCATGTTTTTGTTCTCCATGCAGTAGTGGTGAATGGGACGAATGTGAATCCATGGATTGGGTTGATAGTTGGGACCGTGTATCACTCCCCATTTGTCAACGTATAGCTACATAATTATCCCAGTTGGAGGAGGACCAATCAAGTATTTCACCAGAATATGACCACATATCAGATCTCGTACAACTAGGTTCGATTAATATTTTTATATTTTTGACAACTAGTTGTGTATAATTTTGATATTTTTGACAACTAGTTGTGTCTAATTTGTTGACTGAAACGCTAGCACTATATTTTCTCCAGGGCACATATATGTAGTGGTTTTCCCGAGACGCAATGCATGGCGCATTGACTATGGGCCGACACGTTGCTTAGAGGGGAAGCAAACCTTAAATGTCCCATTACGGGACTTTGAGGCCAATGATTTTTCGATTGGGTCGATGGTTATAAAAGGAGAATATTTGAACCAGGTTTCCCACTCAGAAAATAGAAAACGGTATACATATGAAGATTATAGACTAGGTGAGATTGTATACCATTATACAAACTTAGTTATTGGAACAAACCTCTAGCTGCAAACAATTCCAAGGAAGAACTCATCAAAGGAACAATACTTATTGCCTTACTCCGAGCACGAGAGGTTAAAGGAAACCCTTGGTATTCGAGGTGATCCTGATGATCTAGTCGAATGACCATAGGTAGGTAATCTGGTATGTGGTTTGCATGTTTTATTGTGTACTATGTTATAGGTATGTGGTGTACATGTATGCTATGATTTTGTTTCATGGCCTCATTGATTATTGACATTAATATTTTGACTATTGCAGCCAGACATTGATAGCTTTACAGATTGATAAATTGCATAGACTTGGTACAACTTGATAAATTGCACAAGTTTTGTCATAGATTTGTTTTCTTTGTTTTTTCTCCCATCTAAGTAAACCATAATATCTTCATCCTCATGCCCATTTTCATGCTCACTAGCACCATCACCATCTCCATGCTCATTATCACTATCCCCATGGTCATTGTCGCCATCACCATGCCACCATGAACATCACCACCGTGCTCTTCCTACCCATGTTGTCACCATCACCATCCCATTTTTCACCATAAGATTCTCATCCATCATCCACACAAATATAACCATTAGATACCTAATTTAGAAACCTAGAAACCTAGAAGGAAGGTTTAATACTTGATTCTCTTGTTTCCCTCCCCCAAGTAGAGTTAAGGACTTGAGACTTATACAAGACGCCCAAGAGTTGATCATGGTGTCCATATTCAACTTGAATTCCAAATACTCCTATGAGAGGGATTCTGTCATGGTGTTTGAGCTAAAGAATGTTAAGTTTGGAATTAAATCCATTGTCCCCCCAACCATGTTTATTCCTCAACACTTATTTATAGTGCACAAAACCTACTAATGGAACTTGTATCCCAGTTAGATGTTAATACCCCCTACAAAGTCCTCATTTTATAGTTAAAGGAATTTTCCAATGCCCTTAAGCTTTAGAAAATTTAATATGATCATAAATCACTTGTTTCATCACTTGATGATGGCTAAGGCCCCACAATGCATTCATTTTCCTATGTGGAGGTCCAATGACACATTCATGAAAGTTGAGCCTAAGAAGTTATCTTTAGGGCCTAAGGTTGTTGGTTCCCTCCCCTGAGCATGTTCAAGGACCTAAGGCTATTGTTTCCCTTCCATGATCATGGACAAGGCATGAGTACCCATATGTGGAGTAAAAAACATCTTATTGGAACCCATATCCAACTAGGGTTTTTCTCATTAAGAGGCAAAGAATATTTTGCATTAAAAGGTCAAATTCATAAAAAGTTTGCATGGGATTTTATGGACAATTCGGTCATGTTGGTCTCTCCCACACACACTTTCCAAAAATTAAAACATTCAATTTTGTTGCTTGGTTTGGTTATTATGCCCAAGGATGAATTTTCCATCTCTCTTTGAGATACTTGACCTAAATGAAATTGGAGGCAGGAAATGAAAATTATGCTTTGAAAGGACATGTCATTAGTTGCAATACATCTATTCCAGTAGGGCCATCCTCCCCATTCAATCATAGAGGTCGAACACATTTTCTCTAGAGTTTAAACGGGCCTAGAAATCCTATCTAGACATTGATGGCTTGATAGATTGATAAATTGCATAGACTTGGTACAACCTGATAAATTGCACAAGTTTCGTCATGGATTTGATTTCTTTGTTTTCTTCTCCCATCTAAGTAAACCATAAAATATGCATCCTCATGCCCATTTTCATGCTCATTATCACCATCACCATCTCCATGCTCATTATCGCCATCACCATCTCCATGCTCATTATCACTATCCCCATGCTCATTATCACTATCCCCATGCTCATTATTATTTTGTTGGATTTTCTCTTGTATAGCCATCTGTAGGTGTCCTTGAAAGCCTTTGGGGTGTGAGTTTAAACGTGCCATAGAATGGTAGTATTTTCTTGGATCTACAAACCATCGAATCTGTTGGATTCAGGACATCGGGATAGTGCTATGGGTGCCCCTCTCCTCCGGTCCCATATCCCAGGTGTCAACTTTTAGGTCCATTTTGGAAACTAGGGTTTTGCTCAGTAAGGGAGTGTGCAACTTTTTCACATGGGGGTCAACTTTGCAAAATCATTGACCAGGGACTTATGGCTAGCATTCTTAGCTGGAACCTTCTTA
This sequence comes from Larix kaempferi, assembly GCA_027924585.1. NCBI lineage: Eukaryota > Viridiplantae > Streptophyta > Pinopsida > Pinales > Pinaceae > Larix > Larix kaempferi. The sequence continues at coordinate 10,740,324 of BSBM01000343.1, read as the reverse complement.
GACACACTTGCAGGACTTCTCGGACCTTGGTTTTGTTACACGGTTGGAATTATATGCCCCCGGTAGGTATCCAACAAGTGTCCCTGAAGGCCTTTGGGATGCAAGATGGAATGAGCCATAGAATGACTACTGTGGATCGAATCAAAAAATCGTCGACTCCGTTGGATTCAGGACATCAGTATAGTGCTAGGGGTTCCCCTCTCCTCTGGTCCCATGGCCTAGGTGGCATCTTTTAGGTCCATTTTGGAAACTAGGGTTTTGCTCATTAAGGGAGTGTGCAATTTTTTCACATGGGGGTCAAATTTGAAAAATCATCGACTGAGAATTTATGGCTAGCGTTTTCAGCTAGAAACTTCCTAGACACACTTGCAGGACTTCTCGGAATCGGATTTTGTTGCACGGTTGGAATTCTATGCCCCCTGTAGGTATCCAATAGGTGTCCCTGAAGGCCTTTGGGATGCGAGCTGGAACGAGCCATGGAATGACGACCGTGGATTGGATCGACAAACCATCGACTCTGTTGGATTTAGGACATCAATATTGTGCTAAGGGTGCCCCTCTCCTTCGATCCCATGGTCCAGGTGTCATCTTTTAGGTCCATTTTGGAAACTAGGGTTTTGCTCAGTAAGGGAGTGTGCAATTTTTGCACATGGGGGTTAACTTTGAAAAATCATCGACCAGGGAATTATGGCTAGCGTTCCTAGCTAGAACCTTCCTAGACACACTTGCAGGACTTCTCAGAACCCAGTTTTGTTTCATAGTTGGAATTTTATGCCCTGGGTAGGTATCCATAGGTGTCCGTGAAGGCCTTTGGGATGAGAGCTGGAACGAGCCATAGAATGACGACCGTGGCTCGGATCGGAAAACCGTCGAATCCGTTGGATTCAAGACATCAGGATAGTGCTAGAGATTCCCCTCTACTCCAATCCCATGGCCCATGTGTCATCTTTTAGGTCCATTTTGGAAACTAGGGTTTCGCTTAGTAAGGGAGTGTGCAATTTTTGCACATGGGGGTCAACTTTGCAAAATCATCGACCAGGGAATTATGGCTAGCGTTCCCAGTTGGAACCTTCCTAGACACACTTGTAGGACTTCCCAGAACCCAGTTTTGTTGCACGATTGGAATTCTATGCCCCCAGTAGGTATCCAACAGGTGTCCCTGAAGGCCTTTGGGATGCGAGCTGGGACAAGCCATAGAATGACAACCATGGCTCAGATCAACAAACCGTCGAATCCGTTGGATTCAGGACATCGGTATAGTGCTATGGGTGCCCCTCTCCTCCACTCCCATGGCCCAGGTGTCATCTTTTGGGTCCATTTTGGAAACTAGGGTTTTTCTCAGTAAGGGAGTGTGCAGTTTTGCACATGGGGGTCAACTTTGAAATTTTTTTATTTTGATTCTAGAACTAGACATTCAAAGAGTGGAAATCAAACCTACCACACTGCACCCTTGGTAGATTGCTATGTCCTTAGTGTGCCACGTCATTTAACAACTCCTTAGTGTTCCACTATATTTGCATTTTGAGTAATTCATGTCATTTTTAAGAATTCAAAGTTCCAAATAAAAAATGGAGGCGATGTTTCATCGATGATATCCCTTTGATCCTTACTAGCTTTGTTAGATCAGAGTCACCATGAACCTTTTCCATCAAGTTATGGGGGAATACTTGCCAAATCACAATGAGTAACCATTACATCATCGTTTGTATCAATCAAGTACATTCAATTTTAAATACATTTTCATATGAGGATAATCCATCCTTTTTACAAACATAGGACCATGAACATCTTATTTTCCGTCATCAAAAAAACATTATCAAGGAAGATCATTAAACTAGTTAGGTATTTCATTTTCCATGGATTCTGTATGATTACTTTTGCATTATGACAAGTGAAAAATGGACATATGAAAGAGGTAAAGCACAAACCAGGGTCTTACATACTAGGGTTTAGTAAGGATAGGGTTTATATCTTCAATGATTTTATGAGAGTGAATTCATGACCAGCTATTGGTTAGCATATTGGAACAAACTAGGGTCTTACAAACTAGGGTATATTTGTTACATATATTTGACCATATGTACATGAAGGCCCAATAAATTTTATTACACTTTAGTTATGCATTCATTGCCATTGTACTTGATACTTTGCCATTGTTTTTAGCATGCTAGAGTAGGAACACTTCAACCAAACTTCATAGATGTTCATATACGTATTGTTTGATGAAATATGGTAGCATTGATGAAATGTGTAGCATCTATTAGACTTCCTCTTAGTTTGTAAAAATGTCATAGGATTACATTGATTATATGCGTAGCATGCTTTACATGACAGAGGTTATTCAAACATATTTTGACTTATTTTGTTAACTTTTGTTTTTTCCTTGCAACATATTTTCCCTGCAACATATTTTCCCTGCAACATATTTTCCTTGCAACCATAATCCTGATCAATGGGCATGAACCCTTGGAGTTGACAAAAACCACAATTTTAAACTTGATATCAAATTAGCATGCATGTACTAAGTTCATTGAACTATTGAAAGATATTATTAGTTTTTTTCCATTAAGATAATGTTTTCATAACGCAATGGTGAGATGTTACTGGATCAATGCAATAAATGTAAGAGAATAAATATTGCTTAAAATGTAAATATATAAATTTCAATAGCATAATTTATCAATGTGGAAGAGATAAATAATCACAAGCACAAGTGGAAACTCAAGAGAAAATATGGAATATATTATATAATGCATTGATAGCCGAATGTTTGTAATACAAAATATGGCAAACTAGCCGGCCCTTAAATGGCCTGTCAATGTACATGTATCCCTAAGTACAACAATGTGTACATGTATGTCAAAATACATATATACAATACTATGCAACATCAAAAATCAATATTTCGTTTGTTTTTCCCTGACTTTCCTGTATCGACCATCTCCCTAGGATCGCTCTGCATCTCAGGAGTCTACAAAAAAAAGATCATTATTTTTATCAAATAACTGCACTAATACCCTACCATTAAAAAACTTAAAAAATTAACTTATGGCCAAATTATTTATGACAAACACTCACCAAATCTAGTCGAGGTATAGATGTCTGCGGTGTGTTCATGGAAGGCCTCTCTATAGTTGTGCTCTACAAATAAAAGATCATATCTCAATTAATTCAACAATTCAACATTTATCAACATGTTTGGGTAAATTGAATAAAAAGACTTGGTCATTAATGAACATCACCACAAGAGGAGACCCAGTCAGAACCATGGATTGAGCAGAGGGGTCGGGCACTACTTCCGCTAATGGCTAAAATCACCAAATGGGGAAATAGTTAGACATGCATGAATAAACAATATAATAACATGGTTAAATACTATGCATTGTAATGGTTGAAATAGTTACAGATGCGGCACTAACTGCAACATCAATGACCCTTGTTAGGTGAGGGGTAGATGGATCTCCCGTGTGTCTACTATAGAGGATATCCACACCCTTTCTAGGTATGGAGCCTCTCTTATACACTTGTCCCTTTTGCACATTTGGACTACGAGGATGTTGGCCCGGTTTTGCAACCAGGCTTAGTGCTATGGGCACCTGCTAACTAGTAGCAGCAGTCTCAATAGAAATAAATAATCAATAAACTAAACTAAACTAGCATGTGCATTTTGAATTAAAGAACAAGAACAAGAAAGATTAAAAATATTTTTTGTATTGACAATGGGGCAAGCAAATGCTTGCAAGTACAATACCTCCAAATGATGAAGGTTGTTGAATGGCTCCAATGGTGAGCAGCTCCAATCTCCAATGGGTCCTTTCTCCAAGGTTGCTACAATGGCTAAAATGCTCAAGGGAGATTTCAGCAGCATAAGGATGAGATAATGGATGGATGTGAAATGAGGAGCCCCTACCACCTTTTTATAGGTTTTGGTGGTGGGGAATACCATTTGTGGTTTTGTGGAAACCAAATGGTATTGACCAACATGGTTTAGGTACTTTTCCCTCCTTTTTCCTTTTTTGAATAAAAATAATATTTTAATTCCCTTTTTAATATTTTTGGGGAATTTGGACCCTTTTTGAGGGTTTTTTATGCTTTTCAGGAAAAATAATCTTTTTTGATGGAAAAAGGGGTGTACTAAGGTCTTTTGGTGACCTTTTGTTGGTTTCAGAGGCTCAGATGGTGGAAAAGTGGACAAATGGGTCATGTGAATAAGGGAATGAGCTAGTGAGCACTTTTTAGGTGTTAACAGAGGACCAGCAACTGCTGACTGTCTCCTAAGTATAGAAGTTGGTGGCTACAATCACCAATTACTGACGTAGTTAGAAATGCATTGGTCAATGAAATAACATGTATTAACAAAATGACAATGATGAAATACATACCGATGTACGGTATATTTCAATCAATTCTAAGAAACATTTTGCCACTCGTTGTGTCTCTATGGGAACGCTATTGCTTGTATTCCCACCAAGGGGGATCTCACTAGATGAAATCATTTCCCTCTGAGGGGGATCTACAACCTACAATTTAGAAAATTGTAAATATTAGATTGTGTAGCATTAATTAAGTAACATGTGATAACAAACTGGCATGTATTAAAATAATGTCATGTTAAAATAGTTACCTCAGCGTCAGTTGTTTTCACTGAAGGTATGACATCATCTTGTACATCAAAAGGTTATGCTGCATGAGCCTCTTGCCCCTCATGCCCTTCTTGTAGCAACTACAAGTTGTGAAATCATTAAACATATTAGCAATCTATATATGTGTATAGTAAGGAAAAACAATTTACAAATGACACTAAATTGTTAACCATTTACTCATGTATTAAAATAATGTCATGTTGAAATAGTTACCTCAGTGTGAGTTGTTGTCGCTGAAGGTATGAAAAAATATTGTACATCGGACGGTGATGGTGCATGAGCCTCTTGACTATCCTCTGCATCATCAGTGGAAAATTCTTCCCCCTCGTGCCCTTCTTGTAGCAACTACAAGTTTTAAAATCATTAAAAATATTAGAAATCTATATATGTGTATAGTAAGGAAAATTAATTTACAAATGACACTAAATTGTTAACCATTTACTTACCTGTGTAAACTACCTAGTAAAGGTATCATCTGTTTGGACAGGACCAAAGCAAGGATGGTCGTATACTGTGCATGGGTGGGGCTCTTGGCTGTGCTCATGATGTGGAGGTCTAGTGCCACTACTAGATGCTCCTCAACCACTAGAAGGTGGTGGCTCTACCCCACCGGGAGGTGGTGTATCTACCCCACCGAGAGGTGGTGGCTCTACTCCACCCATAGATGGTGGCTCTGATGGCCCTGCCTAGTATGTACCTTGAAGATACGTGCTATGGCGAACAATCGCCTGTGCCAACAGTAGGAATGACTCCTGCGTCTCTAGGACCAACTAATGTGTAGGCGGCACATCTGGCCTAGGTAGTTTCCTGCGAGGTGGAGCTACTGGGATATTGGTATCTATGTGCCTCGCATTGGGACATTATTGAGGCATCCCCATCCCAACTCCATGGTACTCCAAGATATCAAAATAATTAACATGCTTCCCCAAAACAAATTCTGTGTACATCTTTCTCAGAAAATATAAAGGCATTTCCCTGTTGTTATGTGGTGGTACATCAAACACCATGTACCATCAGTCCATCCAATTATCTATGAATGGTTGATATGTACACCACTCGATAGAAATATGTATTTTGTTTGCATTTGGGATTTCACCCGTCCGTGGATCTCTAAAAAGGGAAAACATATGTTGTTTTGTTATCTTCAACTTCTTAAATTCTTTGTAGATAATTCCATCATCATATTCTTACCTCTTTCTCTCTCTGTATGTAGCAATATCTTGGAGTGCCCAATTAGACCTACTAAAGGTCTCTATCATTGCATCCAAATTGGATGCAAGCATACTGTGTCTATCATCAACAATAGTTATTGAGGATCGAATTTCTCTGAGCCTCTCAATTTCTCTTTGGATGTCTGAATGTGCATCGATGGTCGTCACTACAATAAAACAAAAAAAAAAATCTTTAGAAACATATACATGTGCTATAATGACATCTCTCAAAAATGAAAAGTGCACAAACTTTGTGCAAGAATGAATACATTACAAACATAAATATCATCTCAAAATACTATAATAACAACTACATGTAAACCAAAGTGGAAGGTGAGGATCAACTACATGTAAATCGATTAATTATTGATGGAAGAGAGCTCCTAATTCAATTATTAATGAAGGATCGAGACAATGGGGGCCTTAAAAGCACTTTATGTACAACTTTCTAGAGCCGAGGTATTGGGGAAGATGTTATTCATCATACTCTACCTTCAGAAATTTCTCTTTTGTATATAATACATTTCATGTTCGTGGCCCTTTCCTTGCTCAGAATCTAATGTATGATGAGGAAGCTTTGGTGGTGAAGTCCTTTGCGTCATTAACAAGGGGAAAGATTTTGAATGTGAGGGTTGATCTACGCTTGTTCCATGAAGTAAATCTCTTATCGATTGTTAGGTATGAAGACCCAAAACCATCGATTGAGTGTCTTGGTGGTGAAGGAGGTCAAAAACGATGTGGTAGTTCATCTTAGCAACAAAGTAAGCAGTGTGTATGCAAAGGAGGGGAACCTAGTCCCTTGGGGCTTGGGGGATGATGTAAAATACATCATGCCATTGGGTTGGATTCACAAGCATTGATTGGAAATTTTTAGGGTAAAAGAATGTGTGCGAAAAAAACATAGGGTTTGGTTGAGTCAAATCTAGAAACCAAGCCTAGGTTATAGTCCATAGTTCCTCCTCCTAGCCAAATGGTGGATGGTTTTTCTTTTCCAATTTGCAATAGATGTGGGAAAAGTATTGAAGAAAAGTTGGTGTTGGGATTCAAATCCCTTATTGCTTAGGTGGATGCAAAATTCATTAAGGGTATTGATAGTATGGAGGAATTGCCATACGCTAAATAACAATTTTTAAAAATTTTAGTTTTGGAATTTCATTTACATGGATTTTTAATTTAGGGAAACATAAATTTTTTTTTTTTATTGATGAAAGGATGAATGTTTGGATGCCTACCTTTCCAATCCTCCTTTCAAGATGAAATCACCCTCCTTGCTCTTCAAATTTTTCCTCCCTTCACTTCTCCAAGACGTTTTTGGAAGCTCTGATCGCTCGAGCGTTTCGGTTTTTCGTGAACAAACAGTGGTCATGGTCCACAGACTGTTTGTTAATTTTTTTTATATTAACCAAAACGCGTGTGCGTTATAGTGATACATAATGTGCGCATGTTATTGAATCTTATCCTACATGTTAACTCACATGGCAGGCTCGGATTCCGCCCATGACTTGTTCTAAGAAACGTGCACAAATTTTCATTTTACTAAATCCTAGCGTGTTTTGCGAATGCACGATTGCATATAAAAGGTCCCTCAACTTCGTGCGAGGGCCCATAATCTATAGATTTAAAAAAAACATATAATTTCAACAAATAAACCATATATCATGAAGAGATGAGCTCTTCCATGTGTTTTAGGTTTCATAGATTTTAAAATAAACATGTGCTTTTTCTCAATGGGAAGAAGAACTTAACAACTAGATATTGCCACAAGTTTTCTTTACACATCACCTTCCTCGAACAAAGCAGATGGTGCCCTTGTTAGAGATGTCAAAGAAGAGGGAAGGAGCTAAGGATAGGTTGAATAATATTCCAAGCATACTGAGACACCAAGTGATCTTTCATAGTCCCCAGCCTTGTTGGCTATGTTACTGCAATCCATCTTCAAGTCAACTACCTTTTGAAGAAAAGGAATTAAAAGATTGTCTAAGTCAAGAGATCGATTTTTAAAGTGGGAAACAAGAAAGAAGTATGAATTTGTGAAACCTTTGCACCAATTCCAATTATCGATTCCTACTCGGCCTAATTATTTTATATTGTAGCCTATTTCAGTCATGGCATCCATTGAGGCATCAAAGTCACTTGCTTCATCATATCCAATTTTGTTTCCAGGACCTTGCAAATTTTGGAAATGAGAACATGCTAGGTATTATCGAAGATACTATGCATACGTATCACACAATTGAGAGGACTAGTTCTCAGTAGAGGGTGGTTGTGTTTAACATCAATGATGTTGAAGACTGTATTTTGAACATCCCTAAAGTCCCTATTAAGAATTAAATATTACAAGGACAGAAGAAAAGTTGCTAGAATTAGCAACATGTCAACACCCTTTCATTGTTGCTTTTATGATTTTTTTTTCAGTAGGTTGATTTTGAAGTTTGCGTGGGTTGTATGGACTAAAAACGGGCACCTAGAAAGCCATCACCTATATTGAAGATGGATAGGAAGTAAGGTAAACATATTTCTATCGGACTGTTAATCACTCAACCAAATGTAAATAACACGAAGCCTAGGAAGAAGTTACTATAATCCAACTCTATTTCTTTTACCTAGAATTTCATCTATGAAAACTTCCTTCGTCATATGCCATTAGAAAACCCAAGCAATCTAGCAGAATGAGCAGTAAAGCATCTAGTTAAAGAATTCCATAAAATAATCTATGGGGAAAAAAACAATGGCCCTGTAAGAATTGTGAAATTCCATGGGGATAGATCATTGAGCTTGAACAAACCTCACAATTTCACAATGTTATTACTGAGAAGAGTTAGACATAAGCATGGATCAATTCAATCATAAAACTGAAACACAGGTGAAAAATTGTTGTTGATACATTAATCATCCATAAGCAGACATCAAAATATGTTACAATAGAATGAATTCGATAGCCTCAGGTAGGATTCGAATTCACCTCAAGTCTAGGATTAGTTTTCATTTGAACCATCTCTCGATAAGGTTTAGTGGCCACCGATGATGAATGATCACTTAACTGAGGTAGAAATGAGCATTATTGAGTCACGTGGGCACCAAAATAGGGGAGGAGACTCCAAGGGGGCGCATAACAAGATGTAAGTGGTCAAAAAGAGCGCTCTTATACTTAGTAGCAGTCAAACTAGGTGTTATGGTTAGTTAATTGAACAATCAAGGGGACAAGGTGCCCCAAATCATGGAATTGACTGTGTGGACTCCTAAAATCATGCATGAGGGCGCATTGGAACTCCACTGATGTAAACAAGGTTCTCTAAGTGGATAGGAGGGATAATGATGGCCAAAAATGAAGTTATAGGGGGTGCAAAGTAAGGACTAGGTGCTAGGAAACTCAACTGCCAATGCACGGATGCATGGAGTGTTGCATGGAATGCATGTATGTATGCAAAATGCATGCAAGACCAAAATAAGATTGTGAGAATATTCCAACACCCCCTCTTAAGCCAGACTATGAGGAAAAATATAAGTAAATAAATGGAAATTAGGGCCCTGGTTACTGAGACCAAAGGTCACCCCATACAACAATCTAGAAAAAAATGAGGAAAGAGGGAAAACCTAGTGGGAAAAAAAACCCCTCAAGATAGACTGAAACACTCCAAAAATTGTTGCTCAAGACTCAAGTAGTTGTGATGCTCGATTCAATTCCTGGAGGTATCTTCCTCTTGGGAAGAAGTGGATCATGCTCCAAAAACATGTGCTTGAATTCTCCTTCAGTGGATGCAAGTGAATATGGAGGCTTTATGAACTTGCTCTTCAAACCAAACATGCTGAGAACAAATCCCAAAATATGAAGATCATCCTGGAACCTGTAATTCGAACCAACTGAGGTAGGATTAGCTCCAATCATATCTAATTGCTCTTGAAACTTGAACTTATGATTTGTGGAAGTTAAATCAACTCCAATAATTGATAGATGGTTTCTTGTGATCTCCTTTGAACTAGCAGGGGTGAGATCAAAACCAAAATCACCAAAATGTGCCTGAGATTTGAACCCAAGCGAATGGTAGTGTCCTCCATCTTTAGTGAAACTCTAAGAACATGTGCCATTGATCAAGTAGAATTTCATAGGAAGCATGTGATCAAGGAGGGTGAATGCATCACCTCCAAACTCTGATTTAACCTCCAAAACATTCAGTAGATCATCATTCTGCACACCAATAGACTCATGGGAAGTAGAGAATTTGAAACTGTCTTCAACTTCTAGAGAAACAGAGGAATGAATGTCTTCAACATGAACTTTATGTGTTGAATCTGCAACTTCTTCTTCATCTTGAACAAATTCATCATGAGAGATACTTGAGGCTGAGACATAATCAGAGACAACACTTGAGGAGGTATAATTGGGCTTGTTCTCCAAATGGCTAGCATGATCCTCTTCCTTCTGTTTTCCAAATTCTCTATCCAAATTGGCCCAGAGATCACTTGGATATTCAACAGTATCAATGAGGTAGCAAATACTAGGATACATAGCAATACATATTGCTCCAAAGGCTCTGTTGCATCCATTTAGCCAATCATTCTCCTCTTCATAAGAAGAAAAATATCTCATAACACAAATACACATATAAAAAAGACCATGTCTCTTCAAATATGCTATCATCTTTGGTTTCCACTCATCATAGTTGAATGGAGAGAGAGGAGGAACTGCTTTCATATTCATGGAAGTTGTTGTAGAATACCTGTAAAAACAATGGAAAAATATGATCTGGAGGATTGTTTATAAATCTACTAAGTACTTATTTAGGACAATAGGCACTTTCATTCAGATACTTCACACCTAGCTAGACCTCAAAGGATTTCTCCAATGAATTCAATGCAATGGCATCAGGATTTGCTTTGGAAATCCAGAGGCTTTTGGTGCTCTATTGAAAGCAACTACTCAACCTAAGCTCTCAAAATCTCTCACAAGATCTGATACAATGTGAAATTCCACAGGGATAGATCACTGAGCTTGAACAAACCTCACAATTTCACAATGTTATTACTGAGAAGAATTAGACAGAAACATGAATCAATTCACTCATAAAACTGAAACACAGATGAAAAACTGTTGTTGATACATTAATCAGCCATAAGTTGGCAATCAAAGGATGTTACAATAGAATGAATTCGATAGCCTCAGGTAGGATTCGAATTCACCTCAAGTCTAGGCTTAGTTTTCATTTGAACCATATCTTGATAAGGTTTAGTGGCCACCAATGATGAATGATTAGTTAACTGAGGTAGAATTGAGCATTACTGATTCATGTGGGCACCAAAATAGGGGAGGAGACTCCAAGGGGGTGCATAACTAACTGTCAGCGGTAAAAAAGGGCGCTCCTATACTCAGTAGTATTCAAACTAGGTGTTGCAATCAGTTAACTAAGCAATCAAGGGGACAAGGCACCCCAAATCATGGAACTGACCGTGTGGACTCCTAAAATCATGCATGAGGGTGAATTGGAACTCCAGTGATGTAAACAGGATGCTCTGAGTGGATAGGAGGGATAATGATGGCCAAAAAGAAGCTCTAGGGGGGTCAAAGTAAGGACTAAGCTCTAAGAGACTCAACTGCCAATGCATGGATGCATGGAGTGCTGCATGGAATGCATGTATGCATGCAAAGCATTTAAGAGAGAAATAATATGGTGAGAATATTCCAACAAGAATTGAAATGAAACAAGCAATCAAATGATACATATGCTTATAGTGTTTGAGGGAAAGAAATCTTGTGTTCTTTTTTAACATATTTGGTTAATCCAATAATTTACTTTCATGATATTATTATTTTAATTATTAAATTTGTATAGCTATAATATTTTTTTAGTGGGAAAAACAAAATTTTGTTGCAATAAAATTGTTTCTCTTGTAGAATTCAATGGATTCAAGAATTTTGTTTCCCTTCGTCAGACACTGTAATTGCCAAAAAATATCAACAAGGCTCAAAAAAATCAAGAATGAGGAATGCCACTTATTTAAGATCAAGGGAGGTAAGTATGGGTTCTTCTCATGACCCCTCCAATGTTTGTATCATTTTTTCCCAATAGGGGAAAGAGGTTGACAACTACATATTGCCTAAATTTTTGTTTACATATCACCTTCCTCAAACAAAGCAGATGTTTCCCTTGTTACAGATGTCAAACAAGAGAAAAGGAACTAATGTTAGGTTGAATAAAATTCCAATCTTGTTAAGACATTAGAACAACCTTAATAGTCCCCAAACTTGTTGTCAATGTTAATGCAATCCATATTCAACTTAGCTACCTTCTCAAGGGAGGAATTAAAAGATTGTCTAATTCAAGTGGTCAATTTTTTCAATGGGGGAACAATAAAGGAGTATAAATTTGCATATCCTTAGTGCCAATTTTCAGCACTGATTCTTGATCAAACTAGCTAATTTATATCAAAGAGTATTTAAGTCATGGCATCCATTGAGTCATCAAAGTCTCCTCATACATCATATCCACTTTTTCGAGGACCTTGCAAATTTCGGAAAGAAGAACATGTTAGGTTCTATCGAAGATAGTATGTATATGTAAAACAAATTTGGGAGGACTAATACCTAGAGGTTGGTCATTCATACCATCAAATATCTTGAAGACTCTATTATGAAAATCCTTAGAGTCCTATTAAAAAAAATGAAATAGCACGGGATGGGAATTCTTCCACATTTTAACAATAGCAAGATGATCATGATAGGTCAATAGAACCTAGTCTGGATGATCCTGAGTAGACAACCGAAGTAATGCAAGATAGACTCAAATATAGTGTTGAGGAAGTATCAGGTCCAGGTGGAGTTCATGCTGAACCACTTTGCATGTGTCATGGTTCCAACGAATGCTTGAATGGTCCTAGAAAATAAGAATATGTATATGCAGAGGAGATTGATATTCAAGAGATTCAAGATGATGTGCTAATCAACAATCCTCCACATTCTTCACTCGATTCAATACCAAGCCTTGTTATGGACATGATAGGATCACATTCATGTGGTTTCATTTGTTTTTGTAAATATACCCAAGCATGAATGGCGCTGATGTTTTTTGTCAAAAAAAATGAAGAGATATGAGTCTAATCATTATCACATTCAAGAGCTTTGATTACAAACGGTTAACCACTCAATTAGCTACCACATGTGTCATATGCTACTTGGGCCAATGAATTTTAGTCAGTGATCTACTTCTAGTGATAATGTAGAGCATTGGAGCATGAAAATGGGTCGTTGTTGGGCATGGCCCAAGTTGGCACACTTTTGAAGAAGTACAATTTTGGAAAGTTGCGTAGTTTGGATTGCGAAGCTCAGATGGCACAGTTTTGTCAATAGCGTAGCCCAAAGTGCGAAGTTAGAGATGCGCAACAACTATTTTGGGTAAAGAGTATAAGGGAAGATCGAGCTGTTGAAAGCGACCTGTTTTGGGTAAGCGACTCTAGGATTCCCGGCAGTTGGGTAAGGAGCAGAGTGGAGATAGAGGAAAGTGACCTGTCAGTCGGAGTGGCGGAAAACCATTAGAGGCTAAGCCACGGGTAGATAGCGACAGCAAGGCTAAAGGGGCAGAAAGCGATAAGCTACGATGCGGTTGTAACCGTTTTTATGATGGCTGCGGTTGAGAGAAGGGCGTGTGAGCCACGAGTGGCCCAGCAAGGCGGCCTGAAGCGAGTGGAGCAAGATTTCGACGGTGACATGCAGAGTGGTGGGTAACCACACCAGTTTTGGGTAACAACCTTAGGGTTTTTGGCCCACATACATTGTAACAGACGTGACCTAAGGTTACGATCTATAAAAGGGAATATTTGTAAGGGAAAGGGTTAATTGTTAATCTTCATTTGATTATTGTTTAGTCGAGTTGATATCTATTGAGAGACTATTGTAAAAAGGCTCTGCAGCTGTGTGCGCAGAGTCCTATCGAAGAGAGAAGAGAGTCTGCAGTTGAGTGTGCAGACTGGAACTGTTGAACCCTTCCCATTGATAATATAACAACAGTTCCTGTGGACGTAGCTCCCATCCTGGGGGTGAACCAAGTTAAATCCTTGTGTATGCAATTGAATGTGGGTTTACTTGGATGAATGGTTAAGTTCTTGTTTATAAGTATCTGTATTTTTACTTTCGTGTGTATTCTCCATATGAATGAATGATAGGAATAATGTTCTAAGTGTTGAATGCATATGAATAAATGTTGAATGCGGAAGTATTTCTAAACATGATGAATGCATAAGTAAATGGGTAACACTTAAGTCAGCGAAGTCTGTATAGTGCAATTCCTTGAGTGCAGCACCAGAGGTGCGTAGTGGCATCGTAGTTCATCATATTGTATAAGTTTGAAAGGTTTACGGTTTGACATGCTTGTGAATGCCTAAGTTACACTAAGTGAAGTCAGTTGAAGTTGTGTAAGTGTTGAAGAGGAAGCGTAGTCCTCCATTGCGATGTCCTGTTGTTACGTGGTCGTTCCAGCTTATGCAGTCCTTGGATGCGCGATAGCATAAGTGTGAACCGTGAAGTAATTGGAACTTCATGCAGTCCCCCAGTATGCAGCGTGAGCCTTGCAGTGCGCTGATATCCCGTCTATTGAAGCGCGCATCACCCGGTTGTGGAAACCTGATTCCGCAACCTCCCCATAAATTCGCCTCGGGTGAGACCTCAGTCTGCTCGCAGACTGTTGCCGAAAGGACCGGTGAAAAGGGGTTTTGTTGGTTCCCTGAACCACGCAGAACCTGGGTCTACCTTTTGTAAACTTAAAGAACATATTTCGAGCCAACAAATGGTTTCGTTGTCGCGCTTAAACCATCCAAGTTACTTCACCTACTGCACATCCTGCATTTCGATAGGAGCTCGGAAATTAATGCAGTAGTGCACACATTGCTTTCCTGCACGCACTCGGGCTATCTATGGTTGGACCGAAGAATTGATATAAATATCGATTTGATATATTACATCATGACGCTTAATAAGAGAGGCGCAAACCCTACAAAAGAATTTGTAGGGAAGGCACAAGACAAAGAACTCGCCTTAAGAATAAAGGAAGAGTTTGGTCCGTCGAGGGGAAAGCATGCCTTTTATACAGCCCCTATGAAGGACGACGCCATGCGATTCACAGCTCAACTCTTAGCAGGGAAGTTACCTAGGAAATGTCGACTAGAAGAGGTGTCGGCCGCAGTAGTGCTCCTCACGTCACAAGCAAAGAACGACACCCCATACAACTGGGTGCAATACCTGCAGAACGAGTTCTTGGATGATGTCCAAGAAACTTAGGATAAGAGAAGTCGGTTTCATTACAGTTGGCTATTAGTGCTAATTTCCTTCGTCGGTTGGAAAGAGCCGGCTGGCTACAAAGGCCTTCCAGTTTTCTCAGGGCAATGTCGGGGAACACGCTTTGCTAACTTATGGGAAAACGCGAAGTCCTCAAGGAAATGGAAAATTAATGGGTTGTTTTATACATATTACAAGTAACAGTGTGATGTGATTCGGCGAACACCGCGAATCTCATAGCAGGTGACAAATGCATTCAAAGGAAAGCTGAGATTCAGGGCCGATATGCATGCTACGTACATTTGGCCAAGGGCTGACACAGACATTGACCTATGGTATCCAGGATTCTATCAGGTGGATGCTGAGAAAATAGAACAGATGATGGAAGAATGGCCAACAGAATGGAAGGTGGACCAACCAGTCAAGGTCAAGTCCACTTCCGAAGAATACAAAGATGAAGACATAGAAAAAGACAAGGGAACAACGATTGAGGAGGAAGTATGGACTCCGCAGGATCCGACTGAAGGCCAGGATAAAGGGAAAAGGAAAGTGACACAAAGTCTGGGATCAGCGAAGGTACACCACAAAAAGTAGAAATGCACTAAGCCGACTCTAAAGCCAACACTGCATGAGGATGACTACGAAAGCATCTCTATTAAGGTCCATGAGTATTGGGAAGACACACTTGCTGCAAAGCAAGCCAAGCAAGAAGAGGCACGAGTAAGCCTCTTGCAGACTATCGAAGCGATCAAGACGATGGTTGTGAAGATTGCACAAGCTCTGCAGGACTTGGTCCGAGACTGGGACTCTAAGGGAAAGTCAAGTGGGTCAACCAGGAAAAAGAGAGAACCCCATGCTCTGAACTTGAACCCTCGGCTGGTACACATTAAGCCAACGTACCTCATTTATCCCAATGATCAGGTAGATAAAGTAGCTAGGAACTTGGAGCACTTCAGCGGCAACGTTAGCATGTTGCCAATAGAAGACTTGCACAATCTACACATGTAGGTGGTGGAAGAAATTCAACAAAGAGGCATGCCTCGTATGATCAGAATTTCAAGTTACAAAAGAGCTTCAACGAGCTTAAACTCAAATCAGCAAGAAGCAGCAGGGAATTGTCCGACATTTAAGAGAGGAACCACAGGCTGAAAGAAACAGTATCGGCAATCTGTGCCAAAATCGACAAATGCGAAGAAGAGACAAACATAGAGGATACCATCATTAAGATTGGGGCCAGAGTGGAAACCCTTACGACGAAAATGATGGACATGGAGATCGCCTACAAGGGAAAGATCGCAGACTTGGAAGCTCAGTGACCCAGCATCCCACTAGATAAACACGCGGCTCCAACTGAAGAAGTGAAGGCCACTATAGATACCATCTCGACCGAAGTGGTGAGGTGTCAAAATTTGCTAGAAGAAGCCAACACAGTGTTAGCTGGAATAAATGAGGATCCAGACCTACAGAAGTTGAAAGGTGATCTGGAGCAAAGGCAACAACAACTTGATGCCGCAAACGCATAAATGAAGACTTTGCCGGCAAGGCAAAAGATGCAAAAAATCAAAGAGGTAAAAGAGCTGCAAAAAGAATTGATGGTGTTAAGGGAAAGAGAGGTTGTCGCTTCTGCGAAGTTGCAGCCCATAGAGGAGGAAGGGCTCGCACTAATGCAATAGATTGATGAGAAGTTTGTAGAACTTCAAACTATGGAGGGCAGAGTGAAAGAACAAGCCCAGAAGCAGGTCTCGCGGGCGATGCTAGAAACCATTAAATAATTTGAGAACAAGGCAAAGGAAACGGTTGCAGAGCTCACCGTTACTTTGCACAACTTCACTGCAAAGTTAAGTACCGCGGAAGAAGCACAACCAAAGTCAGCCGACGAAAGTGGCTCGGGGACGATCCACAAGTAAGTGTTAGGGGCCTAGTGGGAATGGCCCAAGTTGGCACACTTTTGAAGAAGTACAGTTTTGGTAAGTTGCGCATTTCAGATTGCGAAGCTCAGATGGCACATTTTTGTCGATAGCGTAGCCCGAAGTGCAAAGTCAGAGATGCGCAGCAGCTATTTTGGGTAAAGAGTATAAGGGAAGGTCAAGCTGTTGAAAGCGACCTGTTTTGGGTAAGCGACTCCAGGATTCTCGGCAGTTGGGTAAGGAGAAAAGTGGAGATAAAGGAAGCGACCTATCAGTCGGAGTGGCGGAAAACCGTTAGAGGCTAAGCCACGGGTAGACAGCGACAGCAAGGCTAAAGGGGTGTAAAGCGACAGGCCACGATGCGGTTGTAACCGTTTTTATGATGATTGTGGATGTCAGAAGGATGTGTGAGCCACGAGTGGCCCAGCAAGGCGGCCTGAAGCGATTGGATCAAGCTGTCGACGGCATAGGAAGGGTGGCGGGTAACCACACCAGTTTTGGGTAACAACCTTTGGGATTTTGGCCCACATACATTGTAACAGACGTGACCTAAGGGCACGATCTATAAAAGGGCATATTTGTAAGGGAAAGGGTCAATTGTTAATCTTCATTTGATTACTATTCATTTGAGTTGATCTCTATTGAGAGACTATTGTAAAAAGGCTCTGTAGCTGTGTGCGTAGATACCCATCGAAGAGAGAAGAGAGTTTGCAGCTGAGTGCGCATACTAGAATTGTTGAACCCTTCCCATTGATAATATAACAACAGTTCCTATGGATGTAGCTCCCATCCTGGGGGTGAACCACATTAAATCCTTGTGTATGCGATTGAATGTGTGTTTACATGGATGAATGGTTAAGTTCTTGTTTATAAGTATATGTATCTTTACTTTTGTGTGTATTCTCCGTATGAATGAATGATAGGAATATTGTGCTAAGTTTTGAATGCATATGAATGAATGTTGAATGCGGAAATATTTCTAAACATGATGAATGCATAAGTAAATGGGTAACACTTAAGTCAATGAAGTCTGTATAGTGCAATTCCCTGAGCGTAGCACCGTGGTGCGTAGTGGCATCATAATGCATCATATTGTATAAGTTTGCAAGGTTTACGGTTTGACATGCTTGCGAATGCCTAAGTTACATTGAGTGAAATCATTGGAAGTTGTGTAAATGTTGAAGAGGAAGCGCAGTCCTCCGTTGCATTGTCCTATTGTTAAGAAGTCGTTCTGGCTTACACAATCCTTGCATGTGCGATAGCATAAGTGTGAAGCACGATGTAGGTGTAGCTTCGCGCAGTCCCCCAGTTCGCAGCGTGATCCTTGCGGCGCGTTGCTCGCCTGCCTATTGAAGCGCGCATCACCCGGTTGTGGAAACCTGATTCCGCAACCTCCCCATAACTTCACCTCGGGTGAGACCTCAGTCTACTCGCAGACTGTTGCCGACAGGGCCGGTGAAAAGGGGTTTTGTTGGTTCCCTGAACCGCATAGAACTTGGGTCTATCTTTTGGAAACTTAAATAACATATTTCGAGCCAACAATCGTGGAAAGCAATATCTATAGATTAGTCATTATTATTTGTATAAGTAACCTATGGAGATGACCGATGACCAAGTTATTTGCAGATAGCTTCAACAACAAGTAGAGATGAACTTAGAAGTTGCTCAGGTATGCTTATAGAACTTGTACCCCAATTTGTAAGAGGTGGATGAGAGTATAAATGAGGCCATTCCTGAATTCCAACCTACAGAATGTGTTGACTTTGTATGTACAAAATGGAGGAAAATGTATCAACAAGTAGCAGGATTGCAAATCCAATTTGATAGTGCGCCACAGTCCAAACAGGACCAACAACGACAACAATAGTTGATAGAAAGAGTGGATCACCTTTTGGACAAAATTAATGCTACAACGAAGTAGATCCACCAAGAAACAAGAGAGAGCCAATAGACCTTCACTATAGTTCAGTATTGGATGGGATTGCAAAGAAAAGAAATAATGGCATAGAAAAATTGCAAGAGAAAATGAAAAGGATGGATTGAAAATCTCAATCGTGTGTTAATCCCCTAGAGAAAAGGGCCAAATTCAAGTCGTATCTAACAGACTAGATGTTATCCATGGCGTTGCGTCCATTAGAAGAAAACGTTGTATTGAAAAAATTCATGGTATTTACAGTAAAAAAATGTTAACAAGATAAGAATAGAAATATGCTATATGTGATATGACATGAAAATGTAAATCTGCGACCACAAGATACAGAAGATATAATAAATGCAAATGGTTGATATTCAAACCAAGTATTTGTACAAAGCCATGGAAAAAGTAAAAAATTAAAAGGAATTCAAACAATTAAACAATACTGGGAAATATATGGAATTGTATATGTAAACACATAGTTTGATCTGTAAAATGAAGCTTAAACAAACTCATAGCACTTACTTGGCATATTTAACTAATTCTCACCCAATCCCAACATTTTGGACAACTCGTTGAATATCAATTTATTAAACAGTTCCCGGTGTAATTGCACTTTGACTAAATGAAAAATGAAATGCAAAGATCTATAAATGAGGTCAAATGAATAATTGCAATGTCGTATACCAGTTCTGCCTCTAATTAGTGAAACAAAAGGAATAAGATAAATGTTTCCAAATATGATATTCAAGAGAATAAGTGAAGTTGACTACACCAGATTGGAAGAAAATCCACTCAAGAAATAAACAAAAATGACAGCTTCCAAACATTGATTTTAACATTCTATTAAAGGTTGATCGACAGTTGAATTTTCCTTGAAAAAATGCAAACTGTTTGACTTGAATGGCTAGAATTTTCCCTGTATATTGTTGAATTTACAATACATATTTCGGAACTTGTTTTGGTAAGAATTTTTTAATTTTATGTTTAAGTAATATTAATTAGTTTTTTTAATGTTATTTCATTACATTTTTTGTTTTCCAATATCGCTAAAACTATTAAAGTTTAAGTATTAATTGATAATAAAGAGGGCTCATTTATCTGTTTGTTGAGTTTTCTTACTATTATTCTATAAACCTTCCATGACAAAAGTTAACTATCAGTCCCTGACTGAGAAGCGGATGCCATTTAGCCAACAATGGCTATGAAATCACTAATTTAATTCATAGCATTTACCAGCATGATAGAAGCCTAATGTCAATCTTTTATTTAAAGAGCCAATGCTTAGAAACCCTGGTTGGGAGGAATGAGGGTGTCTGATAAGAAATGTCGTAAACACCAAATAAAAATAAAATGTTTATCTTACTACTTTGTTACTTTCTCTAACAAGCCATAAACAACAGAAGAAGATACAAGTTTAGCAACATGATATTCAAGAGAATTAATGAAACTAACTAAACTAAACCCTTGGCAGAATGCCAAGGCAAGGCATTTGACAAGGTATCATGTCATTGATAGAAATTTAACCCATGGAGCAACAACATGTAAAGTTGTGGCAATGCACAAATGTTGTGGGGGATTGGACTCAATACCAATTACCCATGTGTATAGGTTCTTAACCAAAATGCCCAATAAGGCATTCAAAAAAGTACTCATACCATTTGGAGAAATTCAACCCAAGGAATTGTATGTAGACTTGTAATGATGCACCAGCACTAATGAGGAATCGAGCTCAATATCAACTACATGTGAATATGATTCGTTCACAATAATTCCAAAGTGAGACTATTGATAGGATACCATCATTAAGATTGGGGCCAAAGTGGAAACCCTTACGACGAAAATGATGGACATGGAGATCTCCTACAAGGGAAAGATCGCAGACTTAGAAGCTCAGTGACCCAGCACCCCACTAGATAAACGCGCAACTCCAACTGAAGAAGTGAAGGCCACTATAGATAGCATCTCGACCGAAGTGGTGAGGTGTCAAAATTTGCTAGAAGAAGCCAACACAGTTTTAGCTGGAATAAATGAGGATCCAGACCTACAGAAGTTGAAAGGTGATCTGGAGCAAAGGCAGCAGCAACTTGATGCCGCAAACGCATAAATGAAGACTTTGCCGGCAAGGCAAAAGATGCAAAAATTCACAGAGGTAAAAGAGCTTCAAAAAGAGTTGATGGTGTTAAGGGAAAGAGAGGTTGTCGCTTATGTGAAGTTGCATCCCATAGAGGAGGAAGGGCTTGCACTAATGCAGTAGATTGCTAAGAAGTTTGTAGAACTTCAAACTACGGAGGGCACGGTGAAAGAACAAGCCCAGAAGCAGGTCTCGCAGGTGATGCTGGAAACCATTAAATAATTTGAGAACAAGGCAAAGGAAACGGTTGCAGAGCTCACCGTTACTTTGCACAGCTTCACTGCAAAGTTAAGTACCGCCGAAGAAGCACAACCGAAGTCGGCCGGCGAAAGTGGCTCGGGGACGATCCACAAGTAAGTGTTAGGGGCCTGGTGGGAATGGCCCAAGTTGGCACACTTTTGAAGAAGTATAGTTTTGGTAAGTTGCGCAGTTTGGACTGCGAAGCTCAGATGGCACATTATTGTCAATAGCGTAGCCCGAAGTGCGAAGTCAAAGATGCACAACAACTATTTTGGGTAAAGATTATAAGGGAAGGTCGAGCTGTTGAAAGCAACTTGTTTTGGGTAAGCGACTCCAGGATTCTTGGTAGTTGGGTAAGGAGCAGAGTGGAGATAGAGGAAAGCGACCTATCATTCGGAGTGGCGGAAAACCGTTAGAGGCTAAGCCACGGGTAGACAGCGACAGCAAGGCTAAAGGGGTGGAAAGCGACAGGCCACGATGCGGTTGTAACCGTTTTTATGATGATTGCGGCTGTCAGAAGGGCGTGTGAGCCACTAGTGGCCCAGCAAGGCGGCCTGAATCGATTGGATCAAGCTGTTGACGGCGATAGGAAGGGTGGCGGATAACTACACCAGTTTTGGGTAACAACATTAGGGATTTTGGCCCACATACATTGTAACAGACGTGACCTAAGGGCACGATCTATAAAAGGGCATATTTGTAAGGGAAAGAGTCAATTGTTAATCTTCATTTGATTACTATTCATTCGAGTTGATCTCTATTGAGAGACTATTGTAAAAAGGCTCTGCAACTGTGTGCGTAGATACCTATCGAAGAGAGAAGAGAGTCTGTAGCTGAGTGCACAAACTAGAATTGTTGAACCCTTCCCATTGATAATATAACAACAGTTCTCGTGGATGTAGCTCCCATCCTAGGGATGAACCACATTAAATCCTTGTGTATGCGATTGAATGTGTGTTTACTTGGATGAATGGTTAAGTTCTTGTTTATAAGTATATGTATCTTTACTTTTTTGTGTATTCTCCATATGAATGAATGATAGGAATATTGTGCTAAGTGTTGAATGCATATGAATGAATGTTGAATGCGGAAGTATTTTTGAACATGATGAATCCATAAGTAAATGGGTAACACTTAAGTCAATGAAGTCTGTATAGTGCAATTCCCTGAGCGTAGCACCGAGGTGCGTAGTGGCATCATAGTGCATCATATTGTATAAGTTTGCAAGGTTTACGGTTTGACATGCTTGTGAATGCCTAAGTTACATTGAGTGAAGTCAGTTGAAGTTGTGTAAATGTTGAAGAGGAAGTGCTGTCCTCCGTTGCGTTGTCCTGTTGTTAAGTAGTCATTCCGGCTTGCGCAATCCTTGCATGCGCGATAGCATAAGTGTGAAGCGTGAAGTAGGTGGAGCTTCGCGCAGTCCCCCAGTCCGCAGCGTGAGCCTTGCGGCGCGTTGCTCGCCCGTCTGTTGAAGCGCGCATCACCCGGTTGTGGAAACCTGATTCTATAACCTCCCCATAACTTCACCTCGGGTGAGACCTCAGTCTACTCACAGACTGTTGCCGACAGGGCCGGTGAAAAGGGGTTTTGTTGGTTCCCTGAACCGCGCAGAACTTGGGTCTATCTTTTGGAAACTTAAATAATGTATTTCAAGCCAACAATCGTGGAAAGGAATATCTATAGTTTAGTCATTATTATTTGTATAAGTAACCTGTGGAGTGACCAATGACCAAGTTATTTACAGATAGCTTCAACAACAAGTAGAGATGAACTTAGAAGTTGCTCAGGTATGCTTATAAAACTTGTACCCCAATTTGTAAGAGGTGGATGAGAGTATAACTGAGGCCATTCCTGAATTCCAACCTACAGAATGTGTTGAATTTGTATGTACAAAATGGAGGAAAATGCATCAACAAGCAGCAGGATTGCAAATCCAATTTGATAGTGCGCTACAGTCCAAAGAGGATCAACAACGACAACAGTAGTTGATAGAAAGAGTGGATCACCTATTGGACAAAATTAATGCTACAACACAGTAGATCCACCAAGAAACAAGAGAGAGCCAATAGACCTTCACTATAGTTCAGTATTGGATGGGATTGCAAAGAAAAGAAATAATGGCATAGAAAAATTGCAAGAGAAAATGAAAAGGATGGATTGAAAATCTCAATCGTGTGTTAATCCCCTAGAGAAAAGGGCCAAATTCAAGTCGTATCTAACAGACTAGATGTTATCCATGGCGCTGCGTCCATTGGAAGAAAACGTTGTATTGAAAAAATTCATGGTATTTACAGTAAAAAAATGTTAACAAGATAAGAATAGCAATATGCTATATGTGATATGACATGAAAATGTAAATCTGCGACCACGAGATACAGAAGATATAATAAATGCAAATGGTTGATATTCAAACCAAGTATTTGTACAAAGCCATGGAAAAAGTAAAAAATTAAAAGGAATTCAAACAATTAAACAATACTGGGAAATATATATGGAATTGTATATGTAAACACATAGTTTGATCTGTAAAATGAAGCTTAAACAAACTCATAGCACTTACTTGGCATATTTAACTAATTCTCACCCAATCCCAACATTTTGGACAGCTCGTTGAATATCAATTTATTAAACAGTTCCCGGTGTAATTGCACTTTGACTAAATGAAAAATGAAATGCAAAGATCTATAAATGAGGTCAAATGAATAATTGCAGTTACCAGCATGATAGAAGCCTAATGTCAATCTTTTATTTATAGAGTCAATGCTTAGAAACCCTGGTTGGGAGGAATGAGGGTGTCTGATAAGAAATGTCATAAACACCAAATAAAAATAAAATGTTTATCTTACTACTTTGTTACTTTCTTTAACAAGCCATAAACAACGGAAGAAGATACAAGTTTAGCAACATGATATTCAAGTGAATTAATGAAACTAACTAAACTAAACCCTTGGAAAAATGCCAAGGCAAGGCATTTGACAAGGTATCATGTCATTGATAGAAATTTAACCCATGGAACAACAACATGTAAAGTTGTGGCAATGCACAAATGTTGTGGGGGATTGGACTCAATACCAATTACCCATGTGTATAGGTTCTTAACCAAAATGCCCAATAAGGCATTAAAAAAAGTACTCATACCATTTGGAGAAATTTAACCCAAGGAATTGTATGTAGACTTGTAATGATGCACCAGCACTAATGAGGGATCGAGCTCAATATCAACTACATGTGAATATGATTCCTTAACAATAATTCCAAAGTGAGACTATTGATAAGATACCCACATTTTCTATAGCACTTCAACTCATAAAGTTGTATGTGGAATACCTACCCATAACATTGGTAAAAACACCCATTTTAATATGTATTAAAAAAAGCATCATGACCCACATTATAACGACAATGCACATCACTAAAACATGCAATGAAGATTATGATGCAAGAGTCTCAAATCATACTTACCACTAACACATCTTGCTTGTATTCAGTGTTGACTCTAGGAACTGATTTAACCATGAAATCAAATTCTCTTTTGTTGAATCGTAACACAGATCTAACCCAAATAAAAAACATGTTTATACTACCATGTCTTTGTCTCTAAATTTCTTACTTGACTTCCTAAAAAATATAATGGATGTAGCACATGTTCTAATTTCCTTCACTAGATGAGAACTTAGAAGACTAGATGGTAGAGGTCATATTCATATTCGCATGTGTGTGTGTGTGTGTTTTATAAAAACTGGTAAATATCATTCAACTAAGTGGTATGTGTTATATATTGTGTTTTTATGTCATTAAAACCATTTAAAGCTTACACCTAAATTTATTTGTGTTAATAAAACTTGATCATTTCTTTGGCAACTCTTAGACCACGGAATAACATAATGTCGTGTGCATCCAAACTCAATCCAAAATCTTTATTGCACAACATTCAAGGGACAATTGTTCAAATGCTAGTAATGTATGAGGGCTAAAGGTAAAAAAGGAGAGGGAGAACTTGGATGGATCTCTCTTGACATTGAATGATGAATGTTCAAAATCAGCGATTTGCCAATTTAATTTAATTTCGCTTGCATTTGATCCAGAAACCACCATCAATACAAGTATATAACTATAAACAACATGACGAGATGTCATATTCTTTAATTAGATGTATGTAACATTATAACTTAGAAGGGACTTCAAAAAAAAAATTGGGTCCTGAATGCAACACATAATGGTTGATGCACTTGAGTTGATTAAGAGCACCGACTACAAACTTTTATGAAAACCTTTGCAAGTACAAACCTCCACAATTTATATTTGCGAAGGTTTATACCTATGCTTTGTCCAAAATATGCCTTTATGGTTGCATTTACCATTTACAATGCACCAACATGTATCATAAGAAAAAAATGAGAGCTTTTCAACCATATTGTATAAGTGATTTTAAGAAAACCCTGATCCATTGTTGTGCCAAAAATTAGAAGGAAAATTTTTGCAAAAGGTTTTTGCTAAAGAAAAGATTAGAGAGGAGAGAAGGATTAAGGAGTATAATTCCTAAGAGGTCATCATAGGTGGCACACATATCTATAGAGGATAAATTTTAGGTATGTAATTTCATTATTTGCATCTCAACAAAATTTCCCTTTATTGTTTCACAAATTCTCTCTAATATTGTTTTTTTACTATGCATGTTTACATTACATTTCAACCAACAAAGAAGATATAATTGCTCACCTTCAATGTTGCAAACCCTACCTTTGTTTTTCCTTCCCTTTAGTTTTCTTGTTTCTACAAACCCTAGCTTTGTTGTTGCTTTCCTTTATTTTCTTGTCATTGCAAACCCTAGTGAAACATATTATGGTCCCCAAAATTTATGATTTTTCTTCTTACAGGTCAGATTGACATGATGTATCCTTTTTGGGCTTCATGGGCCGCGGACAAGCTGGGTTGGTACATTCTAATATTTATCTACAAGGACAAGCATGAGGCTTGTAGGCTTACTTCCAGATGGTGAATTGATGCTTGTAGGCTTCTGGTAGCTCTACATTTTTTATTTTCAGGTTGGTAGGGGTTTCAATTTTGACAAAGGTGGTAAAGTTGCATGTTGGCTACTGGTACCACTACAAGATTTTAGATTGGAAGGGATTCGATTTCGCCTTTATTTTATGTGTCATGATTTTCATGGATATCTATTATATGGTATGGTTGTTGTCAGAAGGTTGTCAAGTATCGGAAGGATACTCTTGAAAACATCTTTTTCCTTTGTTTTTTTGAGTCTGTATCGATATGAGCTTCAGTTCTGAGACTATTTTCTATAGTCGGATGGATTATTTTCAAATATGTGTTGGATTTCATGAAGTTTCTGTAGTGATTAGTAGAAGGACCCACAAAGATTGTGAGGGATTTGATATAGGATTGTTTGAACAATTTTTGTAATACTATATCTTGATTCTTAAATAAGAATAACATATATACATGTTTTTTTTCCTCTTGAAATAAAAAGCTGCAATGATTTATTTTCCTTACCCTTTCATAAAGTTATTTTTTGGGGGGCTTTAGGGTATTTATTGCTTATGGTTTTTGTTGGCCTCAAACCATCATTCAATGTAAATAATGTTGTCAATGAGTTAGGGCATGTTCATTGTCTTTGAATTTTTTATTTATGATTATTTTGGATGGATTTGAAACCAACATTTCCAGCAAAAACCTTGCATGTTCAGGAAGCAGAGCTCGCAAGAATTTTATGAAGAAACCATCAAATCTCTTGAATCATCTTATTGGATTTTTTATTCCAAACCTTGTCCTTCAAAACAAAAATTACAAAACAATTTTAAGTTGTGTAGTGTGATGTTACACACATATAAATTGAATTGTAAAATACACCTCTAGCAGTTGCTGTAGAAGATGGGAACTTGTTCCGTCTTTTTTGTTTGTTTTTGTGTAGACAGTTTATGGTGACCCCGTGCTGGAAAGGAAACTGTCGTTCAAAGTAGCAAGCTTTCGGATTTTAAACCCCTCTGGATCATGTGCGTATGAAGCCATTTTCCCTAAGAGGGGTGCCCCTGGTTTTTATATGCCCCTGAAATAGATATGCTTCCCGCAACAGAGATGCATACGTGGACGAATCTATATCTTCTAACTCAGAGCACCAACCAACACTTAGTAGTTTTCGAAGCTTCATCAACTGCAATAAGCCCCGTATCCTCTTCAACTTCACACATCCACCACTTGGTTTCCGAAGTTCATCAACTGCAATAAGCCTCGTATACTCTTCAACTTCACACATGCATATGCGAAAAACTCCCTCAAAGACACCAATGTTTCCATACTTGCCAGGAGCACCCAAAAACATTTATCTGCCAAAGCTTTATACAATGGCACCAACCCCCATATGCTCTTCAACTTCACACATTCATATGCATAAAACTCCTCCAAAGATACCAATGTTTCCATCCATACTTGGCAGCTCTTCAAGCTCAAAGGACCCTGAACATTCAGCAGCCAAAGCTTTGCCCACTGCTCCAACCCCCGTATGCTCTTCAGCTTCACATATCCATATGCGTAAACTCCTCCAAATATACCATTGTTTCCATTGTACAAAGCTTGGGCGATTAAGTGTTTTTGGGTGCTCTGAGTTGGAACAACTGCTCCAGCCAAAGCTTTGCCCACTGCTCCAACCCCCGTATGCTCTTCAGCTTCACATATCCATATGCGTAAACTCCTCCAAATATACCATTGTTTCCATAGTCAGCAGTTGTTCCAACTCAGAGCACCCAAAAACACTTAATCGCCCAAGCTTTGTACAATGCGCCAAAACTAGTATGCTCTTCAGCTTCACACAATTATATGCATAAAACTCCTCCAACAATACCAATGTTCCCATTCTTTGGCATCTCTTCTAACTCAGAGCATCCATGAACATTTAGCAGCTAAAGCTTTGCCTACTGCTCCAACCTCCGTATGCTCTTCATCTTTACACATCCATCTTGTCATAGGTTGTGAGCATTTTGGTTGCAATGGCTAATGTTGTTACCAACAAGTGGTAGTTTTGTTTATACCAATGCAATGCAGCAATATAAGCCATGGATGAATCAACTAGCAGCTGTGGCTTGCCTCTCCCTGGATGCTAAGATGAACAAGATAGGAAGTTCCTCTCCTCTCAGACTTTCAAGTAATTATTGAAGTTGTATGTGACTGCATGTTTCCTTATCACCTATTTTGTGGTGTTTTGGAATAACTTTTACCATTATAAAATCTCCTCTCCTGTCCTATCTTGTCGTGTTTTGGAATAACTTTTACCATTATAAAATCTCCTCTCCTGTCCTATCTTGTGGTGTTTTGGAATAACTTTTACCATTATAAAATCTCCTCTCCTGTCCTATCATAGGTTGAGGAGGCTAAGTATATATTTGAATCAAGCACCATTTGGAGAATGGAGTTACTGGTGCTCAGCACCCTTGAATGGCAAATGAACCCTATAACTCCTCTTTCCTGCAATGATCATGCAAGTCATGTGATTGGGTTGGAGAACCAACATTGCTGGATTTTCACAATATGCTGACAAGGAGATACTGGTGAATACATACAGAGGTACAAGCATTGCATTTCTGAAGATTCAATGGTTGATTACAATGTATTATTATTATAGTGCCACTAGCATATCCATTTGATGTGATTTGGTTTATAATTAACAATACTTGGAATCTCTGAAAGCTGGATTTCGTTTTCCTTTCTCATTCAAAGGACTTAATGCATATTGAAAAATCAAATTGGTTTGAGTTATCATATGATATTTTACTGGTTTAAGTAGGTTTTAATAAGGATACTTTATACTATGTTTACATATGCAAAGTTTGAGGGCTTTCTACCATCTGTTGTGGCTGCTCCAATAATGTTGCATGTGATCAAAGTTATAGATCTTGTTGATCCATATCAGTACGAGAATCGCTAGCTCAATGCCATGAAAGCGAACAAGGTAATTAACATTTTCCTGTATTATTAGGAATTTGGAATTATGGCCTTAGCCTTTATGTATTCAATCCTGCAAGATGCCCTAATTATATGTGATTCTGTTTTTCAATGGCAGGATATGTGTGAAAGATGCATAGGACTACT
This sequence comes from Larix kaempferi, assembly GCA_027924585.1. Taxonomy (NCBI): domain Eukaryota; kingdom Viridiplantae; phylum Streptophyta; class Pinopsida; order Pinales; family Pinaceae; genus Larix; species Larix kaempferi. The sequence goes on along the minus strand of BSBM01000343.1, from coordinate 10,710,912 downwards.
CGTTGCCCTTGAATCATCATCCCTGGGCAGTTTCTCTTAGGTTTGAAAAGGAAGAGTAGTAGCCCCAATTTTCCTATTGTTGGCAGCCCAAATGGAATGTTGGATGCTACCTTCAATTGCAGGAGCAACAACTATGGTAACAGACAGAGCAAACCACAGTCATGACTCCAATAACTGCAGCATTCTTTGCATCTCGTCAGTGGTGATAAAGAAAAGAAAGCTTAATGAGTTTTGTAGCAATGTTCATTGTTTATAGGATTAATAGATTACCATAAATACAATACAAATGTTTCTCTATGAAGAAATCTTTGGAAGCACTCTTTCCTATTAAAACTTCATTTCAACTATACCTATCCAGAATTAAGTTCAAGTTCAGGCCTATAATAGGCAACTATAATAGCTCTATGCTAGTATGTCTTGCATGGGAGAAACATTTTGTTATTAAATACCATTCAATATGCTTAAGAGATTTTGTTGTGTGAGTGTAGGCTTCAATATGCTTATGATTCATGAATGCTTAAGAGATTTTTTGTGTGTGTAGGATTTAATGAATTTTTTGTTTTTTTAACATCATAATAAAAAGACAGGATGGATACGTAGAGCAGAAAACCTCTATTATCAAGTGTGTATATACATAGAGCAGGTAAATTGGATGGTGATCTTTGAAGTTTTAGAATTTGGGGGAGCAAGATTTGAACTTTGAAGTGACCTCCATTTGTAGTACCCCATAGGGAGACATTTCTTGTGGTTGGCTAGGTAGAGAGTATATGGTTTTGTGTAAGAGATCTTGCATCAATATGTCGGCCATGGATGCTCACATGGACTTTCACCTTGTTTTCTGAGCCATATATGGAGTACTTAAACATTTGTTTATCCATTCCATGGCTGCTAGCTACATATATTTCTGGATATATCTTCTGCCAGCCCATCCCTATGGTCAACTTCAACCAGAATCTGAACAATTGTAAAATGCTCGAGTTATTGAAGCTAACATTTGCCTCAACACTAAGCATCCAATGTTGTCCCCAATGACCCTAAACACATCCTGAGCCAAACACTCCAAGGGAAGGCTTGGAAATTTGCCCCATTTTGCTTGAACATGTGATTTTTTGAGCCAAGGGTTTTAGAAGGTGCTCCAGTCTTTTAAAAGAAGATTCGAGGATCCTCAGCTCTATTAGGAACATTTTTTTTTCCATCCTTCTTCGATTGGAAAACAAAAATAATCTAGTCCCTTCCTAGCAGTTGGAAAAATGGCGAATACAAGGTGATTTATGTAGAACCATATTCAAGTCATTTGTTACACTACTACTCCAGCATGACATATTCAAGTAAGTTGTTTCATACTGATTTACAAGGTGATTTGTGTAGAACCATATTCAAGTCATTTGTTACACTACTACTTCAGCATGACATTCAAGTGAGATGTTTCAGTGAACAACTATATTCCCTTTTGTAAATCATATGTATTAATGGGACATGGAGAAGCCTCCAGTTTTGTCCAAATCCATTGTTCATCAAGGTCTCTCCACGTCCCCTTTCCTATTAATCACACACATTTGTTTGATTCATAACCGTCCAACAATACAATTCAATTAGTTCATTTAAATAGCATGTGATCATCCAGATGTGAATGATGGTTTCCTTCCATGTTTGCTTTGTCATGCATCACCCTTTTGCTCCCAACCTCGCAAGTGTTGTATAGTTGATTCTCTTGTCATCCATCTTGTACAGTGCCTAGACGAGATTGAAGTCCAATGGCAATCAAGAGGTTGGTGTGGTTGAGATCTATGTCATTCAATCTTTTAATGACAATATTGCTACTTTCATCAAAATCAAGGCCTTGAGAGGTGCTAAACCAAATAATATTTTTCGCACCCCTATCAAACAACCATAGTAGCAACCAAAACAGCATAGTGGACTCATAAGTAGATCCAAAAACAACGTATTTTCTTGATCTTGCCCCCTTTGGATCCTTTGTGGAGGAATGCCCTCAACACCAAGCACTTTGACATGGCTAGGGTTCCATGCCTATAGGACAATTTACTTTAGCATCACTACAAAAGTAGAGCCATCGATCAAAACATCTCGGCTGCCAATTTATATTATGTTTATGATGCAGCTGCAATTTATGTAACAGAACATGCACCTATGAATGGTACCATGTTGCTTAATTCAACTGCAACAATTGAATGAAATGCATATCTAAAAAGTAATCATGCTATGTTGCCTGGGCACCATAGGAACAACCTTTGTTGCACAGTGATAAAAGCAAAATTTACTCACACTATGAACATAAACACCGCTAGAAGGAGGGCTTGAACCTCCGACCTTGTGGTTAACAGCCACACGCTCTAACCAACTGAGCTATTCCAGCTTTCACGAATTGCCTTTTTGTCCTTACACTCATTAGTCTTACAAATATAAAAATGTTCTTATGCATTATACTCCATTCCTTGGCCGGGATTGGAACGCGAAAAATAACGGGAGTTGAAGGCGAATCCTAAAAAAGAAAAATATTACAATTTAATTCCGTTGCCGGGATTTGAACCCGGGTCGCCTGGGTGAAAACCAGGTATCCTAACCGGACTAGACGACAACGGAGATATTTAAATTGCCTGCCTGAAACCATAAAAAAGCCTCGAGAGGTAAATGCACCATATTGTTGCATTTATGGTAATGTAGACAATAAAATCTTTGGTATGAGATATATGTCACAATTGACAGAATGCAGAGAATCTCGGTGAAAATTTGGGAATCTTCATGGAAGTGAAATTTTGTTAATTCAGATTTAGTTTTGGTAAATACAAATAGATTTTGGTAGTGGAATGTGGAGAAATAAGTCTTTGACTATAACCAAAAATTAAGGTGTGTTATAGTTTAAGAAAAACAATTTAGAGATAGTAGAGATTAATAAGCAAAGGCAATAACGCTAAACCCATGACATGATGTGCAAACCTTGTGAAGATTTGTTGGAATAAATATAAACCTAATGTTATGCTACCTTGCATATCATACAACGTTCCTTGTCCAATGTTTAAGCTAGTATCTCTCAACATGGGATGCAAGTTGTGAGGCCCCAGTTTTTCTAGGTGCAAATTGTGTGGGTAATCAATGTTGATATTGATGAAAAGGGTGAGCAGTATTCATTCCACAAAAATCTCATCATCGGTGCATAAAACTTGCCTAGAATTATGATGGGAAGGGTTGGAATCATGAAATGAGTTGCATATAATGTTTTTCCATCATCATTTGGGTAGTTTATATAAACATCACTCATGGAATTTCCAAAAGGTGAATATCGCTTGCAAGTTAATGCTCTGCATACCAATCCTGGCATTTTTTTGAAGGGAATGCTTGTTGATGAAAAGTTACCAAGAAGCATTAAGGTATGCACATTCTAAACATTGAATAACTTGCAAAGATCGAAAGATCAAACAACAAAAATTGTTTTAGGGGAAAGATTGGCAATGGTAATATCAAGGTTAATTGAACAAGTGTATGACACAGTGATCAACTCAACTATAAGACACTGCCACTTAATCATTCTAGAATAATGCTTACCATCTCCGTTGCCAAACCAATAAATATTAGGCGAGCACTAATAATCCTTCCCAAGGGCATCAATAAATGATAGGTGATAACATATAGATTGAAGGGTTGGACATTGAATTGCTTTAACACCAAACTAATTATTATATGCATATGCATAATCCTTATGACAAGTAATAGTAGTATAGCCACACAGGCAAGCAAATAATTTGTAGATCACCATTCTTAATCTTCCTTGGTGATCCCTTGGGATATATGTGAGCTTAGCACTCAAAGGGATGATGGCCTTGGTATGAAAAACAAGAACCTCCTCAAAATGCACCATACTAGAACTCATACAAATGAGAAGAAGAGATTATATGACTGACATCTTAATAATTGTGTTATTATTGTTGAGGGATCTTGTTATCATAGGACTAGCATCTTAATAATTGCTTGGTCTTTGATTGAAATGATGGGTTTTTCGCCAAGTGAATGGCGCTCTGATTGTCACAATACAACACATACTTGTTTTGTTTTGTTCCCATCTCTCCTAGGAATCACTGCATCCACAACATCTCTTTGCAAGCCAATGAAGTAGCTATGTATTTTTCCTTAGTTATGGAGAGAGCCACTACTCAATGTAGCCTAGATACCCAGTACATTGTTGCACCTACAGACGTATACAAAAAACCAGTGGTAGACTTTCTAGTGTCCACATCTCCAGCCATATTTGCATTTGTAAAAACTTCAAGTACAATATCATTATCACCAAAACATAAATAGTAAAGACTAGTACTCTTGAGATACCTTAAAATCCACTTTAGTGCTTGCCAATCTTGTTTTCACGGATTGGCAAGGAACCTGTTCACTACTCCCATTGAATGTGCAATGTCTATTCATGGACATACCATGGCATACATAAGCTACCAACTGCTGAAGCATAAGGAATCTTACTCATTTATGACAAGGACACAAATCAACACTTAGTTTGAAGTGGGGTACAAGAGGTGTACCAACTTGCTTGGAACCCTTCATATTGAAACTATTAAGCACCTTATCAATATAATTTTTCTTGTGACAACCACAACTTTTTGTTCTTTCTATCATGTATGATCCTCATGCCCAATATTTGTTGTGTTGGGCCCAAATCCTTCTTCAACCTATTAATCATGTTCTTATCATGTCATCCACATATAGCAATGATATAATGTACCTTTCCTGGTCATACCTCTTGATGTAAACACAATCATTAGCTTCCAACCTACCAAAACCATGCTCCAACATAAACGCATCAAATTTCTTATACCATTGGCGAGCTGCATGTTTAAGCCCATAGAGGCTCTTCTTCAACCTACAAACCAAGTTCCCTTTACCTTTTATTTTGAATCCTTCCAACAACTCCATATAAATTTCCTCCTCCAATTCTTCATAAAGGAAGGTTTCCTTTACATCTAACTATCCACGCTCCAAGTCTAAAGCAATAACAAGACCAATAATAACTCTAATGGATGACATCTTAATAATACGTGGGCAAAATTCAGTAAATTCCATACCTTCTTTTTGGGAAAATCCCTTTACCACCAACCTTTCCTTGTGTCTTTCCTTCTTCCCTTCACCCTCATGCTTAATCTTGTATACTCATTCATTTTGTAGAAATTTTCTTCCTTTTGGAAGCTTTACTAACCCCCAACTCTTGTGTTCCAACAAGGAGTCCATTTCTTCCTGCATAGCTTTCTTCCATTTTTTCTATGCTCAACATCACAAGCCTCTTGATGACAATTAGGTTCACATTCATTAGCTAACAAAATATAGTTTGAAGGCGGATACCTACTTGTGAACCAAGTGTGGTGGTGTGTTTTATGGTTGAACCTCTTGTAATGGTTGCTGCAACGTTTATTCTTCTTGATATCCATCATTTTCTGCTTGTTGTCCCTCATTTTCTGTGTATCATCCATCATTTTCTTGAATTGGTTGTCCATTTTCTTGCAATGGTGGGATATTTTCTTGTTGTTTAGCAAACTTGCTAGCAATTTTCTTGACCTTCATATTACCTGTAGACCTATTAAACATCTCTAACTTATTAAACACGATATCTCTACTTCTATGCTGAAAAACTTTGTGTTTAACCGGATCCCATAGACGATAATCAAAATCACCATTTGCACATCCAAGAAAAAATACATTTCACATATTTATTGTCTAGCTTAATTCTTTGCTCTCTGGGAATATGCACAAATGCTTCAGTTCCAAAAATATTCATGTGAGAATAGTTTACCTTCTTACCAATCCAAACATCTTCAAGAATGACATCATCCAGTAGGTGATCGATTGATGAGGCAACAAGTTTTCCTTATTGCTTCTAAACAACTAACAAATGTAGGCTAGTTTTTAAAATTGTCATGCAAAAACAACTAACTAATGTAAGTTAATTTTAATTTTTTTAATTTACTTGAAAAAAATATTGTATTTTCATTAAAATTGTAAACTATTCAATTGATTATATACTAAAATCAAAAGTCAAATTTTCCTCATTGGACTCCCCACAAAATGGAATTTTATGTATTCTTGCCCATTGATGTTATAATTGTTTCTTTCAAAATATTTATTTCGGCATATAACAAAACTTGTACCTTGATATCAAAAGCCCAAACAATTATTTCTTTACAGGCTACCTTGATATCAAAAGCCCAAAATATTATATCTTTACAAACATTAGGAAAGGGCTTGAACCTATGACCTTGTGGTTAAGGGCTACATGCTCTAACCAATTAAGTTATTCCAACTACTTGTTCTTTTGTTTTATTAGTTATATATATCTTTTCTTATACATAAACAGAGAAACATTTAAAATAGGTGGACTTTCTATTTCCTTTCCAGGATGGAACCCTGGTTGATCCAAACCAGAGTAAATGACAACGGATATATTGAACAATATTATAAGTATCCTAAACTTAGGGAGCAATAAATAAATGTGTTAGAGACACATTTTTTTTTCACAGGTAGTGCGCTGGCACGCATCCTCGAGACACATTTAATCGAAGCATGAGTTAAACGTGCAATAAACTCCTCCACGTTTTTTAATATTTAAATGTTTTGGTTACATTTGATGAAAATTTTGAAATTTTAAGTTTAGATTTTTGAAATTTTAATATGTAGTTGCTCCAATAAAAAGGAGAGAAAATTCTAACTTTAGAATTTGTATAATTATAATTTTCTATTATCAAAATTGATCTTTTATTAATGGATTTTGCCATGCTACAGAATGGAGGGGTTTTTTGCAGACGACTCTCTTAGTCGAGGAAACATGATTTTCGAGTTTCAAACCAAACCATACCAGAGAGGTGCATATGCTTAACTTGCTCATGTGTTAGTGAATACAATAATAAATTATCAGTTTTTTTCAAAATTTGATTTAATTATGTGTTGGATTGGATGTATGTGCTAAGTCCCTCGGGGAGGTCTATGGGCGACTTTTAGCCAACAAGGAGGAATCCCCATTGGAAGGAGGCATTCAATCCATATATGAGTTCAAGGGAGATATTCAACATGATACTTATGTTGTTGATACAAATTCAACCCATAACATTGTATGTGGAGTTGTAACAATGCACGAATAATGAAAGGGATTAACTTCAAGTTGACTAATTGTGGATATGAACGCTTAACCAAAATGTGAAGGAAAGGCATTTGACAAGATATCATGTTATTGATAGAAATTTAACCCATGGAGCAATAGTATGTAGAGTTGTAGCAATGAATGAATGTTGTGGGGGATTCAGGGGAGGCAAGTGCGAGTGGGATTATCTTTGATCCCGGAGGAAAAATAGTCACCTCTTTTGCGGGGGGGACTAGGAAAAAAAACCAATAATGAAGCAGAATGGTTAGCCCTCCTTCATGCCATGGAAATTGCCTCAATCCTCAACATCAACAACTTAAAGGTTTTTGGCCAGACCCGTCATTCAAAAGATGAGGTCTGGAATTGTTAATTAAGGTGCTCCTCGATGCAAAAGATATAGACGAATCGCTCATATAAGAAATCTCCTTGAGGTGTCCTACCTACATGTCCTAAGGGAAAACAATAAACAAGCGGATGTGTTAGCCAACCAAGGTGTCAACCTTGATCCTGGAATCGTGAATTATAGTGATGGTAGTAAAAAATTTAAAAGTATTCCTTAATCCCTTTGGAGGAGCGGGGTGAATGAGAGGAGCAATGGATTGTTTGAACAATAATAACTTTGAGTTGTCCCCTGCTGGGATGTGTGGGTCATCACATGGCCCAGCCTCTACATGTCTAAATGCTGGCAGCGAACACACTCCAACATTTAATGTGTTTTTGGAGGTATTTACCCCCTACGGGTTTTGCGCAGGCATTATGTCGAGTTCCTCAAGAGACTCTGTGAGCGATGTTAGCAGTAACTCTGCTGAGAATTTGCCTCCACGGTTCCAGGAAAACTTTGAGCGCCTCTCCTTCTTTGCATGTGAGGAATTTTCAGTTCATATTCTCAGTTCGGACCAGAGGTATAGTGCCCAGTTTGAATCCACGCTTCATTTGACTAGGATTTTGGAAGATTCATCCCACTTTCAGTCCTTTGCACAGGGTCCAATGGCCGGTTTAGCAGATGGGATGGCTTTCTTAAAAGCCAATGTTAAGGACTTCAAATAATACCTACGCAAGGTGTATGAGGTTGTTTGCTTGGGAATTAAATCCCACAAAGAGTAGACTTAGTTGAACTTGGTGGGGTTTTTTTTCCTCTGGGGTTGTTTTGAGAATTGTTTGTGAACTACTTATAAGAGGCCAAGGTTTCTGCCCAACCTCCCTTTCTCTGCCTTGTTGCAATATGCGGCGGATTGTTTCTAGTGGAGCCCTGGCAGCGGCGACCGAGGGTGGTTTGGCTCATGCGACGATGACTTCCGGAGGTGGTGTGAAGACAATGTTGCATTTTCTTCCTATGGTGGTTTGTCCTATGACATCCCATTTCTGGCTGTAATGAACTAGTCTCTCAAGTGGATAGGGTTTGTCCAGTGGCGACGAAAGGTTGCGATCCTACCGCCCTAGTGATGGCGAGGGTTGATTCTCCTTCTAGTGGCAGTGGAGTGCATTGACTTTCAGTGGCAATGGCCTGAGGGTGTGGTTGGTGGTGGTGGAATGCCCCACTGTGTTGCTGCCTACATGTCATCTCGGCGCAATCCGGTTCAGTGGCTTGTGCTTGGCATGGTCTGTAGGTGTCTCCAGACTGCGACATGTTTTGCCTATGGCTGGGATGATATTTTGTGTTTATTTGCTCCTTGACGAGTTTTTGTAATGTGTTATTTGATGCCCTGTAACAGGATGTTTCCTTGTGGAACTAGCAAGCAATAGGACCATAGTCGTATGTTATGATGTTGTTTTATACTCTCTATGTAATGACTGTCCAAGGGATTATTATGCTTTGTAGTTATTTCTTTGATTCACTCTATGAATAACAAGAAATATATTTTTCTTTTGAAAAAATATGAGGGATCAAGCTCAATATCAACTACATGTGGATATGATTCCTTAACGATAATTGTAAAGTGAGACTATTGATAAGATACCCACATTTTTTATAGCACTTCAACTCATAAAATTTTATGTGGAATACCAACCCATAACATTGGTAAAAACACCCATTTTGATATATATTAAAAAAAACATTGTAACCACACATTATAATGACAATGCGCATCACTAAAACATGTAATAAAGATTATGATGCAAGACTCTTGAATCATACTACCACTAACACATCATTCTCTAGGAACCAATTTAACCATGAAATCAAAATCGCTTTTGTTGAATCGCAAGACATATCTAACCCAAATAAAACACATGTTTATACTACCATGTCTTTATCTCTAAATTTCTTACTTGACTTCCTAAAAAATACAATGGATGTAGCACATGTTCTAATTTCCTTCTCTAGGTGGGAACTTAGAAGACTAGATGGTAGGGGTTTGGCACATTGGCGCATCGTATGTGGAGTTGATACAATTAAGTGGTATGCGTTAAATAGTGTGTTTTTATGTCATCAAAATCATTTATAACTTACATCTGAATTTATAAGTGTTAATAAAACACAATCATTTCTTTGGCAACTCTTAGACCACATAATAGCATAATGTCGTGTGCATCCAAACTCAATCCAAATCTTAATTGCACAACATTCAAGGGACAATTGTTCAAATGCTAGTAATGTATGAGTGCTAAAGGTCACAAAAGGAAAGGGAGAACTTGGAGGATTTGGATCTCTCTCTACATTGAATGATGAATGTTCAAAATCAGCCATTTGCCAATTTTATTTTAATTTCACCTGCATTTGAGCCAAAAACCACCATCAATACAAGTATATAACTATAAACAACATGATGAGATAACACATTTTTTAATCAGATGTATGTAACATTATAACTTAGACAGGACTCTGAAAATAAATTGGATCCTCAATGCACCGCATATTATGTAGCACATAATGGTCAATGCACTTAAGTTGATTAAGAGCACCAACTACAAACTTCTATGAAAACCTTTGTAAGTACAAACCTCCACAATTTATATTTGTAAAGGTTCATATTTCTACTTTGGCCAAAATATTTTATAATGCATCATAAGAAAAAGAATGAGGGTTTTTAATCGATATTATAAAAATGAGTTTAAAATAACCCTAATCCATTGTTGTGCCAACACTTAGAAATAAAACTTTTGTAAAAGATTTTTATAAAAAAAAGATCAAATGGAAAAGAAGAAATAAAGAGCATAATTCCTAAGAGGTCATAGTAGGTTGCACACATATACATAGAGGAGAAATGATATGTAATTTCATTATTTGTATCTCATAAAAAATTTCCTTGCTTATTTCACAAATTTTGTGTAATATTGTTTTTTATTATACATATTTATATTACATTTCAACAAACAGAGAAAAATATAACTCACTCATCTTCAATGTTGCAAACCCTAGAGCATAATTCTGCACACATCTATAAAGGAGAAATGATATGTAATTTTATTATTTACATCTCATCAAATTTTTCCTTGTTTCATAAATTCTCTATAATATTATTTTTTCATTACACATATTTACATTACATTTCAACAAATTATAAAGAAAAATATAACTCACTCACCTTCAATGTTGCAAACTTTATCTCTGTTTTTTTTTTACAACCTAGCTTTATTACTTTCCTTTCCTTTATTTTAGCTTTGTTGCTCTCCTTTATGTTTTGTCACTGCAAACTCTAATTACAGTGGTTTATTTTCCTTACCCTTTCATTATGTTATTTGTTTTTTGAAAGCTTAAGGTATTTATTTCGTATGATTTTTATTGGTGTCAATGGCCATTACAATGTAAATAATGTCCTCAATGCCATATGGCTTACTCTTTGTATTTAATTTTTTATTCCAAACCGTCTCCTCATCAAAACCGTCTCCTCATCAAAACAAAATTTAGAAAACAATTTTGAGTTGTGTGGTGTGCTACATACAATAATGATTGGTGTGTCTATAAAAAAAAGCTGACAAATGATTGTGTTAAAGTTGTGTACAGATTCAAGATACTTGTGGGATGTTATACAAAATGGTAGTACTAATGCTTTACACATATGGGAAATGAGCTAACAATTAACTTATATGCATCTTAAATTATCAAAAAAATTATTAATGAAGAGATTTGATCTTTCCATATATTTAATGGGTATGAAACTAAAATAGATCTATATTAATTTTAAAAAATTCAATTGTTATTAACAAAAATATGTTACACATTATTTCTGTATTACATTGTAAAATAAGTTTATATATAATATATACAATGTTTATATGTCCATTGATTGTAGCTTGGTTGGTTGGGAGAAATGATTGTTGCCCTCCCCATCCATTTTCTATTCTTATTGGTAATGTTAATAATATGATGTTCTTGTTGAGCCTCTATTGTAATGATTGTGATCAATAATCATTAATCCGTAGCGATTCTGCCAAATAGATTTCCTTAAACTTCACACATCAATATGGGTAAAAGTCCTCCAAAAGCAACGATGTTTTCATACTTCCAGCTCTTCTTACTTGAGAACCCAAAAACACTTATATACCGAATCTTTATACAATACGCCAACCCCATATGCTCTTTAACTTCACACGTTCATATGCATGAAACAGTCCACTGCATAAAACTCCTCCAAAGATACCAATGTTTCCATCCATACTTGGCAGCTCTTCAAGCTCAAAGCACCCTGAACATTTAACAGCTGAAGCTTTGCCCACTGCTCCAACCCCCGTATTCCCTTCAGCTTCACATATCCATATGCCTAAACTCCTCTAAATATACCATCGTTTCCATACTGAACAGCTGTTCCATGTCAGAGCACCCAAAAACACTTAGCCGCCTAAGCTTTGTACAATGCACCAAACCCCGTATGCTCATCAGTTTCACACATTCATATGCATAAAACTCCTCCAACAATACCAATGTTTCCATACTTGGCAACTCTTCTAACTCAGAGAACCCATGAACATTTAGCAGTTGAAGCTTTGCCCACTGCTCCAACCTCTGTTTGCTCTTCATCTTCACAAATCCATCTTGCCCCAGGTTGTGAGCAGTTTGGTTGCAATGGATGATGTTGTTACCAACAAGAGGTAGTTTTGTTTATACTAATACAGTAAAGCAAGATAAGCCATGGATGACTCAACTCGTAATTGTGGCTTGCCTCTCACTGGTTGCTATGATGGGTCCCAGACTTTCAGGTAATCATTGAAGTTGCATGTGATTGGTTGTTTCCTTTATCATCCATCTTCTGGTGTCTTGGAATAGCTTCTATCATTATAAAATCTCCTTTTATAGGTTGAGGAAGCTAAGTATATATTCGAATCAAGCACCATTAGGAGAATGGAGTTACTGGTACTCAGCACCCTTGAATGGCAAATGAACCCTATACCTCCTCTTTCCTGCAGTGATCATGCAAATCATATGATTGGGTTGGAGAACCAACATTGCTGGATTTTCACAATGCACTGACAAGGAGACACTGGTGAATACACGCAGAGGTAAGCATTACATTTCTGACAATTCAATGGCTGATTACAATGTATTATTACTACAGTGCCACTAACATATCCATTTGATGTGATTTGGTTTATCATTACCAATACTTGGGATCTCTGAAAGTTGGATTTCCTTTTCCTTTCTCATTCAAAGGACTTAATGCATATTGAAAAATCAAATTGGTTTGAGTATCATAGGATATTTTACTGGTTTAAGTGGGTTTTAATAAGGACATTTTATAGTTTATACTATGTACGCAGATGCAAAGTTTTAGGGCTTTCTGCCATCTATTGTGGCTGCTGCTATAATGTTGCATGTGATCAAAGATATAGAGCTTGTTGATCCATATCAGTACGAGAATCGCTACTCAATGCCATGAAAGCGAACAAGGTAATTAACATTTTCTTGTATTACTAGGTGTTTGGAATTATGGCCTAAGCCTTTATGAATTCAATCCTGTAAGATGCCCTAATTATATGTGATTTTGTTTTTCAATGACAGGATATGTGTGAAAGATGCAGAGGACTACTCGTTGCCCTTGAATCATCATCCATGGGCAGTTTCTCTTGGGTTTGAAAAGAAAGAGTAGTAGCCCCAATTTTCCTATTCTTGGCAGCCCAAATGGAATGTTGGATGCTACCTTCAGTTGCAGAAGCAACACCTATGGTAACAGACAGAGCGAACCACAGTCATGACTCCTATAACTGCAGCATTCTTTGCATCTCGAAAGTGATGATAAAGAAAAGAAAGCTTAATGAGTTTTGTAGCGATGTTCATTGTTTAGAGGATTAATAGATTACCATAAATACAAATGTTCCTCTATGAAGAAATCTTTGGAAGCACTCTTTCCTATTTTCAACTATACCTATCCAGAATTAAGTTTAAGTTTAGGCCTATAATAGGCAACTATAATAGCTCCATGCCAGTATGTCTTACATGGGAGAAACATTTTGTTATTGAATACCATTCGTATGCTTACGACTCATGAATGCTCAAGAGATATTGCTTTGTCAGTGTAGGCTTCAATGAGTTTTTTTGTTTTTTTAACACCATAATCAAAACACAGGATGGATACACAGAGCAAAAAAGCTCTATTATCAAGTGTGTATATTCAAATGTGAACCGATACTTAAATTGGATGGTGACCTTTGAAGTTTCAGAATTTGGGGGAGCATGGTTTGAAGTGACCTCCATTTGTAGTACTCTATAGACAGACATTTCTCATGGTTGGCTAGGTAGAGAGTGTATGGTTTTGTGTGACAGATCTTGAATCAATAGGTCGGCCATGGATCCTCACATGGACTTTCACCTTGTTTTGTGAGCCATATATGGAGTACTTATACATTTATTTATTCATTTCATGGCTGCTAGCTACATATGTTTCTGGAAATATCTTCTGCCAGCCCATCCCTATGGTCAACTTCAACCAAAATCTGAACAATTGTGCAAGTGCCTGAGTTATGGAAGCTAAATTTTGCCTCAACTAATCATCCAATGTTGTTCCCAATGGCCCTAAACACATTCTGAGCTAAAAATCGAGGGGAAGGATGGGAAATTTGCCCATATTACTTTAAGAGGTGATTTTTTGAGCCAGGGATCATAGAAGGCGCTCCATTTTTTTAAAAGGAGAGTCGAAGATTCTCAGCTACATCAAGAACATAGTATTTCATCAAGACTTCATTCATCGGAAAACAAAAACCATCTAGTCCCTTCCTAGCAGGTGGAAAAATGGAGAATACCAAGTGATTTGTGTAGAACCATATTCAAGTCATTTGTTAAACTGCTACTCCAGTATGATATGGGGTGAGTTGTTTCATACAATATCAGCGAACAACTAGCCCCTTTTGTAAATCGTATCTTTTAATTGGACATGGAGAAGCCTCCATGTTTGTCCAAATCCATTGGAAAATGATCGGTTCATCAAGGTCTCTCCAAATCCCCTCTCCTATTAATCACACACATTTGTTCAATTCATACCGTCCAACAATGCAATTCTGTTAGTTCATCTAAATAACATGTGATCATCCATCTATGAATGATGGTTTCCTTCCCGTTTTGCTTTGTCATGCATCACCCTTTTGCTCCAAACCTCACAAGTGTTGTATAGTTGATTCTCTTGTCATCCATCTCATAAAGTGCCTAGGGGAGATTGAAGTCCAATGGCAACCAAGATGGTGGTGTGGTTGAGGTTTATGTCATTCAATCTTTTGGTGACAATAGTGCCACTTTCATCTCAATAAAGGCCAGGCTTGAGAGGTGCCAAACCAAAGAATATTTTTTCCACCCTACCAAAACCATAGTAGCAACCAAAGCAACATGGTGGACCCATGGGTTGGTCTCAAGAACACATCTTTTATTGATCCCAACCCCTTTGGATTATTTGTGGAGGAATGTCTACAATACCGAGCACTTTGACATGGTCAAAGGGTGGTGTCATTAGCACCAGCAACCCTGACTACAAATGGGTTTTCCCTGCCTATAAGTTATAGACAATTTACTTTAGCATTGTTACAAGAGTAGAGCAATTGATCAAAACATCTCGGTTCATTTATATTGTGTTTATGATGCAACTACAATTTCTGCAATAGAACATGCACCTATGAACGGTACCATGTTGCTTCATTCAACTGTTATGAATCCCTTTGATTGCATCCGCTATTGTTGGTATACATCCAGTTATTGTTGTTCAATGAGATTGTGTCCTAGCGTTGCTTATTGGCCCCTTGTGACAAGGCTCGATGGGTAGGCAACCCTAGGATAGAGGCTCACCCTGGTGAGCTTCGGGACGTCTCAACCCCTACTGAATCACAAGTTACTGATATATCTGGCTTGCGAGCTTGCTGTTCCCATGGTTTAAAAAAAATTAGAAACAAAAAGACCAAGCTATTGTTAGCTATTGTTGTTCAATGAGATTGTTTCCTTGCTTAAGAAAATTGTTAGCTATTGTTGTTCAATGAGATTGTTTCCTTGCTTAAGAAAAGAGGAAAGGCTAACCTTTTTCCTTGCTTAAGAAAATTGTTAGCTATTGTTGTTCAATGAGATTGTTTCCTTGCTTAAGAAAAGAGGAAAGGCTAACCTTGGCTGCCCAGTAAATGCACATTATACCCGCTAGAAGGAGGGCTTGAACCTCCGACCTTGTGGTTAACAGCCACACGCTCTAACCAACTGAGCTATTCCAGCGTCCACGAGCCACTGAGCTATTACATCTTTCAATATTACTATTTTGTCTTTACAATCATTTCGTCTTAAAGATAAAAATAAAAAATCATTTTCGCCGGGATTGGAAGGCGAAAACTTGAAAAGAGAAATAATTTGGCTCTATTCTGTCCACGGGAGTTGAAGGCGAACCCCGAAAAGGAAATTCATTACAAATTTATTCCGTTGCCGGGATTTGAACCCGGGTCGCCTGGGTGAAAACCAGGTATCCTAACCGGACTAGACGACAACGGAGATGTTTAATTTGCTTGCCTGGTATACTAACCTAACATCCTCGGCGCCTTCATGCTGTTGCACAACATACTGCGAGACACGTGTCAAAAACGTTCCGTGTATTTCGCGGGGAAAAGAAAAGCAGCATAGCTAAATTGGGTTGAACCTTATGAAATCATGAAAAGTTCCAAAAAAAACATGAAGGTCTACATATTCTAAACATTGAATAAATTGCAAAAATCGAAAGATCAAACAATAGTTTTAGGTGCAAGATTGACAATGGTAATATAGGTTAATATATATTTTTTTTTTCATGCGATAGAGTGTAGGGGAATTAAACCCCACTCTGCACTTTCTGAACAGCCCAGGCATGATCACTCACCAAGTGAGCTACATTGCTGGCCTAATTGAACAAGTGTGTGACATAGTGATCACCTCAACTATAAATCATTGTCACTTTATCATTCTAGAATAATGCTTGACATCTCCATTGCTAAACCAATTAATATTCCCACTTAATCATTCTAGATTAATGCTTACCATCTCCATTGTCGAACCAAGTGATATTAGGAATAGGAGAACACTAATCATCCTTCCCAAGGGCATCAAGACATGATAGGTGATAACATATGGATATGGGGATGGATATTGAATTGCTTTAACACCAAACATGTAATTATAGGCATAGCGGCATAATCTTTATGACAAGTAATAGTAGTGTTGCCAAGCAAGCAAGCAAATAATTAATTTGTAGATCACCATTCTTAATGTTCCTTGCGGAGCCCTTAGGATATATCTAAGCTTAGCACTCAAAGAGATGATGGCCTTGGTATGAAAAACAAGAACCTCCTCAAAATGCACCATGATAGAACTCATATGAGCGAGAATAAGAGATTATTGGACTAACATCTTAATAATGCTATTATTGTTATTGTGGGAGTTTGTTATAATCCCACGGTTCACATAGTTATCATAGATACATTACACAATATAAGCAAGCATACACAATGATACAGATACAAGAGACGAGACAGATAGAGAGAATAGTCTTTGTATTAACCAGCAATAGCAAAACAATATGATAGAATCAATCTCTACTTCCCTATCGGCTCACCAGCCTAGATATATATGTGCAGATACAGTTACATAACCGTCTGTCGGTTTATCCAACCGACCCGACCCATACTAGTCGACGCGACTGGTCGACATATGCTGCAGAATGGTGGGCCATAGGGCCTAGTCGACAGGCCGACCTAGGCCCCTCCAACATCTCCCCCACCTCAAAATCTTTCTTCATCCCGAAGAAATGGAGAGATCAAAATTACAAAAAATGAATTACAGAAATAGTTATGTCAAAGAAATGTTGGAATCCATAACGTCAGGAATCTGGAGACAAGCTTCAATGATAACTTCAGCAGAGACAGAGATATGGTGCTCGAACTCTTCCCAAGTGCATAGCAGATTCTGGATGTTGACAGTCAGAGTTGTGAGTTTCAACATATTTTCCATCTTGTCGTGAGTGGATGTAGCCTGCAAATGGATCATGTCGGGACCAAATGTGTTAATTGTATTGTCGGCAGCAGCAAGTAACTGATTGAATCTGGGCTGAATTTCTTCAAGTTTGTTGAGGCCTCCTCGAGCTTGTGACATCCACTGAATTTCCTATTTTTCTAACTTTTCCAATTGCTTGTTCTCCAGGATGATCTAATTATCAAGTATTTCAATATGGGCTTCATCTGCAGTCAAGCGCTGTTGCTGAAGCTTGCTTAGCAATGCTCGTGTTTTCTAAAGATTTTTTTAGACATCACCATAGTAGACATACCAATTATTGAGAACGGAAGCAAGTTTTTATGCCTGATTAGCGTACTGCTTGAGTGCTTTGGAAGCTGCTAAAAAGGCTGTAAATTGATTTATCATGAGGGAAGCTACCTCAATAGCCTAATCTTGTTGTTTCTTGAGAAGCTCAGATTGTAACATTGACACGACAGATTCTAGTAACTGGTATGCTTTTTCTAGAGGTGGTATCGTGTCGGAACTAGCTGGAAGCGGGATCACTTGCTAAGCTAATTTTTCACACTTAGCAAGAAATGTGGCCCGTTCATTCTGTAGCTGCAGTAACTGATCTTCTAATTCCTATCGGCGACATCTTTGTGCTCTAAAAACTGCATCTTCAAGTAAATTGAGTTCTACTTGGGAGGCCAACTGTGGCTGATAGCTTGTAGCAACTCCAAATTGATCTAAGCATACAGAAGGAATATTTTATGATTGTCCTTGCTATGTTTGTTGCATTTGCAGTTGCTGCTGCAGTTCTCTTTCTTTCTGTTTCTTCTCTTTGTGTTTCTTTCCGCTACTTTTCTCTTTTTCTTTGCTTATGGTTTGTTGTTCTGGCCCCTTATCTTTTTCTGCTATTGCTGGGTGATTGTCGATGGCTACTTGTGCACTGATAGCAGCCTGTTTTGCTTGACTGTGTGTATTGGGTACTGCTATTGTAATGACTGGTTTGTCCTGTTCTGGTCCTTCGGCCGCTAATGGATTTACTGAAGATGTGCTAGAGATTTCCATATTGCTTATATTAGTAGCTGGAACATTTGTGTGTTTTGATGGTCCTGTCGTGTCGGCTGCAGCTTCTTGAGTCTTGACTGGTTCCGTGACTCTCTCTGCTTCTGTCGTGTCTGCTTCTTTGTTGAGCTGTTGTGAAATTGAACTAGACTTGGATCCTTCGACAGGGGAACTCGACTGGTTTACTGGGAATGATGGTAGGTCGGCGGATGTCGGAATTGGACTTGGTGAAATGGTACTGTCGAACAAATCCGGACTAACTAGACTAGACTCGACCTGGGAACTGACAACTTGGGATTTGTATGTGCTAATGGTTTTTGCTTGAATTGGACTCGTTAGCTGTGGTAGTGATTCGACTAGAAGAGGAGTGAAGACACATGTTTGTTGGGCATATATTGGATTTGATAGATCAGGATTTCTGATATGGTGGGTGGTCATGTGACCGATAATTTCTGGGTTGGGTAATGGCAAAGGTGAAATTCCTATTTGAATGTTGTCGGACAGGGCTAAGTTAACCGGGACAGTAGACGGAGAGGCAAAAATGGGTTGTTGGATGACCATCTCACGCCAGTTAGGGCAGAGTATTGGAATGTTTGTAATGAATGTATTCAAGGCGGAGTCTTCCGTGACAGGGGGCACAGGTAATGCTAAAAGACTTCTTTCTTCTTCTACTATAGTTGGGGAATGGGGGGGGGACTGGATGGTTAGATCAACATCAGGAACGACTGAAATTTTGGGTTTCTTAACAATGATTTGGGAAGATGGATACTTATATTTTTCTAAGAACTTTCTGAATTGTTCTTCGACGAGCAGTTTATTCTTGGCTGCATCTTCTAGGATTTGGGTAGCGCTGTCGTATAGCTCGATCTCATCTATCATCGACGATTCTTGAATTGTTACTTGTCTTTTTCCTTTCCCTTTTGTCGATATTATTCTGTTCTATCGGGCTGTGACTATTTCAGCTGCTACCTTCTGGATATTATCATCTGTCAGAAGATGTTCTGGATTGTCGGATTCTGTATCGTTGTTCGATTGCTCTCCGGCTTCTATGTTCGGAGTCTGGGTGAGTGATAACATCTTGGTGCTAGGTGTCGGCTCGGGCTGATAGTTGAAAGTGTTCATGTACAACCGACTTTCATATGCTTCTTCTTTTTCCATGTCGGACAGAGGTTCAACATATTTGAAGTTGGTTTTTCAAGGCTTGTGCCGGAATGGGTAGTACTTGATTAGATTGACGGCTTAATTTTGAGACGATTTCGCTTACTGAGGGGTAGTAGTCGAGTTGTTTTGCTGGACCTACTGCTCCTTCCATGTACCATACTGCTGTGTCGTCCAAATATAGTTGGATGTGCGCTGTCGAGGGCAGGCTTCGACGGACGTTCTATGGTACCCTCCATCTTGTTGCCATTTATTTAAGGTCAGTAAACCATGCTTCAAGCCAAAGCTTGAATGTTGTAGGTCCATGTCGGTTTGTTCCAGGTGCAAAACAACGGAAATTTTCCATCAGGACGAGTCAGACTTCAGTGAAATCTTTGTTTCCTTTTGGTTGAAAATGGGTCATAGCAATCCAAATGAGTAGAGATGGGTAGTGGATGCTAGCTCCCTCGTCCTGGCACTTCTGGCATGTATATTTAAGAATGTCGGCCAAATAGTCTGCCCAGTTGTATACCTTGCCATTCATAGCCATATTTTTAACAGCTTCTAGCATTTCAGGATTCAAGTCTGAACCTCTACCTGTCCGTGAAAGCACGTGTGATACAATCTTGGCGGCAGTTTTGTAATTGCCAAAGACAATCTGACTCACGACTATACCTCGTGAATTCTTTCCAGTAGCAGAATCAACAAACTCATTAATCAAGTCTGTACCTGAGCTTGTTGGTACAACATCTCCTTTATGTGAAAGGCCAATGATTTTGTGGATGATTTCCCCATTGATTTCGACTGGAATATCAAGGTAAATCTTGCCGTTGTGGTATCTGCTGATGATGAACTGTGCAATGACTTCCTTCAATCCTCCAAAATTATCCAGTAAAGGTGCCTTCAGGTATTGCAGGATTGTGGCTGTCTGCAACCTTTTTGCTTCCTCTCGCCAATGACCTTTTGATTCCTTTCCCCAATCTTCAACACTTCTCCATGCTTTCTTCTAGGTGGGTTCCAATGCCTTTGCATTCCGAATCAACTGGAGTCTAGTTTCCAATGGTGTCTGTTCTTTCTCCAATTCTCTAACTGTTGTTGTGGCGGCTCTGCTAGCGATTAAAGTTTTTCGGGGAGCCATGGTGGATTCAGGGTGTGAAGTTGCAAGAATGTTTCAACGGAGTAAGGAAATTCTGTTTCTTGAAGTTCAAGTTCTTGACAGAAGAGTAACCAAGAATCCTCAAGCTCCGTATTTATGGTGGAATTACTCGGCACAGGCGAACAAGACGTAGAGGCCTGTATTAATGGCTGATGTGATGGAGTTATTAAATTAGGCTGGCCGAATATCAACGCTTCGTCAGGTGCATTAATTTTGGCGGTGCGATTATCTTTAGCCTTTATTGCTTTGTCATCATGGTGTTGCGACATCTCGTTCATTGTGTTAGGTCGACGTGCTTCTCTATTTATGTTTGAACAGTCGGAGCTCCAATATTTCTGCCGTGTCAGATTTTCTTCCGTAAACCGTCGATGTTCTTGTCGGTGTCTGTAATATCGACGGTTATGTGTCGGACTTCTTTCTCTGTTGTTTCCTTGCTTCCTCTGCCATTCCCTCGTCATTTCTGCTTTTTGCCATGGTCTGCTATATTTGGTCGATTGCTTTATATTACTCTCGTTCAGTTATTTCTAGCCTTTTTTTTTTCATGTTCATTATTTATACCTTTTTAGTCGGGCGCCGTTTACGACTTTCTTGAAAATATCTCCTTTGTAATGTTTTTAGTTGGACTGAGCCATTAGGATTTAACTTTTCGATGATGTAGGGTCCCATCCATTCTGTATGCAACTTTTTTGGTTTCCCTTTTACTCTGCTATTATATAGGAGTGCTAAATCTCCAACTGACAGATTCTTTTGTTTGATATTTCTATCATGCCATGCTTTTTGTTGTTGTTTTTGCACTCTCTGATGTTCTAATGCCAACTGTCGACTTTCATCCAGCTTCGACAGCTGTAATAGGCGTTTGTGTCGAGTATCTTCGACGTCGATATGTAGAGCTGTTGCAATGGTCGGTGCTTGTCGTCAAAAATGTAACAGGACGACAACCTCTTACCCATAGACAAGTGAGAATGGTGTCTGTCCTGTCATTTTCTTATATGCTGTTCTATATGCCCAAAGGACAACAGGTATTTTATCATCCCAGTCATCTTTCTCTATATTGCAGATTTTTGTCAGTCCTTTTGTAAGTGCTTTATTGAACGATTCTACTGCGCCGTTCGACTGAGGGTGATAAGCTTTGATTATTCTATGATCGACTGCAAACTCCTTAGTCAATGCTTTAATGGTTTTACATACAAAGTGTGTGCCTTGGTCACTTATCAATGTTATGGGACATTCAAAGCGTGTTATGATGTTTTCATAAATCAACTTAGCAGCCACTTCGCTTGAACATGTTTCGACTGGTTCTGCTTCTGCCCACTTGGTAACATATTCGACAACAGTAATAATATACCGAGCACCTGTTCGTCTTCCTACTACTGGAAATGGTTCAATAAAATCAATAGCCCATATTTCGAATGTTCGGCTAGGGTTAATTGGCATAATGGCATTTCTGTTCTTGGTAGTGGTCGGCCCATGCGCTGACATTTATCACACTTAGATACAAACTCTCAACAGTCTTTATGAACCGTTTCCCACCAAAGTCCTGCTTGTAGGATTTTTCTGATTGTTATATCCACATGATAGTGTCCTCCTACTGCTCCAGCATGGGATTCTGTAATTATATCCTGTCGTTCATGCTCAAGTGCACATCGGCGTAAAATATCGTCCAAGCCAAGTTTATAGAGGAAGCCGTTGATCAAGGTGTAAGGGGCTGCTTTCATTGCTAATATCTTCCTCTTTTTCTCATTCATTCCCTCCGGAGCTTGCCCATTTTCCAGAAATTGTGCGATTTCCATAAGTTCTGAAGGCACTGCTTCAATGCGAAACAAGTGTGCGTCCGGTAAGTCATCTTCAATTCCTGTCAGTTCTTCACCTGTTTTGATTCTCGACAGGTGGTTTGGTCCGACATTAAGTTTTCCAGGTCAGATGATTACTTCGAATTCAAATTCTTGAAACAGTTAAAGGCCAGTGACATAATCTCCCGTGATGTAATGGCTTATTAACTAAGTATTTTAAAGCTTGGTGATCTATATAAAATACAAAGGGGTTAGCCAATAAATAATGTCGGTATTTCTGAAGGGAAAATACCATACCTAATGCTTCTCTTTCAGTCGTAGAATAATTTCTTTCAGCTTTATTCAACTTCCGACTGCTGAATGCATTAGGATAATCCATGTTATCATCTCCAGGTTGTGTTAGGATGGCTCCTACTGCTATTCCTGATGCATCAATATGTACATGAAATTTCTTTGACCAATCTGGAAATCGAAGAATCGGTGCTTCGGCCATTTTTCTTTTCAATGTGTTAAATGCAATGTCGCATTCCTCCGTCCATTTATAATCTCAATCTTCTTTTAGCAATTCTTCCAGAGGATAAGTCATATCGGAATAGTGTCTGATAAATTTTCTGTAATATCCGGTATGACCTAACAGGATTCGTACTTGTTTCGGATTTACTGGGGGCTTTAGGTCGAGAATGATTTTGATCTTCGCGTAGTCGACCTTAATACCTTCTTTGCACATGACATGGCCAAGTAATATGTCGATAGGTGTTGCGAAGATGCACTTTTTAATGTTCAGGGATAGTTGTATCTGTCTGCATCTTTCCAACATTAGTCTGAGGCTTGAGCCATTTGCAGTGATCTTTCAGTATTGTATAAATTGCCCAATCATCAAAGTATACAGCCATGGTTTTGTAAATATATTCTTGGAATGCTTTGACGACAATTCTTGAGAAGACTGCAGGTGCGTTCTTCAAACCGAAAGGCATAACTTTATATGCGAATGATCCAAATTCGCACACGAATGTTGTCTTTTTCTGGTCTTCTTTTGCTATAGGTACTTGGTTGTACCCCAAGAATCCATCCGTAAAAGAATAGCACTCGTGCCCTGCAACTCCATTGATGATTTCATCTGCAAAGGGTGCAGGGAAGGGATCTGTTAAAGTTACCTTGTTCAGCTCTCTAAAGTCGACACAGATTCTCAGTTGAGTCGGATCTTGTTTCTTTGGCTGAACGACCATTGGGATTGCCCATTCTGACTGGTCAATAGGATATATTATTCCTGCAGCAAGCATGTTATTTATCTCCTTTTTGACAATATCCTTATATTTGTGAGCAAGTTTGTAGGGTCTTTTCTTCACGGGTCTAGCGTCAGGTTTAATGTCAATTTTCATCTCGCCCGTTTCCTTTACAAGCCCTTTCAAATCTTTATAGTCTCGAGCAAAAATGTCTTGGAATTCTTTGAGAATACTGGAGATTTCTGCTGTCTGTTCCTCATTCCAGTAATCGCCAATTTTTGCCATTTTTGGTTGATCGTCCTTTGAAATATTGACTTCCTTTATTTTAATTTTTGAGTCCATCCATTCTGGTGCACGGCTGTTACTTATCTGTCTTTCGCCTTCTTTGATTTGTGTGAAAGTTGGTGGGAAGTCTTTTTCTGATAATCTCTTAGGTTCATCTTTTTCTATGATCTCTGTACTTAAGATTGTTCTTACGAGCTTCGACACACTGGGATGATCCTTTCTCCATTGAAAACTTTTCCCTACTGACATCTCTGTTTCTAGGCTCAATCTTGTCGAGTGTTGTTTTTCTGTCGTCTTTATATTGTAGCAATTGTTAGGTGTGTGCACATTCTCTTATTTGTTTCCGAGTGTTAGAGTTTCTGTTGGCTGAAAAAATTCTTTGATGCTTTTGCTTGCTTCAACCAATCTCTCATCCTGCGGAGAAAACTGGAAATCCTTAATAAAATTTTCTTTTAGATCTTTCCAAAGGAAAGTTTCTCCTCTTGCTTCTTCCATCTTGTACCACTTGTTAGGTAGATCATCGAGTGTTCTGGGAAAGAGGTGAGGCCATTTTCTTTCATCTTTATAGACTAATTTTCTCCATTCTTTTTCGCAACAGTCAATGTGAGCTTCGGGGTTTTGTCCTTGTGTGAACAAAGGAATGCCGACCTGATTTGTCAAGTTTCTTCCTCCAAACCTTTCTATGAAAGATGTTGATGCAGTATTCCAACTTTGAAGTTTCGACTGATGAGTGTCCCACCATCTCGCAACTTGACCAGTAAATGTCTCTACCAAAATTTGTAGACGACCTTGCTCTCCGACATGTTTTGATACCTGTTCGACATGTACATCTGGTGGATCACGTTCTTTATATCTTAATGTCGAGATACCATATTGTACATTTTTAACTAGAGCAAGTGTTGGATATGCTTGTATTTTTCGTTCGAAAACCTTCGGTGTGTAAGATACAGAGAGACACTTCTTTATTTGTTTCCTTGAGATGGCTTCCATGTTCCAACATTCTTTTACATGCAGATCATAATTCTCTATTTTCCAGTCATAGAGTTCTGCATCGGAATTGTATCCGAGCAAGATAGGATCTCCGAGATGAAGTTCTCCTTGGTTATTTGGCTCAATGCGGTCTTCATTATTATCTATTCGGTAAAGCTGTCGGATATCGTTATCGACTTCTGTAGGTTCTGACCAAGGTTCTCCTTATGATGGGAAGATTGGCACGATAACCTTCTAGCCATTACCTTTCAACTTGATGCGGCTTTTGTCCAAAGAAATTGAAGCCTTCATCTTCCATCCCCATGGTTGACCGACCAAAGCAGGGAAAGAGCTTGCATCATCTTTTGGTACAATGATTTCAAAATCTACTGATGTCGTGATACCTTTAATGGAACTTTCGACTCCTTTCCATACTCCAATCGGCTCAATTAATCCTTGATCTGCGAGCTTTAAGTAGATGCCTGATTCCTGTAGTTGAGGTCGACTGAGTTGGTCCCAAGTATCACGAGTCATGATATTCACTTGGGATCCAAAATCAAGTATAACTTGTTGTACATGATATCCATTTATGTCGAGATCGACTAATGGGTCGGCGTCATTTTTCTCTTTTTGTTTTAGTCGGCAAATGTTTTTAGTTTGTCTTTGCTCGACGTGCTTTAATTTATGCAACAAATCAATCATTTTTCCTACAGCTTCTTCATGTGAAATTAATTTGAGCAATTCATTAAGAGTTTCTTCATGTGTTGCTAAATCATGAAATATGTCAGACGCATCTTTGTACACAAATTTTTGTTTTATAGGATTTGGATAATCCTCTTTATTGACAATTTTAGTTATCTGAGATTTATCTTGACCAATATGAGTGCCTTGCCTTGTTACAATTTGCAATTTTTTTGTTCGAAGCACATAGTTTTTTTGAACACAAGATAAAACATGACCATTTTCATTATTATTTATTTTCTCGATCATGGCAGGGCAATCCTCTAAATAGTGATCGCCTACCCCACACTTTGTACAAAATTTGAGATCAGTTCTTTCCTTATAAGGGCGGTCTGCATGTCGATGATTCTCGCTGAAGCATGTAAAGCATGCACCAGGTCGACCATATCGAAAGCCTCGACCTCCACTGCCACAACCACGACTTTGATAACCACCACGTCTATTGTAGCCATTATATCGCCAATCGTTCTGATGATCATTATACCTTGGGTATCTGTCATTCCTGTTTTGATTGTACTGGTTATTTCTTCCATCATTTCTCCCGAATCTGTCGTTTGCTAGATTTTTGTCTTGATTCTGCTCGACAGAATTTGTTTGGTACACTGCATGATAATTTTATCGATTTTTCAGGTTCAGATGACATTCTTCGATTGAATGTGTATTTACTTCACAAATTTGACACCATCTTGCCTTCTTATTTTTCAGATTGTATGGACAATCATTTGTGGTATGTAAATCATATTCTTTGCATAAATCACAGAAACATCTGGATTGGATGAGTTTTACATCTTGTCGTCGATCATCATTTCGACAAGAATCTTTGGTATGTCCTGAGGTTCGACAAGTTGTACACCATAGCTCTGGTCCTTTTATCGTCATATTCCTGATAGCTTGCTCCATACTTTCAAGTCGTTCGTCGACATGTCTGTCCATGGATATTAGAGGGTATTCATCATCCATTTCGATTTCTAGTGCTACTCTTAGCGCATCTGCATATGTATTAACATTTTGTCGACGGACATGTATTCTGATTCTATTGATCAGACCAACAATAAACCATTTGATTAATAGTTTTTCTTTGATTTCATAGTTTAATTTTCTCAGGAGGTCTTTAAACCTCTTGTTGTACTCCTTGACAGTTTCTGTCGGCTTTTGGACTGTTGTCTTCGGTCGTTCTGCCGCCAGGTATGTCGCATCTTCAATCATAAAGAAGGCCAAAAAGATTTGTTTGATTTGTGCTTTTGTTGCAGTTGGTGATTTTCCTATGTACCCCATGTACCATGTCAGTGCTCTTTTTCTTAATGAACCAACAAATTGAGCAATTTGTCTGTCTTCATTGGTAATTTGATTAGCTGTCCAGATTGCTTCACACACAAACCAGTGTCTTCTTGGGTCTTCATCTCCTTCGTAGAACGGAAGGTGTGTTGTGGTGTGTGCCATGTCTGCTATTGTATTATTCTGAGAATCTCATGGAGGTGTGGGTGGGTTATTTCCGCAATCAATACTTGGTGTCTTGTTAGTATGAATTAGTTGTCTTTCTGGACTTGGTTCTCTGTCTTCAAAATCAATGACTGTATCTCCTTCGATGTCGCTAGATCTGCCTTCATCACTTACTTTTGTTGAAATCTAGTTAAAGTTTTGCTCAAATGGGATTTCGCTAAATCTCGTACTTTCCGACGTGCTTGTCGAATCACTCAAATTTGGTATTGGCAGGGGGGGCAATTCTTCATGCTCTGTGTACACTAGATGAAAACTTCTATTTGAAAATTCGGGTTGAAAAGATATCCAATTCCCTTCTTCTGGCCGATGAATCAATAGTCTATTGATATCATCGCCTTCTATGCTTCGACGACTCCAAACTCCCGACTGACCAGCATGGAGACCAAGGTTTTCTTCGACAATTTCTTCCACCCGAACGCTTTCTGTTAAACGGAATGGAGACGCGGGTGCTACCATTTTTGGTATTTGGACTTGGAGAGCTCTACCACGCTCTATCCACAAGTCTTCATCCATTGGCGACAGTTCTTCTTCGACATCCCGATCATCGTGAGCTTGACTTGATTCTGGCAGATTCCCTTCTGCATCTGTCGTAATATTTGATCCTCGCGTCCTCCGGAGCACAATTGCTTACTCCCGTAGCTCTTCACGTCGCTGCCTCCTTTTTTCTCTTTCGATTTTTTGAATATCTGGGGTGCTTTTGTGACTTAAAAGTCTATCTTTATTGGACTTTTTTCCACTGCTGGTCATGTCGTTTGTCATATGTCGAGTTTCATCAAACTAGGTACATCAGAGAATGCTTCATCACCCCCCCAATGCCAGCCCGACGGTTTCTAGACTATTGGGGAAGTGTAGACCATCACTTGTTCAAGAAAAATTCCCATTCGCGCTCCTTTACAAATTTTTCCCACTTATGTTCTTTCTCCTCCCAGTTAGAGTTTGGAATCGGTGGGGTCAGCAACGGTCTTGTTTCGACAATATGTGCGACACCTTTGTCAATCAAAAATTTAAATAATAATGTAGAAAGAGAACACAGAAATTGATCGGCTAATTCGGTGAAGAACTTTCTTCTTATTTCATCTACTGATACTCGATTTTCGATCGCCTGTTCTTCACATAAATCTTCTGCAATCTTTTCGCACCATTCTGATAGATTTGTACGACCTCCGTTGATTAGCTTCGATACTAATTTACGCTCTGCTTCATCGACTGGTCTGTTCATCCAGAAGTTTCTTCAAGGCGGTCGCCACGGATTTTGCAAATCGCTCATGGGTCTCGGAGAAGAATCAATCTCTTGCTTGGTTAATCATTAGCTTGTTATGTCACGCATAATTCTGCAGGTAATTCACGATTTTCTTCTCCCACCAGTCTCTAATCTCTTGTTCTGAAATCATGGGTCATGCTGCTAGTAATTTTTCATGTATCAACCGGCAACGGAACCAAATGTTGTGATCCCACGGTTCACATAGTTATCATAGATACATTACACAATATAAGCAAGCATACACAATGACACAGATACAAGAGACGAGACAGATAGAGAGAATAGTATTTGTATTAACCAGCAATAGCAGAACAATATGATAGAATCAATCTATACTTCCCTATCGGCTCACCAGCCTAGATATATATGTGCAGATATAGTTACATAACCGTCTGTTGGTTTATCCAACCGACCCGATCCATACTAGTCGACGCGACTAGTCGACATATGCTGCAGAATGGTCGGCCAGAGGGCCTAGTCGACAGGCCGACCTAGGCCCCTCCAACAGAGTTCATTATCCCAATTAATCAATTAGCAAAATGATGGAGGAACCTTACTTGGAATGGCATGAGATTCTTGCATCCACACTTTCCACGTACCTAAATCCATATATGCTTCAACATTGAACAAAGCATTGATTATAGAATTACAATGTTGATTCAAGATGGGATGTTTGCATAATTGTGAAATGTTGAAGTAAATGGTGGAGGACATGAAAGGGTGCAATAAGTCCCCATTTAGATGAAGAAATACAGATCCTTATGCTTGAATAAGTTTGTTCAATTTATTTATGAGTTGCAAGTCACCATTCATGAGTAGAAATTTCGGCAGCAATAACTAATATTTCTTGAGGCTAAAATGAAGAGTAATAATTTTAGCAAGATTCTTGATCAATATGCCAATATTATTTGCATAACAAATGATAAAAGGGGACTTTCGATCATGCCAAGTACACCTAATCCAACTAAGATGGGTATACCACAAGAATCCCCATCAAAATTGAATTTAAGATAACTTAGGGTCAATGGGAGGTATCCATGGAATATTGGCTGACACAAATATAGAGTCATCGAGATAAATAAGGTTAAAATCATGGAATGAGATTCCCAAAAAAACTAATTTAGTTGCATGCATGGAAAGCCTATTATATCCTTAAGGGATAAAGCCTTTATGATTTAGGAGCATCTAGATGCAAGATCAACATATGTGTGATCAACAAAAAGAGTCTTCAACATATGCCTATAGAAAGTAGGATCAACAAAAGAGTCTTAAACACAAGCTAACTTAAGACTTGGTACCACAATTGTAACCAAGGTTTACAATCACACAATTGGAATCTCTTCAAAATCTCCACATTATACTTCCATTTCCTAAGGAAGACTTACATGCATCTTGCCATACCTCAACTCAAAAAATAATGCATAAGACCAATGTCCTTCTTATCAAATTCATGGGTTAGTTTATGCCCACACCACACGATGAGCTTCTTACAACTCCCTATAATAATTAGTATAGAACCAAGACAAGCATATCATTCTCATCATATAAATAATAAATATTTGAATTTGTACAGTTCATGGAGGAGCCTAGATTTAACTAGAACTCATATATCCTAGAGTAACAAGCTCATGGAACCTTTTTCAATCTACACTCATGGACATCTCGCCCATGCATGTCAAACCCTCTATGTTGATTTATGTGTACTTCCTCTTCAATCACTCCATTCATAAATGCAGTCTTTATACCCATCTGTTAAAAAGGCTAACCAAAACAAGATGAAATAGGCATGATGGTAAGGATAGAAGCACTCCTAGCGATAAGAGAAAATGTTTCATCATAACTGACTCCCTCTTTTTGTGAGAACCCTCTCAGTACAACTACGACCTTGAACTTCTCAATGCTTTCATCAACAATGTGCTTAATTTTGTACATCAATAGAGAATCAAGCATTGACTTCTTTATTGGTATTGGAATAATCCCCCACACATCATTCTTGATTATGGAGTTGTACTCCTCTATCATGACATCTTTCCATACTTGCTCAATGTCTGCCTCCTCAAAGATGGAAGGCTTTGTCTTAAGAATTCAAGACATCAGTGCAACAAAATTAGGAAACATTTTATGGGGATGGCTCACCTATAAAAAAGTCTTTGGTGGTTCTACTTGATTTTTTTCCTCTTGTAATGTCTTAGTAAGCAATCTCAACATTTTTGTTGTACTAGCATAGTGTAGAGGTCTTGATTCTTTCTCTAGAGCCAAACTTATATGAATATGATTTCCCTTCTCCTTTCAGATTAGAGAGTGGGGCAATTACTTTCGCTCCTTATCTTCGTAGAAGGTTTCTAGGTATTGGAGAAACATCTATCTTCCATAAACTCCGCATCTTTGCTCACCAGTGTCTTACGCTGTGTTGGAAAATAGATCTAGTAAGCTTTGGAAGTTTTTGTAATAAACAAAAACACCCTTGATATTAGAGGGTTCCATCTTAGTCCTCTTCTCAATAGGAAGATGAATGTAGACAAGACAACCAAATACAAAAAAGTGTGATACCTCAAGGTTTTCACTAGTAAAAGCATCTCTAGTGTCTTATCCTTCAAAATATTGTGAGGGCATATATTAAGAATGTGGACTATGGTATTACTCACTCCCCCCTGCCAAAAAAGGCACATGGGAAAATCTATACCATTGATCATGTCTTTTGTGATCTCATTAATGGATTAGTTCTTCCTCTTTGCAACCCCATTTTGTTGTGGGTTGTAAGAAATTGGTAGTGCCCTCTTAATTCCTACATCCTTGCAATAACCTTTAGGGGTGTACTTTATCACATTGTCAAATCTCAACACTTCGATCTTCTTCCCTATAAGATTCTCAACCAAGGCCTTGAACTTTATGAACTTGCTAAACACTTCACCTCAAGAGTTCAAAATAAAAATTCAACTTTTTGGTTGTGAGGTATCATGAATGAAGAGGATATAGGTCCACAAACATTTGAATGGATCAAGTCAAGGATCTCTCTTGACTTCTTCTCATTGGATAGAACATAGTTTTGGAATGTTTATCGAGTTCACATCATTTACACACTTTAATATTCTAAATCTTGAAGGTTGGCAATTTGTGCATGATATCCTTCAAAAGAGGAAGGGACTTGTAGTTGAAGTGTCCAAGGCGCTTATGCCACATCTCACTCATCTTCTCACCATCATGCACTAGAGCATATTGCTTCACTAGATCAATGAGTAGCCTATAAATACCTACTTCGTACTGATACCTCTAGCCACAAAATGACTACTTTGGCTACAATATATGATGGTGCATGATTAATCTTGAAACTCAACTACACATTTATTATATGTGATAACAAAAACTAAAGAATATTTTTTGTTAAATTCGGAACAAATAGAACATGTAACCTGAGGGTTTATGGAAAGATAAGGTTCCCATTCTTGTCACTAGATAGGTAATATCATCACCCAACTCCACTTGCATGCATCCTTCTTCCTCCGGAGACTTGGTGAAGATCTTCTAGTTAATGGTCATGGGCTGAGATGCTCGATTTTCCACATAACAACAAACACCCTAAGTGGTATTGGTGGACAAACACGAAATCATAGAGAAGGAATTAACTTGCATAATGTCCCTTCTTGCAACATTTGAAACATGTAACATGGCTAATTAGGTCCTTCTTCTCATAATGAGACAAACAAATCTCGTTTTTCTTACCCTTCTTTGTCTTTCTTTCTTCTTCGATCCTCCTTTCTTCATCCTCGCGATGAGTGTAAGATACTAGGTTTCCTCCATTATGACTGAAATAGTCTCTAGGTTGGTCTCCTCTTGGATAAAATCATTTCATAGTTTCTCAAAAGCAAGCAACTTCTCACGAGCACACATACCCTGCACAAAGGTAAGCCAAGATGGTCTCATCTGTTTAGAGTTTTACGAGATAACTCATCTCTGTAAGCCTTGTCTCCCGTGTTTGCAAGATGGTCTCTCAACTCAATGTTCTTCATAAAATAACTCGCCACAATATCAACATTGCTCATGTGGGTACTAATGAGTTTGTTCTTCAGAAACATCCAATGGGATATGTTCACACTTTGATACAAAGTGACTAATGCATCATACATATCCTTCATTATCTTGTTCCATATGGTGTGAGGGATAAAGTGGTCCTTCATTGAACCCATGATGATTCACTTTTATTTTGTCACCTTTATATTGTGTTTAACCAACTGAATGAGAGCATCAGTAAGTGTAACCTTGCTCTCAACAAAACCCCAGAAATCATCTTCCACCAAGAGCATTTGCAAGCGTAGAGACGCTAGAAGAACCTCCAACCTTGTGGTTAAGGGCCACACGCTCTAACCAACTGAGCTATTCCAGCCATACTTCTATCTAGAATCCATAAGAGTAGATACGTGAAATACTTAAACTTTCACTTTGTTGCCGGTTTTGAACCCGTGTCGCTTGGTGATCCAAACCGGACTAAATAACAACGGATATATTGAACAATAGCATACGTGTCCTAAAATATAGGGAGCAATAGGAAAATGTGTTTGAAACGCACTTAGCGAAGGATTAAATTAATCGTGTATAGCAAACCAATGTTTTAATTTTCAATTTTTAGGTTTAGATGATTAAAATTGTAGTATGGAATTGCCTTGATAAAAGGGGTTGAGAAATTCATATCGAATTTGAAATTTGTTTAATTGAAATTTTTTATTATTAAAATTGTAATTTTCTATCATTGAATTTTGTAATGCTTTTGGATGGAATGGATTGTTTGCTATATAATTTGATGACTCCCTTAAAAATATGGCTTTCAAGTTTCAAACCAAATTATACAACATATTTGGATATGTTTAACTTGTCTCAGTAAGTATAGCAACAATAAATTATCATTTTTTTCAAATTCTTAATATAACCAGCATAGATTCATTTTAAACCTGGATCTATTAAGCATCGAGAGGGATCCAATTCTTGAGGTGTAAATTTTTTTATCTTAATTTTTTTACACATCAAGAAAACATTTGTAACACCTCAAGATATTGGATCTCTCTATGTGCTTAATAAAGATGGATCTATGTTGGTTTTATTTTTTTAATTTTATGAACCAACATGAATTTTTTTTATTACTTTTTTTTGGTAAGTTATGAGCCAACATGGGAACATTACGTTACGTTAGAAATGTGACAAACGTGACAACATCTCCCCCATACTAGGTTATAAGCACCTCGCTACTCTCAGTGCAATCATGTGTTGGACTGGATCCATGGACTGAGTCCTTCATAAAGGTCTATGGCAAATTTCCCTCAATAAGTAGTAAGGCCCCTTTGAGGAACAAACTCAATCTATAGATGAATTCAACGTAGGTATTCAACAAGATACTTATGTTATTGATATAAATTCAACCCATGGTGTTATAAGTGGAATTGTAATGATGCAAGAATAGTGCAAGGATCAAACTCAAGTTGACTAGTTGTGGATATGGGCCCTTAACTAAAATGTTTGACCAAGGCATTTGATAAGGTATCTTGTCATCAGTAGAAACTCAACCCATGGAGCAAGAGTATGTGGAGTCGTAGAAATGCACAAGCACTTTGGAGATGACTCAATACCAATTACCCATGGATATGGGTCCTTAATAAAAATGTATGCCACTAGGGCATTTGATAAAGTAATAGTTGCATTTGGAGAAACTTTGTTATGATCCTCGCTAGGTAAGATCATAACAAATGCAATCCAAGACATTGTATGTAGACTTGTAGCAACGCAAAGCACTAGTGAGGAATCAAACACAATACCAACTACATGTGCATATAATTCCTTAACAAAAATGCTAAAGTGAGGCATGTGATAAGGTACCCACAATTTTGGTAGAACTTCAACTTAGAGAATTGTATGTAGAGTACCAACCATTGACATTGTATGTAGACTTATACACAAGTTTTACAAGTGAAAACACCCATTTTTTTTATCTTGAAGAAAGAGCAATGTTACCACACATTATGATAGGAATGTTCATCACTAAAGCATGCAATGAAGATTAAGATACAAGAATATGATTATACCACCGCTAACATGTTTTGCTTGCATTCACCGTTCTTTAGTAACCAATTCGACCATGGAATGAAAACCTCTTGCATTGAATACAAGATGTCAAATCTAGCCCAAATAAAACACATGTTTATAATCTCATGTCTTTGTCTCTAGATGTCTTACTTGACTTCCTAGAAAATACAATACAATGGATGATGCACACATTATAATCCCCCCTCTAGATGGGAACTGAGAAGAGTAGATAGTAGAGGAGGTCGAATAGATATTTTTGGAAACATTATTTATAGAAACTTAGAAATATCTTTCAATTAAGTGGTATGTGTTGTAAGGTGTGTTTCTATGTCATCAAAATCACCCAAAATTTGCACCTAAATTTACATGTGTTAATACAAATTTGGTCACTTCTTTGGCAGCTCTTAAACCACATTAGCAAAATATCGTGTGCATACAAAATCAATCTGAAATCAATATACCACACATTAAAGTGATAATTATTCAAATGCTATCAATCTATAAGCACTAAAAGTCATAAATATTCAGTCAAAATGTCAACATATAACTAAAATATAGACATAAAAAGAAATAGAGAACTAAGAGGACTTGGATCTCTTTCGATATTAAATTATGAATGTTCAAAATCAGCCATTTACCTTTCTTAGTTTTATTTCCCATACATTTGAGCCAAAAACCACAATCAACACAAGGATGTGACTATAAACAACATAATGAGGACATGCCATTTGGTCGGAGGAGAGCAAAGTTTGAAAACAAATATGGGTCAGCATTGCACCTTATATTAATATTATGTAGCACATAATGACCAATGCAGTTAAGTTGATTAAGAGCACCGACTGCAAACTTACGTAAAAACTTTGCAAGCATTTGAATATTACCCATCTTTTGTTTGTTGATGATATCCTGATCTTTAGCCTTGGTAGGGAACAGGAATGGTTACATTTCAAGTTTATTTTGGATGTTTTCTGCAAAGCAGCAGGGATGTAGATCAGTATGGTGAAGTCTCGGCTGTATGTTTTAAATTTGGATGATGCTGTTGGACGGGCCTGGAATGTATCTTTCCTTATGAGACTATTGATATGGACCGGGGTTTGACATATCTGGGGTACTTTTTAAAGCCAAATGATTATTTAGTAAATGATTGGTTATGGTTGGTTAAAAAGGTGGAGAAGAGGATCCTCTGCTGGCAAAATCGGTGGCTTACTCTGGGTGGAAGGTTGGTACTTCTTAACTCTGTGTTATCCACTATGCCAATATATTGGTTTAGCTTGGCTGCGGTTCCCAAGTTGATTCTCCAGATGATTCGAAAAGTGCTCTTTAATTTCCTCTGGAAGGGTCAGTCTTCATATCGGGGGTGCCATTTGGTCTCGTGGGAGATCATTTCTAGACCAAAGGAAAAAGGCGGATGGGGCATTAGGAATTTATATTGGGTCTACCAGGCACTGCACTTAAAGTCTCTATGGCGTGGTCTACATGATGAAGGTTTATGGGGCAATTTGATCCGTGATAAATACATTAGACCTAATTCTATTGCTGATTGGTTGAGATCTGGTAAATTATTGAAACAAAACACATCTATGGTCTGGAGGGGTTTGGTAAAATTGGTACCATTATTACAGGATTGGTTATGCTGGCGAGTTGGAAATGGATATCAAATTCATATTGGCTGTGATAAAATACTGGGACATTCTCATTATGTTTTAAATATGGATACCAAGATATAGCTCCAGAATATGGGTCTTAGGTTTTTATATCAGATCTATGAGCAGGGGGTTATAAATGATGATAGTGGTGAATGGTTGAATGCCACGCGACTTGGACCACGGGACTTGGCAGTTAAGGATTGGACTTCTTATATTATGGGTCTGCGGCATGCTGGCATCAGTCTTACTACTGAATTAGACAAACTTTGCTGGGATTATGGCATTGGTGATGGCACGGTGACTACATCTGAGGCATATTCGGCTCTGGCTAATGCATTGGTCGATGCAAATGTGGTATGGTGGAAAAAAAAACTCTGGAAGTGGAAAGTGCTGATAAGATTAAAACTTTTCACATGGCTTGCATTAAATTATTGCATTTATACTGGGGATAGATATTGGGCTCATGGGGGTTTTGGCCCTTCAGTATGTTTCCTGTGTATTGGAGAGAAGGAAACTTGTAATCATCTCTTTTGCTCGTTTCCTTATACATTACAAGTATGGGAGGAATTGAAGCTGCATTTTGGGCATTCTGGGACATGGTGTGGGGAAAATATTGCAAAATGTTTGGAAGGATGGTATGAGGTTTATAAATTACAAATGAATTATCCGATTTGCTTCATCTGGGGGATTTAGAGGTTGAGAAACTCTATTCTATTTGACCATAAGACATACTCTTTCTCTAGTTCGGTGGCCTACATAAAATACTACATGACTGGGATGGTCTGGAATTCTGAAAATGTGAGGAATGCAGTTTTGGAAGCACCGGTCTGCGGGCATAATAAACCAATAGGTTTTTTCGATGGTGCGGCACAGGAGGGTCATTGTGGTGTTGGATGTTACATCAAGTTGGAAAAGGATAGGTGGGCTGAACTATGTTTTGGGTGTGGCTTGGGTAGTAATACCCGATCAGAACTTATAGCTCTTTGGGGTACTCTTCTACTGGCACATTCTCTGGACATTAAAACAATTGATATATTTGGCGACTCCAGAGTTATTGTTGAATGGGTATCCTCTCACCATAGACTACAGATCCCTGCTCTTGATACTTGGAAATCAAAAATTCTGGTGCTCACTCAACAGTATGATGCTATTTCTTTCTACCATGTAAAGAGAGTTTTCACTCAAAAGGCTGATCAGTTATCAAAGCGGGGACTAATGCTGGAGGAAGGCAGGGCCAATCTGAGAATCTATTGTGGCATCCAGCTTATGGATGAAAAGCACTACTTCATATACTGAATGTCTTTCTTGGCTTTTGCTAGTGGTAGTTATATCTGAGACAATTTGAAGAATTAGTCTATATCTTCCTCAAGTCTATGGAGTATCTGCTTTATAGAGGCATGTAATTTTGTATAAAGAACATAGTAGAGTAGATGAAATCTATTTTTGGTTAACTTGTTTTTAAGAGACTCACTGATCTTTCCTATATGAGGGAAGACAATCTACTGGATGAATGGTGGACCAGTTTCTATATGTAATCATCTTTATGAAGGAGCTCAAGCAGTTTCCTTGATTCACTTATGAATAGCAGGAAACTCTTTTTTCTTTTGGAAAAAAAGAGAGTTTTCAATAATATTGTAAAAGTGAGTTTAAAATGGATACTTTTGCAAGAGACTTTTACCAAGGAAGAAATCAAAGAGGAGAGAAGGATTAAAGAACATAATTTATAGGTTTCATACATATATATATGGAGCATAAATTTTAGGTACACAATTTCATTCTTTGCATCTTGAAACAATTTTTCCCTTAATGGTTTCACATATTCCCTTTGTCATTTTTTTAACTATGCATATTTATAATACTTTTCAAAAAAATATCTCATTATCTTCAATGGTGTAAACCCTAGCTTTGTTTTCCTTCTTTTAGTTTTTTTATTCTACAAACTCTAACTTTGTTGTTGCTTCACTTTATTTCTTTATCCTTGCAAACTCTAGTGGAAACGATTTTGTTTTCTTACCTTTCATAATGCTATTTGTTTTCTTGAGGCTTTGGTGATCTCAACAATGTTTTCAATGTAAATAGTGTCATCAATGCCTTAGGGCCTACACGGTGTCTTGGATTTTGTATTCCAAACCATATCCTTGCCAAATTTGTATTCTACAAAACAATTCCTTGCCATGCCCACAATATAAGAAGCTCAAAGTTCCTTAGAATTAAACAACACTGTTCACATATTTATTGTACTACTCCCATGAAGGTTTGAATCCATATTCTGTTACAGGGCGTTTTATTCATTTTAGTAATATTTCAAATGACTACACTTACATCTTTTTGTTATATATTTACAGAAGATTGTGCTCTCAATGGACATATTTAGGTATTAAAGGTTTGCCATCTCCTTCTCATGATTTCCCTTATCGAATGGCATCTGCTTATCGACTTTTTTTTTTAACGCCGAGATTCTGAGTTTGAGTAAACCCCATACAATGTTTTGTTTAGTTTTCCTATTGCTTTCAAACAATCTTTACTGTATATTTTCCACCAACACACATAAATACGTTGCTCTATATATTAAGTATCTAGAATATTAGAAAAACTCATCTTTGGATAGATTTATAAGTTAATATATTTTAGGTATGCATTAATAAAGAATATACACAAGAGGTTTTTCTCAGCCAGATTGTGTCAAAGAATCACACAATTGATAATATGATTAGTGAAATTGAATCCAAGACCCTTTTTTGAACAGGTACCTAGATTAGTTATCATTAACAACACTTACTTTCCTTATTGGAGTGGTAGAATCTAGTCTAATTGTTATTATCTATGAGCATAAAAAATCTAATCAATGGGCTATAGGATGGATGGAATCTTGATCTTGTTGTTAGGGGTCATATCTCCTTATGTAACCCTTTGCACAAAAAAAACAACACTTGACATGGGAAACCAAAAAATAGGGGAAACTAAGATAAAGGCTCACCCCTTTGCCAAGACATGTGCACACTGTAATCAACACAAAGAAAAGAAAACAAAGATGGACAACAAGCTACAATATTTATACAACATTCATACAACGGGAGAAAAACCAGAAGAAAAACAAATAATTCAAGTATTCATCGCTTACTACAATTTGAGAAACAACAATGCATTCACATATGTACAAGAGGCATCTAGAGCCTTTGGATACAAGCAACATAGATATGGATTCATCTGGAATCCACTAAGCATTTAATACATAAATTACGATCCTAACTACCATTATACATATGAAGACTGAGTTGGCACTAGCAGGAGAGTTGATGTTACTTCCAATAGTTCAGAATTGCCAGAATTTAGCTTCACCAACTAGCATTCTCCCACTTGAAACTAAATGGGGGCTCTTGCTATGCTACTCCAAAAAAAAGACTTTGTTGTTCATCCAAAAAATGCACAACAAGTTACCTCTAGGCCCTCCAAGTTCTACATAGCTCTTGCTTGTCTCTTGGAAGAATTTTAGTGACCATATCAACATGATTCTCGATTGTATGAATCTTTCTAGATGTAAATGCCCTTCATCCAACACTTTCTGAATCCAATGGTACTTTAGATCAATGTGTTTTGTCTTTGAGTGACATGTTGGGTTTTGCACCAAGTGAATGGTGCTCTAATTATCACAATACAACACATAATTGTCTTGTGTTATTCCCATCTCTCCTAGGAATCACTACATCCAAAAAATCTCTTTGCAAACCTATAAAGCAACTATGTATTTTGCATCAGTTGTGGAGAGATATACTACTCCATGTAGCCTAGATACCTAGGACATTGTTGCACCTACAAATGTATACAAATAACCAATGGTATAATTTCTAGTGTCCACATCTCCAACCATATCTGGATCTATAAAACCTTCAAGCACAATATCATTATCACCAAAACATAAACATCAATGACTAGTGCCCTTGAGATACTTTAAAATCCACTTTAGTGCTTTCCCTTGTTGTTTGCCCAGATTGGAAAGGAACCTGCTCACTACTCCCATTGAATGTGCAATGTACGGTCATAAACATCAATGACTAGTGCCCTTGAGATACTTTAAAATCCACTTTAGTGATTTCCCTTGTTGTTTTCCCAGATTGGAAAGGAACCTGCTCACTACTCCCACTGAATGTGCAATGTATGGTCATGTACATACCATGGCAAACATCAAGGTGCCAATTGTTGAAGCATAAGGAATTTTACTCATTTCCTTTTTCTCCTTGTCATGACAAGGACACAAATCAACACTTAATTTGAAGAGGGATACAAGAGTTGTACCAACTGGATTGGTATCCCTCATATTGAAGCTACTAAGCACCTTCTCAATATATTTTTCTTGTGATAACCATAACTTTTTGTTCTTACTGTCATGTATGATCCTGGTGCCCAATATTTGTCACGTGTTGGACCCAAATCCTTTGTTGCAAATTGGTTTCCCAAATCCTTCTTCAACCTATTAATCATGTTTTTATCA
Organism: Larix kaempferi; assembly: GCA_027924585.1. Classification (NCBI taxonomy): domain Eukaryota; kingdom Viridiplantae; phylum Streptophyta; class Pinopsida; order Pinales; family Pinaceae; genus Larix; species Larix kaempferi. Next base: position 10,670,074 of record BSBM01000343.1, on the reverse strand, counting down.
TGTCCAACAATTATCATGTCATCCACATATATAAGCAATAATATAATGTACCTTTCCTAGTCATACCTGTTGATTTAAACACAACGCTCAACTTCCAACCTACTAAAACCATGCTGCAACATAAATGAATCAAATTTCTTATACCATTGGTGAGCTGCCTATTTAAGCCCATATAGGCTCTTCTTCAACCTACAAACCAAGTTCTCTTTAAATTTTATTTTGAATCCTTCCGGCTGCTCCATATAAACCTCCTCCACCAATTTGCCATAAAGGAATGTTTTCTTTACATATAATTGTTCACACTCCAAGTTTAAAGCATCAACAAGACCAATAATAACTCTAATGGATGGCATCTTAACAACATGTGAAAAAGTTTCAGTAAAGTCAATACCTTCTTTATGGGAAAATGGCTTTAGCACCAACCTTTCCTTCCTCCCTTCACCCTCATGTTTAATCTTGTATACCCATTTGTTTTGTATAGATTTTCTTCCTTTTGGAATCTTACTAACTCCCAAGGTTTTTTTTCCAACAGAGAGTGCATTTATTCCTGTATAGATTTCTTCAATTTTTTGCTATGCTCAACATCACAAGCCTCCTTAAAACAATTAGGCTCACCTTCAATAGTTAACAAAATATAGTTTGAGGGTGGATACCTTTGTAAGGGCTTATGAGGCATAGTAGACCTGTGAACCAACTGTGGTGGTGTGTTTTCTAGTTGAACCTCTTTTAATGGTTGCTACAATGTTTCTTATTGTTTCCGTCCATAATTCTCACTTGTTGTCCCTCATTTTTTGCTTGATGTCCATCCTTTTCTTGAATTGGTTGTCCATTTTCTTTCAATGGTAGGCTATATTCTTGTTGTTCAACAAACTTGTCAGCAATTTTCTTGACCTTCATATCACTTGTAAATGTATTAAACATCTCTAACTTATTAAATATAGCATCCATGCTTCTAATAAATTTGTGTTTAACTGGATCCCATAGATGATAACCAAACTCACCATCTGCATATCCCAAAAAAATACATTTCATGGATTTATTGTCTAACTTAGTTCTATGCTCTTTAGGAATATGCAGAAATGCTTCACATCCAAAAAAAATTAGGTGAGAATAACTTACCTTCTTACTGGTCCAAACTTCTTTAGGAATGCCATTGTCCAAGGTTGTAGTAGGTGATCTGATTGATGAGGTAACAAGTTGTCCTTATTGCTTCTACCCAAAAATGCTTTTCCAACCCAAAATTTGACAACATACTCCTCACTTTATCCATGATAATGTGATTCATTATTTATGCAATACCATTCTATCGAGGAGTACTAGGGACAATCTTCTCATGCTTTATGCCAAGCATATTACAATAATCCTTGAATGCTTTGGAACAATACTCTCCATCGTTATCTATCATCAAGCACTTTAGCAGTTTTTTAGTCTCTCTTTCAACACCAATATGAAAAGTTTGAAATATCTCAAATACCTCATCCTTTCCTTTCATGGGGTAGGCCCAAACCTTCCTAGATGCATCATCTATGAATGTGACAAAATATGAGGCTCCTCCTAGAGAATTAACATTGATTGACCCAAACACATTGAAGTGTACCAATTTTAATAGAATTGTTTTCTTTTCATTACCTCCTCTCATAAATGAAACTCTTTGTTTCCTACCATATATACAATGCTCACAAAGGTCAAGTTCATAGGATTTTGAACCTGGAAGCATATTTTTTCCAACAAGGATTTTTGTTCCCTTTCCACTCATGTCACCCAAGTGCTTATGCCATAAATCTGGTGAGTTTCCTTCTTTTGCAACATCAATCACATCTTATTTTATTGTCGTTTCTCTTAATCGATACAATGTTCTTGTCTTGGTTCCTCTAGCCATGACCAGTGGCCACCTTTACTAATTTTCCAACCACCTTTTACAAATGTTGTGGAGCAGCCTTCATCATCCAACTGTCCCAAACATATTAGGCTCATGCACATCTTTGGAACATGCCTAATTTGTTTCAAATAGATATCTTGTCCATCCTTTGTCCGGAATCGAACATCTCCCACTCCAACAATGTTACAAAAATGATTGTTTCCCAAATGTACTCTACCATAATCATCGGTTTCATATGCAACAAAATTGTTTTTGCATGGAGTTAAATGATGAGATGCCCCTAAGTCAAGTATCCAATCAATACTACCACTAGAAGTATATAATCATGCATATTCCATTGAAGCAACAAATAAAACATCGCCATCTGAAACTACAACAATGGTTTCACCTTCATTTGTGTTGGCTAATTTTTTACTTGTGCCAATTGATTTTTCTCCTTTTGTTCTCTCTTTTAGACCCGACACTCTCTTTTCATGTGTCACGGTTTTCCACAATGAAAGCAAGTCAGTCTGTCTCTTCTTGATTTTGATTTTCCCCTTAACTTTGAACACTCATGTCTATTTCGATCTATTTTTCTTCCACGGTCGGCTAGGGTTAGAGCTTATTCACCCTAGTTTTCTGTAACTAATTTACATCGCATCTCTTCATTCATTAAATTGTTGCTAATATCATTAAAATTCAAGGTTCCTGCAGGTGTTAAAGTGCTTATGGATACTATCAAATTCACCCAATTGTCTGGCATGGAGCACATGAGTAGGATGGCTCTAATTTCATCTAAAAAAGACACACTAACTAGTAATTATATTAAATTAATTTAATTTCTCTACAATTGAAGAACCCACCTTCATCTTGAGGTTATACAACTTATTCATCTAGAAAACTTTGTTTGATGCTGTGTTTTTTCGCATACAAATTATGTAATTTCTTCCACAAAGTTTATATTATCTTCTATCCAACCACATTGAAGTAGACATTATTTGCTAGGTACTGCCCAATCGTAACAATGGTTTTCCTGTCTAATTTATTCCATTCTTCAACATTCATCGATGGGGGTTTATTTTCCACTCCTTCAATTGGTAAATACCAGTCCTTTAAAATTAGTATATCCTCCATCTATGATTTAAATAGGGTGAAATTGGCCCCATTCAGTTTCTCCATGTCACTCATTGATGTTGTCTCCATGCTACTTTGAATGAAAGTCCCCCAAAAATAAAATTGACAACCTCAGCCCACGCCAATAACAACCAAGCATTGTGATAGACCCATATCATGCCAATAACATATCCTTGGAGCTCTGATAGTTGTTAAGGGATAGATATCCTTTATGTAACCTTCTATTCAACAAAATTGACACTTGACAAAGGAAATTGTGATAAAGACTTGCCCCTTTACCAAGACACATGTGCATTGTAATCAACACAGTGAGAAGAAAATAAAGATGGAAAGTGAGCTACAATTTTCATATAGAATTCATACATCGATAGAAAAACCAGAAGAAAAACAAAATAATTCAAGTATTCATCTCTTACTACAATCTATGAAAAAAACCAATACATTTACATATGTAGAAGAGGCATCAGGCGTCTAGGGCCTTCACATACACACAAAATATATGTGGATTCATATGGAAGCCACTGAGCATTTAATACATCAATTACGATCCTAACTACCAGCATACACTTGAAGAAAGCTAGTTGTCCCTAGCGAGAGAGATGACGTTACTTCCAATGGTACAAAATCGCCGAAATTTAGCTTCATCAACTAATACTTGTGAACATCTTGTATATGGTAAGCATTTATTTACTTTATCACTTAATTTTATTAAACATTAAGTGAGAAAGTTTAAGTATAAATTTCATTTAATAAATCAAGTTATTAAAAATCCTAGTGGGTTAGCTCAAATGGTTGAGAGCTATGAGTTGTAAGCAAAAGGTCTTGGGGTCAAATCCCTAGGTGGCTATGCATATATATATATAAGGGCCTCACTTGATGTCCCCACTGGGGTAAGGCTCTGTATTAGAGCAGATAGAGCAAGGCCCCTTCGGGTGGGCCCCTTGTGAATTTTTCCTATGGACATAACAATTCCTCTCCGAGGTTGTGAACCACATTGAAAAACAAAAATCATGTTATTAAAGAGTTAAAGATATCTATGTTATGTTGATAAAACCCAAAGGTTTGGAATATCATTTCACATGCTAATCGGGATATCATTTCACATGCTGAACATGGGTATAAATATTACATGTTTTAGAGAATCAAATGTTTAGCTTTAGGAAGTTTTTGCAATCGTGGTGTATCAACGAAAAATGGCCGGTATTGCAATTTTCAATCCAATAACCATTATTGTCACAACAACGTTAGACCTTATCATTCATCACATGTACCTTCTTATGGGAATGTAAGCAAATAATACATGTAATTTTATTTTTTCCAAAAAAAAAGGAGCATTTATGCTTTTAATTAAGTAGTGACATTTTACATGACCAAGATGGTCTCTTGATATTGATTGTCCATCAAATATCATACAAAAATCAGATAGTATGTATCATCATACAAAAAATATGAATGGTATGTAGTAGCTTGCATATGGTGCATATACTTCCATATAAATTGACATAACAAAAAATCAAAAAGCGATAGGTTTGGGGCCAATATGGGAAATATGGTTGTGTTCTTGATCCCATGTCTGCCAAATGCCATCATCTAGAAGTATACCCATTTTAGATAAGCGATCAGCCTCGTGATTCTATTCTCGGTAGATATGTTGGAAGGTTATGCTATGAAAATGGGAAACCAGTCGGATGACCTCCTCATAAATAGGAATCAATAGTAGGTTACGTAGCCTCCATTTGTAGTTCATCCATTGGATGATGAGGAATGAATCCCCAAAAACTGCAAACTTCTAAAATCCTTTGATATAGCAGCCTGTAGAAGGAATTTCAAATCCATAAGCTCGACGCAGATGTTGGATCTTTCACCAATGGATGCAACAAATTTAAACCAGTCTATAAAGTTGAAGAATATGATGCCGCCTGCTCCACCACGAGCAGGGGAGCCTTGTGATGCACCATCGAAATAACCCCATGGTTCATTCGGATTGATGGCTTCCACCATGACAATTAGTGGGTTCTGAGCGCTAGGATCCAATAAATGAGCTTGTGCAACTGCCCGACTACGAATAGCATAGACCTCGGGTGGAACGAAAGAGTCTTAAAAACTAGCTAAATTCCTAGCTTTCCAAATGTGCCAGATCACAATAAATGGAAGAGCAGGGAATAAAAGGGCGTAAGGGAGATCACTCCAACCGCCCAATGCTGCAGAAATAGAAACACCATCCCAATGATGTTGAATTCCCGTAAAAAAATTGATACGCTTCCAAATACGTTGAACACATGAATAAGTGATGAGAAGATGCTTGTTGTCCTCTGATTGGTTCTTACAATGAGGGCATCGCCCCGGTCCCTCAAGGAAAAATCGTTGTAGGCGATCCCATACTGGGATGCGTTCATTAATTGCAGCCCAATAGAAAAAGTTAGTCTTGATAGGGCATGCAATTTTCCATAGAGAGTCGAACCACCAACGATGTTCAGGAATATGCTTTTTGGTGCGCAAGATCATGTAACTGATCTTTGGAGCATATTCCCCACCATCATGATTTGGATACCATTTTAGCAGATTCGGTGACTGTGTGATGCGAACCGAACTATCCCAGAGGCCTTGGATGTATCGATTCCATAAAATCCTTTCCTAATCATGGAAATGTAGATAATACGCATCAAACAATCCTTGTTGGTGCACAGTTGAAATTGTTGGATTAGCTAGGTGAGACAAGAAGTAAATCTCTCGATCCTTTAGCGGCACAATCATATTATCAGTCAAGCGATAGAATCCATTGCATCTGATCCATGGATCGATGCCAATTCTTACACTCTTCCCGTCGCTAATAAACCATTGGAACCCATCTGCAATGATATGGAAGGCACTCAGAGAAACCTTCCACATCATAGAGGAGACCCGTGGGCAATTGCCCCTACTTCTGAACCAGTCCTCCACTGAAAAAGGTAAAATGTATTTGGTTTTTATGATCTTTGTCCATAGATTATCACAAGATGGTAACCTCCAAATATTCTTAGCCGCTAAGGATTTCCCAAAAGCCCCAAGCTGTTTAATGCCTAGTCCGCCCCAACATTTTGGTAAATTAACCATGTCCCAAGCAATCGAGTGGTATGATTTTGAGTTCTTACCTTTCCATAAGAAATTGCAACAGATCTTCTCAATAGAGTTAATAGTACTAGATGGAATGTGTGCCAATGATAACCAGTAGACGAGGATCGCTTCCAGGACAACCTTTATAAGAATAAGTCGACCCCCCTTTGAAATCCAATGGTTGCACCATAGGTACAGTTTGTTCTCAATACGCTCGGTCAACCACGCCCAATCCTTAATACCATAAGAATTTGGCCGAATGATGAAGCACAAGTATGGTAGTCCCCCTTCAACACTGACATGAGAAAAAGGTATATGTCGAGTGATCCATTCCACATGCCTGTTGTCCAAATTAAAAAAGGATAAAGTGGATTTTTGGTTGTTGACAGTCATACCTGTAGCCACTGTGAAAATATTAAGGATACTGTTGATGCAGAGAATATCCCCCCGAGAGCCACCAACAAAGATCATAATGTCGTCCACGAATAAAAGATGGGTGATAGAGAGGCCTGGTGAAAGCCCTATCCCCCTGAAAGTGCCTGAATCCTTGGATTTTTGTAGAGCACAACCAAGGCCCTCAACAATCAAAAGAAATGATAAAGGGGCGAGTGGGAAACCTTGGCAGGCCCTCTCTCCGGGAGGAAAAAAGAGGATGCAAAAGCGTTAATCAGAACCGCAAAAGAAACAAAGAGAACTATAGACATAATCCAGTTTACCATAATCAATGGAAATCCAACCTGAAAGAGAGTCAATTGAAGGAACGTCCAATTGACTTGATCATAAGCTCGACGGAGGTCAATCTTTAGGATATAAGTAGGTAACTTCTTAGTTTTTGTAGAGTGTAGAATCTCTTGGGTGGATCCAATGGCATCCTATATCAAGAGGCCCTTTAAAAAAGCATGTTGCTCCATAACAATGCCCGCAGAAAGGATATCCTTTATCTGGTTAGCAATAACCTTGGCAATGATTTTGTAGAAACGATTGCAGAGTGATATTGGACAATAATCATCAAAGGTCTCGCCCTTGTCCCTTTTTGGTATCAATGCAATGAAGGTAGCATTGGTGGCTGCCAGAATCCACCCATTGATCCTAGATTCCTCGACGACTGCAAGGATTTCCATAGAAAACAAATCCAGAAAGGCCTAAAAAAATTCAATGGCCCATCCATCGGGCCTTGGGCTCTTGTCTTGTTGCAACTGCCCAATTGCATCCTTTACCTCCTTCATAGAGACAAGAGTTAAAAGGGCAATGTTGTCCTCGACTGAAATCATCGAAGGGTAGTTTCCCGATAAACATAGCATTTGTGCCATGGAGTCACCCTGCGGCTGTGACTAAACACCCTTGAAGTGTTTTGTACCCATCTCAGAAAGCATATGATGCCCCAACTGTGTGTTGCCTTCTTTATCCGTCATATCCCATATGGAATTCACATGCTGCCAATGCTTGACAAAATTGTGATTTTTTTTTTGAGTTTGAGTCCCCATCATATAACCAAAGCGCACGGCTCTTTAGCCTAGCATTCGACTCATTATCCGCCAAAATGTCCTTCCTGCGCTTTGCAAGAGCCAAAACATCCGTCTTTTGTTGATCAGAAGAGAACCCCCAATGAAATGCAGAGTAGAAAGCTTCCAAAGTAGCTTCAATGTGATCTATATATTCTGTAATCTATAGGTTCTGCCGCTTAATCCAAGGAACCAACAAAGCCTTCATACTATAAAGGTTATTATTGAACTGTACACCTACCGACGATGCAGAGGATGGGTCGTAGGGCTTCCACTCCTTGACTATCATATCATGGAAGTCAGTTTCCTTGAGCCAACGCGTATCAAATTTAAAGGGACTTGTAGGTTTCTTTAAAGTCTGACATAGTTCCAAAAGAATTGGGTGATGATCCGAATCACCACCAATCCCAATCCATTGCCAAACTAGAGAAGCAAATCTAATTAAACCCTCGTTAACCAAGAAACAATCTAAACACTTAGCAATGTGGGCTTCTCCAACCCTCATATTCCGCTAAGTGAGTCACAACTGAATAAGAGGAATATCAAATACATAATGAGTAGTGAAAGTGAGCTGAAGTATTCCATCAACAAGTCCTGATTGGCATGAGAACCCCATATCTCCACAGTGCCCAAATAAAAGTTTAAATCTCCCCCGATGATAAGTCCGTCAACATCCAACATAGGTTATTGATCTTTTTGTTTTCGACGATTAATAATCAATTAAATAAAACTTCTCAAAGGTAAAGAGTTCAATATTACCCAGTTTAAGAATTTAAAAAAGAGTTATATCTTACAGACTTTAAGATTACAAATAATGTTGATTGCTTTATAATAAAAATCAATTATAAGATAATTACATGTATTTTTTGTCTTTGGAATTATATTTTTAAACAAAAATCATTGATAACCATTAATTTTTTATGGTTATTTGTTTGTTTTGGAATTAAATTTTTTAATAACCATTATTTTAGTTAAAGGTGCAAAAATATAAAAGCATTTACAAATGTGATGGCAAAATTTTTCATAGATTATTATGAAGCATTTTAGAAAGAGACATCATAGACCCCTAGCACCACTGGCTTTAGCTAGAATCTCTGATAAGATTTGACTTTGAAATTATTTTTCAAATAGAATTTAGAGTCAAATTGATGGCATAATATCGTCCATTGTACCAGTCTATCATTAGCTTCGAGTTATCGACCACCTGCAAGTCCCTTAAACCTTGATCTTTGTTATTCATTCCTTGCTCAACACCATATTGGTATTGAAAATTATGAAGTGTTGTGTAACTACTTATTATGGTATGGTTTGGAAAATATTATGAGGTATTTATTATGGTTTGGTATATTATTGTTGAATATTATGAGCTATTGTGCAGTTATATATATAAATTTGGCTATTCAATGAATGCAACTATCAATTTAAAGATTTTTTTCTAACATAGATATTCAATGGAATGAAGGTTTTCTTCAAACATAGATAGTGCAATTTTTAATTATCTCATAGAGTTTAGGAGTTTTCTTTTGATCTCTTTCACAAGTTTGAATTCAAGATGATTAATTTTAAGTAGTGCCTTAAATTATAAATATGAATATATCAATATTTTGGATGTGTGTATTTTTCTAAATCTAAAAAAATTATGGCTAAAAAAGAATTTAAAAGTTAATAAAATTTAAAATATATGGAAATAAGACATCATATTGCAAACATGTTATGAAATAATTTTTTGCATAGTTGTTACTCAAGTTGAAAATTCTTATGTGAGATTAATTAAAACATGATGATTCTATTAAGTTTTTCTTAGATACGTTCTTTGATTGTTTTGACAAAAAATAAAAGTTATCAAAATCTCATTATCAAATATCTTATTTTAATTTATTTAAAAATATTGAAATTAAGTAATTGTATGGCTGAAACACCAGAAATGATAAAATTCTGATGGCAAGCTATCATATAATGTACCTAGGGAGGATAATATGTGGTATCTAAAATCAAAATTTTGTTTCAAAGTAGCTTTTCAGATTTCATGCACTACGGCGAAAGTTAAGAATATTTTTTTTGCAAAATTTTAGAAGAGCAAACAACTACTATTAATGCAAAGAGAGAAAAAATATGGTGATTCTTGGAAACTAAAATTTACGCCACTTAAATTGAGAAATCTACGGAGTACATGCAAGTATGTCTACTCAAAGATCATAATCTACCACTGGGGAATGTTCATTCTCTATGCTAAATCATAGTAGCCACCATCCTTGCATCTCACGGTAAAGGTCTTGGCAACCTATTGTATGTCCACAATAAACCACCATTTTTGTATTTGTATCTCGACATGACATGTGCATGTTGATTTAAGAAAAATATGATGGAACAACTACATGATGTGGTAGGACAAGTATATTTGGCACTTTAAGATTTTGTAGATGATTTAGTTTCCCTCATGCTAGTTCAACAGAAACACAGGCAACAAAAACATTTGTGCTCAACCTATCTTTGATGGTTTTCAAAATTTTAATGATTTTTCTTACAATGTTGAATTTTAGAATGGGGCTCTTTTGCTATGGATGTACCCAACCTTCATAGATCATTTGAGCTTTAAATGCATTTCATTTCAATACAAGAAAGAACCAAGCGTTACTTGTCGCAATTGATAAATGTTTTGGAATAGTTATCTAGCCTATTGTTTGTTTTAAGCTTATTTCTTTTTTTTGTAAAGCTTGTACCCACATAGTTTCGAACCAGTAATCTTATGTAAGGAATGCCTTAATAATATATCCATTCGCATCTATTCTATACCTAGTAAACCGTTTTAGTCTCATTTCAATTATATATATATAATCCCTTAAAATGAGAAACATTATAAATCCATTCCGTTGTCTGAGGAAAAGTTTGTCTTGATTCTAGCATATGTAGATCACTTACTTGTTTTAGGCTCGTTTCAATTTAAAAAAATGAAAAAAATATTGTTTTTTAATCCCTCCATAAGAGAAAGGTGTATATTTTTTTTTTTTTTTTGATAACCGAGGAACTAAGTGGATCCTCCCTTCTGAGCTACGTCAGCCGAGCAGGCCAGTTTACAAACCTCGGGCCGGGGTCAGCCCCAATTTGGAACCGGTTCACCACCGTCTGGGAAGGTATAGCGCGTTCAGAGGTGACACGTCAGCCGAGCAGGCCAGTTTACAAACCTCGGGCCGGGGTCAGCCCCAATTTGGAACCGGTTCACCACCGTCTGGGAAGGTATAGCGCGTTCAGAGGTGACAGAGACAGATCGCTGCAGGAGTGGGCAGGAGTTGAACCCTGGTCTCTGGCGTAGGGACCATCTGGACCAGCCGTTGGGTTCGGAGCCTCAGCCCCAGAGAAAGATGTATATATATATATATAATCCCTTGAAATTAGAAACATTATAAATCCATTCCGTTGCCTCACTTGTTTTAGGCTCGTTTCAATTTAAAAACATATTGTTTTTTAATCCCTCCATAAGAGAAAGGTTAAAAATCCAATCCGTTGCCAGCAACAAAAACACATTTCAACACCTTTTGCCGGAATTGAACCCAGGTCGCTTGGTTAAAAACCAGGTATCCTAACCGGACTAGACGACAACGGAGATGAAGGAGAAACGGGCATTATTGTAAGTGACTGTAGTGAATTGTGAGATACTTTTTGAATACACATGTATTTCGTGGGTACAAATAAACATTAAATTGGGTTGAAAAATCTAATGTTGCACGAATAAATTTGATAATGGGATGGGGAGAAAATACGTCCCACTTGTAAATAATAAATAAAAATAATGTTGTGATAAAAAAAAATCATTTGAGAGATGATGGAGATTAACAAGCAAAGCTATACACTATGCCATGCACAAGCCTTATGAAGATAGATTGGAATGAATATAAACCTAGTGTTATGCTACCTTGTACATCATTCAATGTAACTTGTATAATGATTAAGTACATGTAATTTTGCTAGGTGCATATTGTGTGGGTAATTTCTATTGATCGTGATTAAAAGGGTGAGCATTATTTATTCCTCAAACTGTTATCATGGGTGTGTATGACTTGCTTGGGATAATGATGAACATGGTTGGAGTCATTAAATAGATTGTATAGAATGTTTATTCTTCATAGTTTTAGGTAGTCATGATACAAACTATTCCATGGTTTCATCCATTCTAAATAGACCATATATGCATAAGTATTATGGCATTTCTAAAAGGTGAATATTACTCTCAATACCAATTATGACATTTGAAAGAGGTAAATACTCTCCATACAAATCATGGTATTTTTTGATGGGAATGTCTGTCGATGAAAAGTGCCCAAGAAACTTGAAAGTATGCATATTTTAAACAATGAATATCTTACAATTGATTATATCTTGCAAAGATCAAAATATCAAATAATAAAATTGGTTCTAAGTGCAATATTGACAATAATGATATCAAAGTTAGTTGAACCTAATAAGTGCATGACATTGTAATCACCTTGTTCGCTATCACTTAATAAATCTAGAATAAATGCTTCCCATCTCCATTGCCAAACCAATTAATATTAGGAGAGGACTAATAATCATCCCCAAGGGGCATCATAGCTGATAACATATATATAGAAGTAATGAATATTGAATTGCTTTAACACCAAACATATGATTATAGGTATGTGCATAATCCTTATGATAATTGATAGAATTATAACAAAGGAGACACACAAATAATTTGTAGATCACCATTCTTAATGTTGCTTGGGGAGCCCTTGGGATATATATGAACTTAGCACTACAAGACATGATAACCTTGGTATGAAAAATAATAACCTCCTCAAAATGCCCATACTAGAACTCATACAAATGAGAAGAAGAGATTATAGGACTGTCATCTTAATAATATTGCTATTGTTGTTGAGGGAGCTCCTTATCCTAGTTAATCAATTGACAAATGGATGGGGAACCCTACTTGGAATGGTAAGAGATTCTTGCATCCAATCTTTCCATATACCCAAAACATATATGCTTCAACATTGACCAACTATATAATTACAATGTCAGCAAACATCACAAGTTTGCATGATTGCAAAATGTTGAAGTAAATGGTCATGAGGACATGAAGGGGTGAAAAGAGTCTCCATTTAGATGAAGAAATGCATGGTCTCTACGCTTAAATAACTTAGTCCAATTTATATATGAGTTGTGTGTTAGCCTTGATGATTATAAATTTCAATGTCAATGATTAATCTTTCTCGAGGATAAAATGAAGAACAAGAGTTTTGGCATGATTCTTGGTTAAGATGCCAATATTATTTGCATAACAAATGATAGGAGGGGAATTTTCATCATGACAAGTACACCTAATGCAATTCATATGGGTATACCACAAGAAGCCCCAACAAAATTGAGTTTAAGATAGATGTCGATGGGAGCTATCTGTGAAATATTGGTTTTCACAAACAGGGGTCATCTAGAGAAAGAACATTAAAAGTATGGATTGAGATTCCCCAAAATGAAGATTTAGTTGCAATCATGGCAAGCCCTATTATATCCTTAAGGGGCAAAGCCTTTGTGATGCAAGAGCATCTGGATGCAATATTAACATATGTGGCACAAGAGATTATGAATGATATGTGTGCGTACGATGTGAAGCAAGAATGGATGTGCAAGGGAGTTGGCACACAAATGATCCAATGTGACAATGGAACTAAGAACATAATATAGTGCATGTAGAAGAGGAGTATGAAGCATTGAGCACATTTAGGAATCAAATGGATTTCAATGTGGCAATAAGGTCATGCCAAGAAAGGATGATATCCTTCAAAAGAGGAAGGGACTTGTAGTTGAAGTGTCCACGGCGCTTATGCCACATCTCAGTCATCTTCTCACCATCATGCACTAGAACATATTGCTTCACTAGATCAAAGAGTAGCCTATAAATACCTACTTCCTACATACCTCTAACCAAAATATGACTACTTTGGCTACAATATATGATGGTGCATGATTAATCTTGAAACTCGACTACATATTTCTTATCTGTGCTAACAAAAAAAATATATATATATTTTTTGTTAAATTCGGAACGAATAGAACATAACCTGAGGGCATATGGAAAGATAGGGTTCTCATTCTTGTCACTAGATAGGTAACATAATTGCCCGACTCCACTTGCATGCATCCTTCTTGCTCTCAAAACTTGGTGAAGATCTTCTAGTTAATGGTCATGGGCCGATATGCTCAATTTTCCACATACCAACAAACACCCAAAGTGGTATTAGTGGACAAACAAGAAATCATAGAGAAGGATGTCTCCAATTTGGATGCCAACTCATCAATCACATCATCTATACTCCATGTATAGTGTTTTTGTTGATTCTTCCCTCTCTGCTTTCCTAGGAATTAGCTTGCATAATGTCCCTTCTTGCAACATTTGAAACATGTCACATGGCTAATTAGGTCCTTCTTCTCATAATGAGACAAACAAATATCATTTTTCTTACCCTTCTTTGTCTTTCTTTCTTCTTCGATCCTCCTTTCTTCATCCTTCCCATGAGTGCAAGATACTAGGTTTCCTCCATTATGACTGAAATAGTCTCTAGGTTGGTCTCCTCTTGGATAAAATCATTTCATAGTTTCTCAAAAGCAAGCAACTTCTCACGAGCACACATACCCTGCACAAAGGTAAGCCAAGATGGTCTCATCTATTTAGAGTTTTACGAGATAACTCATCAGTGTAATCCTTGTCTCCCGTGTTTGCAAGATGGTCTCTCAATGCAATGATCTTCATAAAATAACTCGCCACAATATCAATATTGCTCATGTGGGTACTAATGAGTTTGTTCTTCAAAAACATCATGTGGTATATGTTCACACTTTGATACAAAGTGACTAATGCATCATACATATCCTTCATTATCTTGTTCCATTTGTTGTGAGGGATAAAGTGGTCCTTCATTGAACCCATGATGATTCATTTTTATTTTGTCACCTTCATATTGTGTTTAACCAATTGAATGAGATCATCAATAGTGTAACCTTGCGCTCAACAAAACCCCAGAAATCATCTTCCACCAAGAGCATTTGCACTAAGCACTTCCAAGGTGTAAAGTTGAAGCCACCATCTAATCTCTTACACTCTCTAAGACCTACAAATGTCATCCTATGATTCTACGAATAAAAAACTCCACAACAAATCAACATCAACAACTTCTAACATGTGCAGATCACATCTCTCATGTACAAGTAACAACATTCCACTTATTGGAGTATCATATAAACTTCTCACAAATCCAAGTACCTATCTCAAGAGAATAAACTTCAATCATTAAAGCAACCACTTATTGGAGTATCATATAAACTTCTCACAAATCCAAGTACCTATCTCAAGAGAATAAACTTCAATCATTAAAGCAAGGGCATCACATCCACTAACATATTTCACTTCAATCATTAAAGCAAGGGCATCACATCCACTAACATATTTCAATAGCTCTTTCACATATAAAATAGTTACATCCATACACAGATTATTTCAATAGCTTGAATCAAGGGCATCACATCCACTAACATCTTTCAATAGCTTGAATCAAGGGCATCACATCCACTAACATCTTTCAATAGCTCAATCACACATAAAATAGTTACAACAATACACAGATTCTTGAAAGATTTCATATGCATAACTATGATACCACATTAAATTTTCCGGAGATTCGTTCTGTCTTCCTTATCCAGCAGCCATCGGATGCACAGTTCGAGTCCAGTCCATTGCACAATATGTCTATTCTGTCAAAATTATTGCAGCTTAAACAAATGGCGACGATAGAGTTAAAGCAATTAAATTTAAGAGTAGACGCTAGAAGGAGGGCTTGAACCTCCGACCTTGTGGTTAACAGCCACACGCTCTAACCAACTGAGCTATTCCAGCCATACCTTTTTCCGAAATGCATAAGAAAAGATAAGTGAAATACTTAAGCTTTCAGTTTGTTGCCAGTTTTGAACCCGCGTCGTTTGGTGATCCAAACCGGACTAAATAACAACGGATATATTGAACAATAGCATACGTGTCCTAAAATATGGGGAGCAATAGGTAAATCTGTTTGAAACGCACTTACCGAAGGATTAAATTAATCGTGTATAGCAAACCAGTGTTTTCATTTTCAATTTTTAGGTTTACATGGTTCAAATTGTAGTATGGAATTGCCTTGATAAAAAAGGTTCGATAAATTCATATGTAATTTGAAATTTGTTTAATTGAAAAATTTTATTGTTAAAATTGTAATTTTTTATTATTAAATTTTGTAATGTTAAATATGGTTTTCAAGTTTCAAATCAAATTATATATCATATTTGGATATGCTTAACTTGTATTAGTAAGTATAACAATAATAAATTATCAATTTTTTCAAATATTTGATATAACCAGTATAGATCCATCTTAAACCTGGATCTGTTAAGCACTGAGAGGAATCCAATTCTTAAAGTGTAAATTTTTTACACATCAAGAAAACATTTACACCTCAAGAGATTGGATCTATCTATGTGCTTAATAGATCCAAGTTTAAGATGGATCTACACTGGTTTTAATTTTTTAATTTTATGAGCTAACATGATTTTTTTTAATTACTTTTTATTTTTGCTAAGTTATAAGCCAACATGGGAACGTTACGTTACGTTAGAAATGTGACAAACATGACAATATCTCCCCCATACTAGGTTGTAAGCACCTCACTACTCTCGGTGCAATCATGTGTTGGACTGGATCCATGGACTGAGTCCTTTATAGAGGTCTATGGAAACTTTCCCTCAATAAGTAGTAAGCCCCCTTCGAGGAACAAATTCAATCTATAGATGAATTCAACGTAGGTATTCAACAAGATACTTATGTTATTGATATAAATTCAACCCATGGCGTTATAAGTGGAATTGTAATGATGCAAGAATAATGCAAGGATCAAACTCAAGTTGACTAGTTGTGGATATGGGCCCTTAACTAAAATGTTTGACCAAGGCATTTGATAAGGCATCTTGTCATTGGTAGAAACTCAACCCATGGAGCAAGAGTATGTGGAGTCGTAGAAATGCACGAGCACTTTGGAGATGACTCAATATCAATTACCCGTGGATATGGGTCCTTAATCAAAATGCCTGCCACTAGGGCATTTGACAAAGTGCTCATCGCATTTGGAGAAAATTTGTTATGATCATTGCTAGGTAAGATCATAACAAATGCAATCCAAGACATTGTATGTAGACTTGTAGCAACGGACAAGCACTAGTGAGGGATAAAACGCAATACCAACTACATGTGCATATGATTCCTTAACAAAAATGCTAAAGTGAGGCATGTGATAAGGTACCCACAATTTTGGTAGAACTTCAACCTTGAGAATTGTACGTAGAGTACCAACTATTGACATTTCATGTAGAGTTATTCACAAGTTTTACAAGTGAAAATACCCATTTTTTATCATGAAGAAAGAGCAATGTTACCACACATTATGATAGGAATGTTCATAACTAAAGTATGCAATGAAGATTAAGATACACGAGTATGATCATACCACCGCTAACATGTTTTGCTTGCATTCACCGTTCTCTAGTAACCAATTCGACCGTGAAATGAAAACCTCTTGCGTTGAATCACAAGATGCCAAATCTAGGGGAGGGACGCCAATTGTGGTGCGGGGTCCACTCCGTCACGTCGGGGGAAACCTGGAGACCACCCTTTTTCATACGACGAATGCCCATGTGATAGCAATGCATGTTTGGCAGCTGGAAGCATGTTTGACTAGGGTTTTTACGGGGCTTTGGAAGTTCCGAATGACCATTTTGTTGGGGCTACTCCACCACTCCGTGCATTCTTGCTTGGGACCGGTGTGTGGCCGTTCCTCCACCATGGTACTGGTCCGTTAGGGCTCCATTCCCTGCGTAGGCCTGTGTTGACGGTTGAACGCCCCATCCCCATTGACGGAGCTCCATAGAACCTCACAAATCGTGCCCTGGTTGGAGTTTTGGTCGGCATTCCTCTCTTTTCGGTTCAGTTTGCTTCCATAGCAGGCATTGTTCTTTTGGTGGATTTGCTCGGCAGGAGATTTCCTCTGTGCGTTACTCTCCCTGTTGGCGGTCCTGAGTGGCTGAGTCCCTGCATCCTCCTATTCTTTCGATGGGCCTCGGATTTTCATCCTTGAAGGGCCTCGGCTTTGCATCCTACAATGGGTAGGGTTTCCTACCAGCATCTTGACAGTGTTTTTTAACACTCCACACCTCCTCATGGATAATTTCGTTAACTCTTTGGCTCGATTTCTCTGTGGTTGCTTGTGTTTGTATGGCTGTATTGTAATTGTATTTCTTCTGTGCGTTGCTCTCCTTGTTGGCGGTCGTTAGTGTCTTAGTCCCTACATGCTCTTGTGCCGGCTACGGGGTCGAGGAGGTTGGCGAGGTCGGTTTGTGGTTTCGACGGGCCTTGGCTCTGCACCCTCGATGGGCCTCGGCTTTGCATCCTAGAACGGTTAGGGTTGGCTTGGTTTCTCTGCAGTTGCTTATGTTTGTCTAGCTGTATTGTAATTGTATGTTTGCAACTATGATTATGGGTGAGTTTTGTTATGTTTTTCGGACCCTGTCTGGTTACTGGTTTTTTACGTTGGAGTAGCCCCGGCAAAATGGTGTGTGGTTCTGGTTACTTTTTACCATTTTCAGCTTGTTGACATCTGTTGGGTGTCTCTGGTTCTATGGCAAGTGTGTATGCTTGACATTGTTATGGTTCTGGCTCTGCCTGATTGTAATTTGGGATAGGGTCCGAAAAACATGAATAAAGAACTTTTCTTGAATTGGATTCTACCTGTTTGTCTTTGGGTAATTATACAGTTGTTAACATATTTTTTGTTTAGGGTTGGTAGTGGAGGGTTTCGTATGAGATTCTTTGTTTTTCTGCAGCTTATATTTGGCTTTTGGCCCTTGTTTGTGAATATTTTTTTAGGCATATGCGGTCATTAGTTTGTAAATATGGTGGTTGAAGGTTTTTGGATTTTGGCATGGTATGTGATATTGTGTGGATGAATGATGGTTGCTTTCGGTTTTGGCAGAAATATTGTTATGCCTTACTTTGTGGTTGAATGCTGGTTGCTTTCAATGTTGGTGGAAATATTGTTATGCCTTATTGTGTGGATGAATGCTGATTGCTTTTAGTGTTGGCAGAAATATTGTAATGCATTCTGGATATGCTTATTGTAGATTACTGTAGATTATTGGTATGTTCTAGCCTAGATTATTGTAGCATGGATAATTGGGAGCAATATTGCAATAAGATTTTGGTTATGATTTTGGTAATTTTGCAGCAGTAGGTTTTTGAATTTTATATTCATCTTTATATTAGTGTTTGAAACTGCAAAAGAAGAAAATGTTGTGGATATGAAATTTGGCATGGCCCCTCATGGATATGAAATTTGGCATGGCCCCTCATGGATATGAAATTTAGTGTGAATGTTTGTTTTCCTGATGGCTTTGCAATCTTATGTAGTGAACCGATGCAGAAACTTTGACACAGTTTAAGCATTTGTTGGTACACAGTTTAAGCATTTGACAAAGTATAAGCATTTGATACAATTAATGGAGTGAATTTTTCTCAATATTAATTATGGATTTGAGTTTAAGTGGAAATTAGAGATGGTACTTAATATTGTTGTTTGGCTAGTTTGTGCATGTTAATTTGTTTATGGATTTGAGTTTAAGTGGAAATTACAGATGGTACTTAAGACTGTTGTTTGGCTAGTTTGTGCATGTTCATTTGTTTATGGATTTGGTACTTAAGACTGTTGTTTGGCTGGTTTGTGAATGTAAGATCAAAGTTGCAAATGGACAGATACCTATCACTATCCATAGAATTAAAATAAAAGAGGGCAGCAAGCAAATTGTGACTTCAAACAGTAAACTTAAACCATCAAAACTGACACTATGAAACAAACTAAAAATGCATGTGAGAGAGATACCATACATACCAATTTATGTTTTTTTTTAGAGTGAGTGTTATGGTTACCTTTCTTAGGTGGTTGTGTTGTTAGCTTCCTTAATATGTTCTTGTGATTTTGTAGCTGTTTTGTTTTGAGGCAAAAAGGAATGGTCAACATTCATAGAATGGAAACAAACATAAATAAATAAAACCTGCTCATTTATAATAAAACAACTGCACTTTATATTAATAGTACTGAAATACAAATATAATGCCTCTATTTGTAGTAGATGTCAATACAATGCCTCTATTTGTAGTAGATGTCAATGCCTAGGATTTGCAGTCTATATGAAAACTATCACCTAGGTTTTAGGTTATATCAAGCCCTCATCATGCTTGATTGAGGTTGCAAAAAAAGAAAATGCCTTGAAAACAAAATAGCATTTGGTTAGCCTATACACCGGATATCCTATTCTTCAAGAGGTTCGACACCTCCCCCATCATTTCTTGTTGGGTTTCCAGTTTGAGACAAGTAGGGTGACCTTGCTGAGCATGTTTGATTAGGATGGGTGGGGTTGGTGGAAAAAGATTGAGGCCAATTTACTCCTTGCAACCAAGGAGGAATTGAATAGCCATAGGCCTGACTTGTGCTTGGGACCCCTAGAATAATTGCTGGTGTTGGATAAGATAACATAGAATGGGGACCTACACTAGTAGGAATAGAGGGGGGGTGTAAACCTACTTGATTATAGCGGGGCATCTGAATGTTAATAAGATCCTGGTAGAATCGTGCACTGTTTGCAAATGCTTCTAATTATCCTTCAATGCTTATTTCATTAAATTTGGACAAATTAGGCTTGGACTAAGAATGTGTGAATTTAGACTCTGAAAGTGTCAATATCAACCTTTCTAAAGTGAAAAACGGGTTTTGAAAGTGGCAATATTGGATTTGAAAAGTCTGTTTTTCCATTCGAATAGTGTGTTTTTTGACTACTTATGAACCTTAAAATTGCAGTTTTTTTGTTATGAAACTATGAATTTCAATTCAAAATAAGTGAATTTCAAATAAAAAAAAGTGAATTTCAAATGAAAAAATGCAAATTTTGATTTGAAAAGTGTGAATTTAAAATATAGAAATGCAAGTTTTGATTTGAAAAGTGTGAATTTCAAATAAAAAATTGCCAATTTTGATTTGAAAAGTGTGAATTTAAAATAAAAAAAAATGCAATTTCGGATTTGAAAAGTGTGAATTTTAAATAAAAAACTGCAATTTTTTATTTGAAAATTGCAATTTGCATTTGTAAATGTAAAAAATTTTAATGTGAAAAATTCAATGTTTACAATATCCAGTCATTTTTACAATAACAAGTCAATCCGCTAAGTTATAACATATAAAAATAGTTTGTCCCGATTTCTATTTTCCGACAAGAAGGATCGTCCGCCCCTTCTTTTCGTAGTTAATTGTGAAAACATTTATCCAACAATTCAGCTATATCCATAATGGAGAAAACAAGAAGGATCGACCGACCCTTCTTGTAGTGTCGAGCTATTATGAAAATCATATTGGGAATAAGAAGGGTCGGTCGACCCTTCAATTTCAAGGGAATTGTTAAACTAGAACACCTTGGAATTTCTAACAACTAAAAATAGTTTGTCCCGACTTCCGTTTTGTGACAAGAGGGATTAGTCGCCCCTTCTTTTCGTAGATAATTGTGAAAACCTCTATCCAAGAATTCGGCTATATCCATAATGGAGAACACAAGAATGATTGGCCGACCCTTCTTGTAGTGTCGAAATATTATGAAAAGAATATTGATAATAAGAAGGGTCGGCCGACCCTTATTTTAGTGTCGAACTATTATGAAAATAATATGCGGAATAAGAAGGGTCGACCGACCCTTCAATTACGAGGGAATTGTAAAAATAGAACACCTCGGAAGTTATATCATATAAAAATGGTTTGTCCCGACTTCCATTTTACGACAAGAAGGATCGGTCGCCCCTTCTTTTCGTAGTTAATTGTCAAAACATTTATCCATCAATTCAACTATAGCCATAATGGATAATACAAGAAGGATCGACTGACCCTTATTGTAGTGTCGACCGGCTCTTCTTGCAGTGTCGAACTATTATGAAAAGAATATTAGGAATAAGAAGGGTCGGTCGACCCTTAATTTAGGAGGGAATTGTAGCAATAGAACACCTTGGAGAAAGAGCAGCCACTCTTTCTCTGAAAATATTTCTACTTGCTAGCAAAGTTTTTAAAGCAAAACTTCTATAAATTTTGCGACACGTGGAACGCTTATATTGTGACACGTGGCATATTTGATTTTTAAAATTAGTTTAAAGATTGTTTAAACAAATATTAAGGAAATTAATGGTACCATTTAATGTTTGGGGACTGTTTTAAGCTCCTGCATTTTCTGAACTAGCAACGAGGATGTTATATGATCAGGGTCCAAATGAGAAGTATAGCTTGCAGTTTGTGGAGAAATGAGAAGTAGTTGGAGATGAAGATGGTGTATGGTTGAGTTGCTGAGTAGAAGTTCCTTAACGAAGTTTAAAACTGATACACTCCAAATCAATTTTAAACTGATAATAGTTGAGCTGCCCCATTATTCCTCAAGAATGGGGCAACTTCCCAGTAGATAGAGTAGAGAGAATGGGGCAGCTCCCTTGTAGACAGAGCAGAGAGAATGGGGCATCTCCCCAGTAAACATGGAGCTGCCCCAAGGTGAGGGATGCTTTGAATGCGTAGAGGGCCAAGGTACCAGAGTTGCATCCAACTAGCCAGTGAAGGGACCTGCGAGCGAAGAATCAAGAAGGAGCCATAAAGCCGCACATGTGAGGGTAGGCAAGTGGAAGCAAGGGAGGTGGTATATTGCATGGGCCACGCGTGCCATGTTACAGGCGCTTGGGTCGAGGCTCCTCCCCCACGTGCCCTCCTCGTGTCCGACACGTGGCCCCTTGTATAATGGTGACGCCTGCATCTAGGGTTAATATATGGTATACTTGATTCACATAAACAATTTTGTTTCTTAAAAACAATCATGGGAAGTAATTGCATAATTTAATATATATAGTATACTTGATTCACATAGGCTGAAATTTACGACGAATATTATTCAGCCTGTTGTAGGCCATTTAATGCGCTGGAGTGATACATGTACGATTAATCTAGCAAAATATTTTTAATCCATCAACATAGTGGCCACTCACTATATATAGGCTAACCATGCACTATATCACAGCAAACTGAAATTGTCCGAGAAGCCATGGAATTTTCTTTTACTTCCTCTGTTGTTTTATGAGAAATGCTTGAGTCTTATGATCGCTCCCCAGTTCTCCTCATGATATATGACTTTTAACCGCCAACCTTTTCGTTTAATTATTGCCCGTAGTTGATCATAAGTTTTTTCCGTGAACCTTTTTGTTTAATTATTGCCCGTAGTTGATTATAAGTTTTTCCCATGAACGATGGAGCATTTAGTTTAATTATCTATCTTGATGACTGCTGCAACTGTTGGTGACCGCATGTGACGACGGCTCCATCCCATCCTTACATCCATCTATCACAAATCTATCTCACCGGTCATGTTGTCAGGTCAAATTAGTGCGTGTCGTCACATGTATTGGTCACATGTATTGTTCTTATTTCCCGTAGTTGATTATAACTTTTTCCCGCGAACGATGGAGCATTTGTCAGACCTCTATTAGAAAACGACGGCTCCATTCCGTCCATATATCCATCAATGGAAGACCTACCAATCTCTTCTGATCATGTTGTCAGATGCCTAACATTCCAAGATGAGCAGTTCTGTGTACAAATGATGGTTCCTAACAGAGATGCAATGGGTTGCTTCACAACTACGTTAAGCTTTTCGTTTTTATTGCCCGTAGTTGATATATGGGCATTTCGAGCCATGAAGTCCCAATACATGGATTTGTCATTAAACGAAAAGCTTAACGTAGTTGTGAAGCAACCCATTTCATCTTTGTTAAGAACCATCATTTGTACACAGAAATGTTGATCTTGGAATGTTAGCCATATGACAACATGATCGGAAGAGATTGGTAGGTCTGCCATTGATGGATATATGGACGGAATGGAGCTGTCATTTTCTAACAGAGGATCTGAATTTGCCCGCAAAACTTATAATCACGGAAATCCAACAAGAATATGCAACTATGGAACAATACATGTGATGATGCGCAATAATTTGACCTGAAACTATGACCGGTGAGATAGATCTGCGATAGATGGATGTAGATGGGATGGAGCCGTCGTCACATGCGGTCGTCAACAGTTGTAGCAGTCGTTGAATGTTGTTTTAGTACCGGAACATGCTGTCAACTTCTTCTTACTGCACCAAGTAGAAGGTAGAAGGACTGTGCTTTCATAGTCAACAACGTTCTGTTCATTCAACTCTAGTTATTTTCTGATTTCTTCGGGATGAAGAAATGGATTGTTCGTGGGGGAGATGTTGGAGGATCTTAGGTCAGCCGCCCGACTAGGTCCTCCGTTCGACCACTTCAGAGAACATGTCAAACAGTTGTGTCGATCAATGTTAAATTGTAATTAGCATTATAGTGTGTCTGGGAAGGCATGCATGAGTTGCTTGTTTTTGAAATTATACATGGGATGTGTTGAATATAATTGTACCACTGATGAAAAAACTATTCAGTAATGACAGTCTATAAATTTCCTTCCTTTCTCTGCTAATTTTTATTTCCCGCAATGACAGTTTGTAAATTTCCTTCCTTTCTTTGTTAATTGTTATTTGCAGTAAATTATGTGTGTTTGTAAATTTCCTTCCTTTCTCTGTTAATTGTTATTTCTAGTAGATATTTTTCATTGTGTTATTATTCATGCTTGGATGAAAGTAATATTAAATCAGAATTCACATGTTTATGCTCTGGTTTACTGCATCTAAGTATTCACCAATCATGCTAAAATTGATATTGGATTCATTTATGACCAATGCCCAATATTAATGGAGAACACAAGAAGGATATAAAAATAGTTTGTTCGGACTTCTGTTTTCCAACAAGAAGGATTGGCCGCCCCTTCTTTTCATAGTTAATTGTGAAAACCTTTATCCAACAATTTAGTTATATCCATAATGGAGAACAAAAGAAGGATCGACTAACCCTTCTTACAGTGTCGAAATATTATGAAAATAATATTGGTAATAAGAAGGGTCGACCGACCCTTCTTGCAGTGTCAAAATATTATGAAAATAATACAGGGAATTTTTTATTTGTAAATTGCAATTTCCATTTCTAAATGTTCAAAGTTTTAAGGTGAAAAGTTATAACATATAAAAACTGTTTGTCCCGACTTCCATTTTTCGAAAAGAAGGATCGGTCGCCCCTTCTTTCGTAGTTAATTGTGAAAAGATTTATCCAACAATTCAGTTATAGCCATAACAGAGAATACAAGAAGGATCAGCCAACCCTTCTTGCAGTGTCGAACTATTATGAAATGAATATTGGGAATAAGAAGGGTCGGCCGACCCTTCATTTAGGAGGGAATTGTAATAATAGAAAACCTTGGAGAAAGAGCAGCCACTCTTTCTCTGAGAATATTTCCACTTGCCAGCAAAGTCTTTAAAGCAAAAATTATATAAATTTTGTTGTTAAAATTTTAATATCTGGTATCCTAGGGTGACACGTGGAACGATCATATTGTGACACGTGGCATATTTGATTTGGAACTTTGAGCACACCCAAAAGTATATTGTTTCTATTTAAAAAAGAAAGAAAGAAAGAATGTTTCTGTCTGGTTAATCGCGGTCAATCATTCCAACTAATGGCATGTCACATACCCCAATTTTGTAAAAATTATGTAATTGTTTTATTATATTCCTGAGACATTATGTTAAATTTAATGCTAAGTAGGAATTGATGACTCAGTAGAGTCACTAGAAATGGAATGTAATTCAGAATATTTTATTATTAATAAATAAATTATGGAGACAACAGCATGGGAGAGATGTAAAAAGAGGTTACTGGTCAAACTGGTGGATGGAACTAGGTGGAAAGGCAAAAGACAAGTGGCAGCATCCTCAAACACTTCCTAAGTTGCAGGTGGCAACTTCCCTATATTTGGGGTCATGATTCCCCAAGGAAGTGGAATCAGAGTAGGTGGCTCATTAATGACAGTTAACCCAACAAAGACCTAGGCAATCTTTTAAATAGTACTCAATGAACAGAGCTGGGGGTTCGAATTTGTTCTAGAGGGAGAATGCATTCAGGTGGATGTTATTCAGGAATCCCATTGAGGAAGAGGGAAATACAGTAAGGAAGTTGTTTGAGAGGAATGCTGCAGTAACTTGGTTCCATTATAGCTGTTTGGGCTGAGAGAATTACTTTGTTGCACCTAGTTCCATCCAGGGAGACTAGAGCAAGCTCGGGGGTCCTGAGAAGTGCTGTCTGGGCACTCTCCAAGAGTTGGTAGGGAGGAACAACCTCCCATTACTGTTGTTGTCCACAACTTAAACAGGTTCTGCCATGTATTTCCTTATGTTCATTAAGTATGAAATGATGTGTTATGTATTTAATTTTATATGGCTGAGGAGTATTTAGTTTAGTAAAGTTAATATCTCAGAATATTAGTAGTAAGATTGTTAATAATTACTGTGTTTTCAACATCCCTTGAAATCATTATTACATTACTGATAAGGCATTTTTAATGCATGCTATACAGTAGTAATACTGTAAGCAATAGTTTATTATTGTAATTTTTAAACCTAGTTTAATTATAATAGTTAAATAGATAAGTAGAGTTTAAGTATGCAGTAATTGTTCTCTGGGAATACAAACTCGTTTAAACAATCATAGGAACAGAAATAAACATAACCACATAAATTACAGTATTGATACCATTATAGATAACATTTCAGAAGAGTTGTAGCTATATTTAGAATAGCTATATCAGGGTACAAACCCTAGTCAAAGTTAACCTATCATAACCTATTAATTCAGTCAATACACAAACCCTAATTACAATTTTAACCAGTCATTTCATAGCAACTAAATCATTGTGTCGAAACCCTAACAGAAAATTATCACAAGGAATTATCAACAGTTTAAATAACCTAGCTATTAATTTAAAATAGTAGGGTTAGCATATTTGTATCTAGCTCAATATTGAGCTTACACATTATCTTAATATCTTTCACTTGACTCTCAATTATCGATAGAGTCTTAATCGTAAAACCTAGTTATTGTTTTAAAACCAAAGAAATAGCAGAACAGTAATTTAGCTCATTTATCGAGCTCAACAGTATAGAAATATCATTTTTCCCTTTACTCTCAAATAACAACAGAGTCGAAATCGAAGTGACAGAAAGAACAACTAAACCACATCACAACTGTAAGATTTAGTTTGAACCCTATCTTTACAGATTAACAAGTAAAAATAAATACTGAGAATTAAGACCATGTTTTCACCCACAGCCACGTCACAATTTCACAGAATGAGTGTTTTAAAAACTAAAATTTATAAACACAAACAATAAACCAGCTCAATATACAGGAAACACTTTATAATAAGTTAAATTTCAAAACCCTGGGTAAAAACCTTGAGCAAAACCTTACGAGTACAGTGCTAAAACTACGAGGCCGTAACCTCATCTACAGACAGGCTCACAGCCTTGTCTTCTTTTCTTTTTATACATTAAATCTTCTGTAGAAAAACCCTACCTACCAACTGCAAGAAAAATAAATTACAATCGACCGAAGCCATAACATTTCCTTCATATTACAGGGTTAACCTGTCAAGGAACTGGTGGTAACAAACAGTTAAAAGACTAAACAGCACGGTGATAATCATAGAGTTGATCTTTCAAATTCCAAACCCTAACCGCTCTAACCAACCAGCAAGGAGGACTAATGCCATGGTGAAAACCAGGCTTACCCGGTAAAGCCATTCGTCGAAGCCTTGTGCCATTCACGCCTTCGAGAGGGACTAGGACCTGCAACAACAGGGTAGTATCATTTAAGAACTAAATTATTGTAAACCAATTCTTTTAACTGAAAACGAAGGAGAAATGTAATAGATTACCAGCGTTTGAAGGAGGCTGCAAACACGGTAAAATAGCTTGATAGCCACGAGCACAATAAGTGTAAAAACCCACCCTTGCCACCGAATGAACAAGCTGACAGGAGCTAAGAGTATTCTACACGAAGGAAGCTTCTACATAACCAAACCGAGAGTTGTAGACACGCCATGATAGGGTCGGCATTGGTGGTACAGGTAACCCTAGGTGATTAGTAAACTCATAGTTGCCAACAGCAAGGTATAATGACTCCAAAAACGATACAATGGACAAGCACGAAGGCTGGAGCAGCATGGAAACTGCTAACACACAGTAACAGCAGAGACTGGACCAGGAGGGCTCGCAGAGCGACCAAGCCCGAAGGCACAGGAGAAATGGCCAAGTAGGGTTAGTCAACAGATTTTAATCACCCAAATGCGTGGCTCTGGAATGACCACGTATCACTTAAAATATTTTCCATGCAGTGGGTCAACGATCCAATGTTCCACGATGAGTTTCAAATTGTTTGTGTTTCAATTAAAATCATAGCGTGGGTACACCAAAATCAAAGGATAATCATAGCATGGATATTCTAATATGGTCAAGACACCATAATTTAAACCCACCATATAATTCATGTTAAACAATGCCTTCGAAGTTTGCCTAGTGAACATAAATACTTTGCCCTACAAACAACAAAATTTATGCATTATCAATAATGTTCAAGATTACGATGAGATTTTCATCATTGTTTGAGAAATAAAAATCATAGCATGGGTAATAGAATTATTGCATGGTTATCCATAAAGGTTGAAGTAACGTAGTTCACATGTCATCCTTTTAACAATCAAAACATTAAGATAATACCTTCAAATCTTGCATTGTATAGATTAAACCTTGACTTACTAAATCATGCAATATAAACATCGTTCAAAACTCAGTCTTGAAGTATTCTAGACATAGAGGAAGTGTTTTGCATTATGAAAGTTATAGGGATAAGGGTGTAATGTAAGTTATAAATGGTTCAGAACAACTTATCACTATATTTCCACATACCCTAGTCTCATGGGAAGAGACAACAGATATGGCATCTTTTTAAGTCTCTAAGATAAGGGTAGCGATGCTGGGTATAGTGGTTTACAATTTTACTACAATAATACCAATTGCTATAGCTTGCACAGATGGTACAGGACTTGCAATTTTCTTCTTTAGGTAACTATGACTGTAGGATTTAAGTTACCTAACTCGCAATTTATGATTAGGATTACTAGTAGTACATTTCACCTGTTGATACAATGTAATAACAATCACTTAATTGTTACAGATTTCTGGTGATAACAAGTAGTCTCTTGTTATCCTTAAGGCTCAATGAGTTTAATCAAGATAACTTATAGTTCTTAATCCATTGTCAATCATAGAAATAGGAATAGTTTTTCAATCCAAACAAACCTTGAAAGGT
Source organism: Larix kaempferi (assembly GCA_027924585.1). NCBI lineage: Eukaryota > Viridiplantae > Streptophyta > Pinopsida > Pinales > Pinaceae > Larix > Larix kaempferi. The sequence goes on along the minus strand of BSBM01000343.1, from coordinate 10,641,057 downwards.
TAAAAAGAGACCTGTAACTGACAGAATACATTGTAAATGCTAGAAACAAGCTAAGTATATATATGGATAATTTCAGGTCCTGCATAATGGAAATGGTGAATCAAAAATATATTCTAACATAAAACTTGGCTTGATACAATTATTATGGATGAGTAAAAACTGATCTGAGTATGGTCACCCCGTTGTATTTTACAGTGCTAGTAATGAAGTACAATTGCATTACAGTAATATCATTCAAGAACAAATACTCCATAGAGTTAGTTAATTCATTTGTTCTCAAGAAAACATAGCTATCATACTCTCTAGTAGTTCTAATTCTATAACAGTAAGATCAGAAGGAGGTCATAGGATGAAAGCTACCTTTAAACACTTGATAACATGGTTAGCATGCTTAGACCTTTTACTGAATGATTTGGTACAGCTATTTGACTTATAATACTTTAAATATTATCTGCAGCAACCCGAACATTACCTGTATATCTGTAAGAGAAAGAAAATTCTGTTGCATTAGCTCGGAAGCTAAGTAAGCCCAGTCTGTCATGGCAATTCCCCCTTGTGGTTGCAAAACAGAAAAACAATCAGTAACTGTAAAGAAACTCATATTAAAATTTAGATATAACAAAAGATCATTCAGACATAATTATGATCACTTACAGCTAATCAAATAGTTAAATGACTGCATTTAATAATATTACTTGCTATTTTAAAAATTTTAAATTTTTCGAAAATTATGGGTTTTGACATGGCATCACTATCTGCATTGTCGTCTGGGAATGTCCTTTTCCAACACAATATCCTGCTTCAATTTTAATTACTGAATACAATTACAAACAAGTGCCCAGAATCAAAATGGAAGACACAATTACAAACGAGCGCCCAACAGCTCGTGCCATACTGAGTATGGTCAAAAATCCAGAGTAGATCAAATTGAGGAGCATACAACTAGGATAACTGTAGATAAAACCCGTGTTGACTCAACTCTTCTCAACAGGGGTTCTCACTGTCGTCAACAAGCACCAACAATCCCTTATACATTGGCCCGGAAAAGAGTTACCCTTCCCAGCAACACCTGTGGAGGGTGCTGCAGGAACCAAGTTTCCGCAGTGGCGTTGAGAATATGATTTACCCACAAATATCTTATCGCAAAAAGTTAACCAGATATCATCAATTTGATAGCATACTATTTACTAATAATTCAACATAAAGTAAACATTCACAATAACATATCCATTCTACTTAATTGCATGAACCACTATCATTCAATCCATAGCATAATAGACATAATGCAACATTCACCACTGCACAGACACAGAATTAGAACAATAATGTTGTGGATCCAAATTAGACCAAAAAGAGGATTTCTCCACTATCTCTCTCTCTTCTAATCTACCCTTAGGCTTATAGTTCACTTCTATTTATATGTTATTCAATGGTCCATATTGACCGATTCTAACAATTGAATATTGACCGAGCAGCCCCCATAACACAACCACGCTAACATCCAGAGTCTGCACCGAGACTGAACTTCCAAAGACATGACAAAATACACAGAAAAAACAGTGAGCCACCAGCGAAAAATGCACAGAAAAAACAGCGAGCCACCAGCGAGCCGGACGCTGACCACCAAGACCGGCATGAACGCAGACTAGGAAGACCAATCAGGGAGTAGGGTGCTCCCGCTGTGGGGAAACTTGTTCTTCATGAGGGAAGTCCCTCGAGGTACTATCCATGTAATATTTCAAAGTAGACTTGAGCAAGCGAACACCGGCCGAATGAGTTTGTTTGTCGCCTTTTATAATTTGGAGGGCTTCACGGAGGCCATGAGCCAGCTGGTTCCTCGCTTGAATTTCATGAGCGAACAAGATTCTCACCACCCAGTAGGGGTTGGAGATTAATTTTCGGCCCAAGTGGGCTTCGTATTCCCAAAGAAGGGATAATTCGCGGTGTGCTATCTGTGCCTCTATCGGAGCAGGCGTTTATGCTAGATACCGATCCCCCCAATTGAAGGTCTGTGGGGAAGACTCTTCCATCCCCATGGTGTGTTGTTGAGACGAGCCTTCTCCCTGAGAGCAACTTCCCCCCTAGGTCGTGAAGACCCTACACCCCTTCTGGATCCTCGACGTCTACACCTCGACGTCTACACGCCCTCATATGGGTAGCCATGATATACCAATTAAAAAAACTGAACCACCAGAAATCCACCCAGAAGTTCATCCAAGCTTTAAATTGCAGGTCTCTCGAATGAAGGTTTCCTAATCCATTGAAAATATTTATAGGAATTTCTATGGAAAGCAGGGCGGAAAGCCGACTTGACTCCTAGAGATTTTCACAGAAGCCCACACATACGAGAGGATTGCCATTAATGGCTTTGTAGAGATTGAATGACTCAAAATCCATGTAAAAGGCCATCTCGTACAATTGAAATTCAATTTGCAGTACTTGCTTGACAGCGCGGTACAACTAGAATTACTGCCTTCAGCATGGAGGCAGTTATGCGTAAGGAAGCAATGATAGAAATGAATTGTGTAAACCGGCATCAACATAATGATTGAGGGCATAATTTATTGGAGTCATGATGTTATAGGGCATCTAGCTGACCCCTGCCCCGTGTCATCCTCCACTACCATCCCTTCAAACCAGCTTGCATCTGTCCGAATAGTACTGTCATGATGGTTGATAGAGGTGTAGACGACAAAAGCTAAGCATTGAGCCGCAGAGTATTAAATGCGACAGTTCCACTACCATCCCTTCAAACGAGCCTGCATCTGTCTGAATAAAAGATGCCACCAAAGTTCAGCGACTGACAATGACAATCTAAAACGACCCTTCTTGCAGAAGGATCGAGCGACCCTTCTTGCAGTTTCAAACTAATATGAAAATAATATTGGGAATAAGAAGGGTCGGTCGACCCTTTTGAGAGTGTCGAACTATTATAAAAATAATATTGGGAATAAGATGGGGCGGTCGACCCTTCAATTACGAGGGAATTGTAAAAATAGAACACCTTGTAAGTTATAACATATAAAAATGGTTTCTGACGACTTTTGTCTTCGATCCTTGTTTTTCGACAAGAAGGATCGGCCGCCCCTTCTTTTCGTGCTTAATTTTGAAAACCTCTATCCAACAATTCAACTATATCCATAATGGACAACACAAGAAGGATCGACCGACCCTTCTTGTAGTGTCGAAGTATTATGAAAACAATATTGGGAATAAGAAGGGTCGTCCGAGCATTCAATTTCGAGCGAATTGTAAAAATGGGGCACCTTGGAAGTCATAACATATAAAATTGTTTGTCCCGTCTTCCGTTTTCTGACAAGAAGGATTGGGCGCCCGTTCTTTTCGTAGTTAATTGTGAAACATTTATCCAGCAGTTCAACTATATGGATAATGGAGAACACAAGAAGGATCGACCAACCCTTCTTGCAGTGTCGAAATATTATGGAAATAATATTGGGAATAAGAAGGGTCGACCGACCCTTCTTGCAGTGTCGAACTATTGTGAAAATAATATTGGGAATAAGAAGGGTCGGCCGACCCTTCAATTACGAGGGAATTGTAAAAATAGAACACCTTGGAAGTTATATCATATAAAAATGGTTTGTCCCAACTTCCATTTTACGACAAGAATGATCGACTGCCCCTTCTTTTCGTAGCTAATTGTGAGAACCTTTATCCAACAATTCAGCTATAGCCATAATGGAAAATGCAAGAAGGATCGACCAACCCTTCTTGCAGTGTCGAACTATTATGAAATGAATATTGCGAATAAGAAGGGTCGGTTGACCCTTCATTTAGGAGGGAATTGTAACCATCGAAAACCTTGGAGAAAGAGCGGCCGCTCTTTCTTTGAGAATATTTCTACTTGCCAGTAGAGTCTTTAAAGCAAAATTGTATAAATTTTCTTGTTAAAATGTTGATATCTGCTATCCTAGGGTGACACGTGGAACGATCTTATTGAGACACGTGGCATATTTGATTTGGAACATTGAGTATAGCGAGGTTACTAATGTTGGTTTAACCACAACACAATCAGGAAATGAAAATTCACTGATAATAGTTTTAAGGATTAGGCACATGCAAGATTACCCTGTAGTTGGAAATGCTATTTGAAAAATTAACATGAATTTATTAATTTATGTTAATCATTTGCAGAAATAGATAAATGTTTTAATTAAATAAATTCACTTCAAACATAAAAGACACACAGATCGTTAATAAAGACAAATCCAAACTGTAGATCAATGTATGCATTATTGATTGCAAAAATTAAACAGTGTGGATTATTGATTGCAAAAATTAAACAGTGTTCACAGATAGTGTGGATTATTGATTGTTTATTTGGTAAAGTTTCGAGAACCCAAAACCCGCAACCCACATTTTCGGATTGTGGATTTCGGGAACATTGAATAAAGCAAGATTTTGAAACTTTACCCCGAATCCTGCATCCCGTAGGAGTAATCTCGGCCGTTCGTTTCTTCCTAGGTCTATGGTCCAGATCTCATCCGGTCGAAAAAACCTTAAATAAACAATTTTTTTTTTCTGCTTTTTCACTATCATTTTTACTCTTGGTTTTTACGCTCCTACGTGGATTTTACTGTGGAGTTTTTACCAGAGTCACCTGCACGGTTTTTAGCTGAAATCAGGTTGGTTTGTTGTGAATTTTGCATCTTCTTTTCGCGCTTTTACTGTTTATGGGTTGATTTTGACTCTCGTTTGTTTATTTATCAGAATTTCCCGAAACCTTCATCAGAATGTCTCGAAATACCTGGTCCAAGGCACTATATAGGGATTCACTGACCAAGGATCCCAATTTCGACATTTTCTCAGAGCCTAGTGAGAGGGTGACTGAGGATTATCAAATGGACTGGGCAAAAATTTATTCAATCTTTGACAACCATGACCTTTCAGACATCAAACAAAACCAGCTAGCCTATGAAAAAATTAGGGCTTCCCAAATTCATGCCATTGCTACTCGCCCTTCCATCTTACCTTATACAGACCCTGTAAAATGGATTGTTGAAAATGCCAATACCAAAGATCGGTCATTCAATGATTGCGCAGGTTCCCAATTGACTACCTTTCGCCCGGAGGTTTTTATCAGAGCTTTCGCTCTCATGCCAGCTATAAAAACCCTGAGTTCTAACTTTATTCAATCCTCCAAGACCAGAAATAATTTTGACGAGATGATGAAATGTTGGATGATGAAACCTAATAGTTTCGTGCCCAAGGTGGATGATCTCTATCCTATTATTTGGTTCAAGGAACCTTACTCTTTACTCGCAGCCATGCTTTGCAGGCTTTTTGGTCTCCCCAATTGTTCAGTTTTCAAGGCTGAATGGGCTCCCATAGCCCATCATGTGTTAACAACAGGTGAATCCTTTCCCTGGGCATCCATCCTGTCATCATAAATTAAGACACAAATTCAAAACTATCAAAAGGCACCCGCCTCAAAGAAGCCACATTTTTATCTATCAACCTACATCCTTGATGTCTTTTGCGCTGAATTTCAATATCCTAAATTGGGGTGGAATTGGACTCCTGAGGCTCCACCAGTTCATATATATCATTCTGCATTATGGGAAAGCAATTATCTACCCTTGCTTTATGAAATTTGTGACCACTTCATGGGTACCATTTATTTTAAATTATTTCACCAGGAAGCTCCTTCCTTCTCAGCAAATGCCAGAACCTTCATCAACACCATTGGGGACTGGTATGTTTATGAGTCTTTTGCATATATCAGAGTTTGGGGAAGTGACACTGTTCACCTATTTCCCAGAATTGTACCTGACAGGTTGGTTATTCAAGAATTTTCCTATCAAACTGTCACTGTTGGAGTCTACAAGAAACTTACTAGTCCTAAAAAAAGAGGTTGGCCTAAGCTCTCTCTAAATATTGGCCCACTAGTTATTCCTACTTCAACCTAGGTTGCTGTACTTGGTGATCAGTTGGCTCCTTTGAAGTTGGGAAAAGCACCCAAAAGAAAGCATGATCCCAAGAAATTCTTAGATGCACACTTCAAGCAATATCATAGGAAAATGGACTATGTCCATGAATATTTTCCAGATGACTCTATCTATCGAGGGGTGAACACCTTCGCTGAAGTGTTAGAAAGAGCCAAGAGCTTGGATGAGCAGTGATAGATTATGGCATTTCAGAAAGAAATAAAATCTCAGGTTTATGGGCAAAGAACCTTGGAGTTGAATATCACTGAACAGGTTAGAAGGAGCAGAGAACAAAAGCAAATTCAGCTAGCCAATGCTGCCTTAATGCTTACTTATACAGATGGAGACAAAGGTAAAAATCCCATGGAGGAACCTCTCAGAATTTTCAGCAACATTTGGCAAAATTGACTTCAATGTTGGGTACCAAGACAACTAAATCGCCCAAGGTTGCTATGAGTGTTCAAGTAACTATTGCAGCTTCGTAGCTGGTTGATGACTCGACAATGATTGAAGATAATCCTCCTAAGAGGAAGAAAGTTCAGGTTTCCACATCTGAAGTTCCTACTGTTGATCTCACTAACAGTGATGTAGAAGATGAGCCACAGGCTGCAGTTCAAGTGACTGAAGAAGTACCTGAAAAGGTAACTGACAAATTTGTGGAAGAAGTCACTAGGGAAGTGACAGACAACTCATAGTCACTTATAGACTTGTTAGACAGTATTGAAATGGACCATTCTGATCTTGATCAACCAATTTTGGAACTTACATCTACTAACCCTGACATCACAGTTCCATCACTTTTGTTACCACCTATCCAGGATCTTTCTATTTTTCTTGCAGGGGAAATCCCACCACTCTCTATTTCACAGTTTTTTCACACTTTGACTCATAGGGCCACCCCTTTTCCTAGTAACTCAGTTTATTTTTCCATTCCTTCCTCTATACTTGTAGAATCCCAGTCTTTGACTAGCCTCCTACAATTACCCACATCTACTTCATCATTACCCACTGACAGAGATTCAGTCACAACTACTTCTTCATTACCATTAGCTGCTAATGGTGACCAAGTTCTCCTTTTTGAAACTATCACTTCAATCCCTTCTCCTACTATTCTCTCATCAATTCCTCAAATTGTTTCTACCCCTATGATTGTTCCTCAAGTTACCATGCCTATGCCCGATGCCTTGGCCACTCAAACTCCCTCATTGGTTTCAACAGAAAATGTTATTTCAGTCACTTCTGAAGTAATAACTGAATGGGAGGATGATGAAATAGTCCCTCTTTTACATTACTTCTATAGTAAGGATAATAAGGTAGTGGTAAAGAGGGGTAAGAAGAGAAGCATAGATAAAAAAGGCTTAGAAGTGTCTATTCCTAACCAGATAGTTTGGGCCCAACAAGCTAGTAACCCTCAGACAGGGGCAATTGAGGCAGCTACAGCCCTAGGGGCATTTGCAGGAGCAAACCTTGATTCAATACAGGTTCTCAATAGAGAAATTGATCAGAAGAGGGAAGAAGTGGAGAAGATTCAAGAAGAGCTGGCAAAGGCAAAATAGGAACATCAAATTTATGTTGATGATCTTAGAAGGATTTGGGAAGTTAAGTTGGGAGATGAGGAGCGCAAGGGCCAATCTTTGTAGGTTGAACTTCAAAGGTAACAAGCTAAGAATTCTACCAATGTTCAGCAAATTGCTTTATTGCAAAAACACTGTGAGGATGCAACTGCAAGTGCAGCTTCTTCTACTTTCTTCAAGATGACATCTCAGGAATTCAAGGACTTGGCTTCTCAAGTCAATAAAGAGTATCACGAATACCTGGAAAAGATGTTTTGCACATTGGATGAAATTAGAGAAACTCATATCACTTTTGGCAAGATGCTTAGTGCCTTTGAAAGGCAGGAAGGTAAAAGGATTGAGGCTTCCAAGGGATATAATAACATTGTTGAATGGCAGAAGTACAAAAAAGACATTCCAGAAGGATTTCCCATGCTTAGCAGTTTTCAATTTAAGAAGATCATAGGTGCATTGAATACTTGGTTGGAAATAAACGAATCAGTTGACGATATTCTTAAAAAAGCCTGAGCCATCTGTAGTAGGCGATGGTATGCAGTAGATAATGTTATGTTGGCTCTCCAGTTTCCTGCCATGGAACTCATCAAAGATGCTTGTCCACCTAAATTGAAGATTGAGGAAGTTGAGCGTAAGTTTGATGAAGTTTAGTAGCAAATTCAGCTTCTAGAAGAAGTCAAGGTTGATGATGTGGAGCAGTTGATTAGGAAGCCAGTTTCCCTGGAACATAAGATCCAAGTCTACATCCGTATATGGCATAAGCTGGCAAAGAATGAGATGGAGACGTTTGAATGCAATGCCCAGTTGGGACTTGAGTCAACAAATTATCCTATGATAGATGAGTTGTTAGAGATTTGGGGCAAATGGCAAGATGTCCTAGGACATTAGGTTATTTTTTATTTTGTGGATCCCTATTTTTTGTGGATCTCCATTTTTGTACCCTGTTGTAGTTCTTATTGGACAGATGCCTCTTTTGAAAAGGGGTGGCTAATTTTGGGATTGAGAATCACCAGGATATGACTGGGGATTCTCTGTCTTACTGGAGCTTTGTAATTTTGTTTGTGGAACTCATTAATACAGTAAAGTAATCTCATTGAATCTTTTCCTGTTTATTGTTCAAGTTTATTTGACAACGCTTAATTTTGTATCTCAAATTGTCATCTATAGTATGTGATCCCTTTTGCATGTATGAATTAATGCACAGGTCTGTTGTACTGATTTCTCTTATGGCTGATCTATGTATAAAATATCTTGTTGAATTTCTTTAATTAATATATTTTTCTTTATCGATTTCTGCAAATGATTCACATGATATTTGATCAATGTTAATTTTTCAATTGACACAGTGATCACAGATTGATCTTGAATAGGTTTAAATTACTTGAATTATTCTCTTTTAATTTTCATTAATTGCTGATTATTTAAGTAAACAAGTAAAATGCATCTTTTACATTTCTGTTGTAGTTGGAAAACATGCTTGTTCCTTTCACATCAAGACCGATCTGCACAACAACAAGTCTTCCTTAGAATAGATTCTAACTTAGATTAGGATCCCTCCCCACGTGCTCTCCACGGGCTTTGGGGATGGCCCCATAGATCATGCTGACATCCGTAGCCGGGGGATAATGCTCCTCGAACTGAAGTTTACTTGTGGAAGTAATTGTAAATAAGTAACTTTACACATTTACATTAGTATCATAATAGTAACATTATATGAAATCTATTCTATTCTTTCTTTTTCTTTTTTTTTAATAGAAACATTCTTTTTTTTAAATAGAAACATTATTTCCTTTTGTTTTTTTTAAATCGAAGCATTATTTCTTTTTTTCTTTTTCTAAATAGAAAGAAATATCATAAAAAGAATGAAAAGTGTTGTTAGTTATTATTATTTTTTAATTAAAGCCCTTTATGCTAAAAGGGAGGTATGAATATATAACCTTCAAATGTCAATTTAAAATTAAAAAAATGCAATTTCTGATTTGAAAAGTGTTCAGAATTGCAATTTTCATTTGTAATTGTTCAAAATTTTAAGGTGAAAAACTATAACATATAAAAATAGTTTTTCTCGACTTCCGTTTTCCGACAACAAGGATCGGTCGCCCCTTCTTTTTATAGTTAATTAGGAAAACCTGTATCCAACAATTTAGCTATATCCATAATGGAGAACACAAGAAGGATCGACCGACCCTTCTTGCAGTGTCAAAATATTATGAAAAGAATATTGGTAATAAGGATCGACGGACACTTCTTGCAGTGTCCAATTATTATGAAAATAATATGGAGAATAAGAAGGGTTGGGCAAGCCTTCAATTACGAGGGAATTGTAAAAGTAGAACACCTTGGAATTTATATCATATAAAAATGGTTTGTCCTGACTTCCATTTTACGACAAGAAGGATCGGTCGCCCCTTCTTTTGGTTGTTAATTGTCAAAACATTTATCCATGAATTCAGCTATAGCCATAATAGATAATACAATAAGGATCGACCAACCCTTCTTGGAGTGTCAAAATATTATGAAAAGAATATTTGGAATAAGAAGGGTCGACCGACCTTTCATTTAGGATGGAATTGTAACAGTAGAACACCTTGGAGAAAGAGCGGCCGCTCTTTCTCTGAGAATATTTCTACTTGCTAACAAAGTCTTTAAAGCAAAATGTCTATAAATTTTGTTGTTAAAATGTTGATATCTAGTATCCTAGGGTGACACGTGGAATGATCATATTGTGACATGTGGCATATTTGATTTGGCACACTGAGTATAGGGAGGTTACTATTTTTTATTTGATTTGGCACATTGAGTATAGCGAAGTTACTAATGTGGGTTTAACTACAACACAATCAGGAAATGAAAATTCACTCAGTAGTTTTAAGGATTAGGCACATGCAAGATTACCCTGTAGCTGGAATGCTAATTGAAAAATTAACATGAATTTATTAATTTATGTTTATCATTTGTAGAAATAGATAAATATTCTAATTAAATAAATTCACTTAAAACATAAAACACACACAGATCATGAGTAAAGACAAATCCAAACTGTAGATCAAACTAATCAGAGGTAGGAGGCAAGATATGATTAAACATGACAGTGCTATGCAAAGAAAACTAATCAGAGGCAGGATAGCTGATTAAAGAGCTTTTGTTTGGTGATTAAAGAAGAAGATATGAACAACCCATCAATATAGAGCTTATGATAATGAATTCTATACCGACTTTAGCAGAAAATGGTAGTGGATGCTTGAAATGAAAGCAACAGAGCATAATATTTATGACTTATGTCCCAATACAACACTTATCCAAGCATGAAAAAACATAACAGTATGAATTAAACAGTGAGAGAAACATTCACATAAGAGAAGAAGTAAACAGACTGTAAGACGAATAACACAGGAATCTCTGATAGAAAACCTTGCTCGGCCTAGCCAGATTTTATTAAAATATATCTCAGAGTGCTTAATAACACAAGGAATTCATGAGTCCAACAAAAGTTTCCAACCCTTTCTCCTTCTATTGCATTGCTTACATAGATGCTCAGAGCCTTCCAGCTTGAGCTACCTCAACAGGAAGTTGTTACAATGTAGGTGACACCTATTCAAAAAGGCTCGCCACCCTCAGGAATTAGTTAAAACAAAATGACAATGCTGGTAAAACTGGCTCAATTTCCTTTTACAAAATTACTGAGCATTTTTACCGAAAGACAACAGACTCTAACAAACTAGACAAAATGCTTCAGCGAATATTTCCTCCATGCTGCTATCCCACGATCATCGAATCTTCAGTGGTTCAATATCAGCTTTCCCTTCCCATATTTCTCAACGAGCTTCCATAGCTCGGCAGCTGGCAGCTTTGAGGTGGCCAACTCCTTCATTAAGACTTGGATCTCAATGTGGTCCCTATAAGAGTAGCTTCGCAGATGTGCACTAGCCTCCTTGAAAATCATGCTTAACTCAAAATCCTTTCCCATTTTCTCCACCATTGTCTTCCCTGATAGCAATTGATCCATACCTGCAAAATCGTTGAAATGCACTTTACATCCTGCCAATTTCTTCTGATATTCTTCTTCTGTGAGCATTGTTCCATCCTTCTCCCAAAAGAGAGGTAACCCTTTCTTGAACAAAGGGTCAAACATGTCTTTGAAATACTTGATCTGCTGTGCCATGACATCTATTTTAGCTTGAATAGCCTTTACCTGCTGGTGCTTGTGCACCACTTTTTTGGCTCCAATGATGATGGAAACCCTATCTGTTACACCAGTTGTCTTGACCTGCTCCTCAGATAAACTGTTTAGGAATTCGATGGCATTCTCAATATACTCTACAGGTTTTTTGTTCAATTTCTCATTGCTAATTTTATCACTGTTTCCTTGTCCAAGACAAAATCGAGGAAGGGCCTCAATTTCCCTGCTTCTTTAACAATGCCATCCCAGATTACTTGCCTGGCCTCTAGCAAGGAAGTCTTCCCTGTAGCTTGTCTTTCCAACTCATCATATTTACCTTGCAACTCCTGGTGCTTGGCTTCCCAAGCCTCCTTTTCTCTTTCTGCATTATCCTTCAGGGTTTTCAGATTCACATAATACTTTTTTAATCTTGTTATTTCCACGTCTTCTAGACTAGATTCGGCTATATCCCCTACCAGGGAGAAATCACCAGCCTCTATGGATGGAGTGGCCATGCTTTCTACTTCTTGATCTTTCTGTTGCAGTCTCTTCTCAAGCTCTTCCACTCTGGCCTTTGAGATTTTCTCACTTGCCACCACAGTGGCTATATCTATCTGCCATTGTTTTTCCTTCACTTCAAGCTTCAATAGCTTGGCCCTACAGTTTGTCAAGTCAGTCTGCAAATTCTCCTTCTTTTCCTCCAGTTCTGTTAGCTCAGAGACTGCTACTAACTAGGTAGAGGGGATTTTCAACCCCTTTTTTAGAGATCGGATGATGTTGTCTTTTTCGTTGAGTAGGTTTTGAATAATGCCTCTTTTATTAGGCTGGCCCTCAGTGGCCACTATGTCACCTTGCAATTTTTTTATCTTTTCCTTATGAGATTTGTTTTCCATCTTTTCTTGATTGAGCTAGCTGGCAGCCTTACTCTTACTGACTTGTACCTTTGATAGCTCCAAAGCTATCCTCAACAGTTTAGTATAAATAACATCCCTGGTTTCTTTGTGCAAGTTTATTACATCTGGGACAGGGATGTCATCTAAATTCATCCTTAGCTCAGTGGCCTTGCTCTTGGTGGCCAAGGCCAAACTCAGGATGTTCTGAGCGAGGCTGCTGCTAGTCACTAGAGACACTTCTTTGCTTGAAATTTGCCTTAGTTCAGTATATAACTTGGACTCCTCTGATCCTGCCCATGAGTCCACCTTGTATTCATATATCAACTCATCTCTAGTCTTGCCGAAGGTAGAAGGCTGAGTGGTTGCTGGGTTAAACACATAATCTTTGATCTCAAATGCTGGTAGCTTATCCACTTGTTTCTTTTTTCCTTTACGAGTCCCCACTGGTACTAGCTACTGCTCATATTCGTCAGTTTTCTGCCTCTTTGGGGCTCTCTCAGCTTCTCCTTCTGTGTCCATAGGGACACTGTCAGCTTCCTTGCTAGAGTTTATTAAGTTGATGGCCATAGGCATGGATGATGGCATTGATAGGACTAGGCTAGAAGAGCCAGGCACTGTGGGTGTGTTCCCTTATGTCAGTAAGGAGGAGCTCTCAGGTGTGTCTATTTCCATCTAGCTCCTGCTAGGACATTCCAATAAATTTGCAGCTTCTGCCATGCCTGGAATTTCGAAATGCACAAAAGCCTTCCTGTTGCTTTCCTTCCTCCTGTTGGAAATGATGTGGTGGGGATCATAGTTTAAGGATGCTTCTGTTTTGAAACCCATCTCCTTTATCTTACATTCGATGGTTGTAAGAGCTCCTTTATTTTTGATTAAGAATGGACCTATAGTCCATGGAAACACAATAAAAGAGCCCTTTCTATGATCTAGAAAGTGCTCAGCTTCTGCCTTCAATTTTTGTCTGATGAATTCTAATGCAAACATTCTGGGGGTCAGGAAAACTGGTAGCACGTAGGGTGCATAAGCAAACCCATAAACCATGATGATTGTGCCATGCTCTGAAAGGAACCATTCTCCGATCCTCTTCTCAGGAGAAAGTTGTAGTAACTCCTTCATTTCTGGCAATACTCTAGGCAACTTCTTTTGGAAAATGACCCGATAAACCTCAGACATGAGCTCGTCATGGAACTTGGTGTAATCAGTGTACATATCCTGAGTAAGTAGTACCTCAGGCATTTGCAAGTTTTCCTCATTGAATGCCAGGAACATTTTTAGTAAGTAGGACTGAAATCTGAAAATCCTTGTTTCCTGGAAATTCTTTAGCTGGGATTGTATACTTTCAACCAAAACTTCATCAAACCTGAGGCATGCACATTGGGTAGATTGGCTTGGGTCATCTGATTCCAGGGGGAAGGTGCCTAGGACAAAAAGCAAACTTATTAGAGGTTTTGTGACATACATATCAGAGTCTAGACCTAGGAATTGGCTCATCATGGCAATAACACCTCTGGATTATTCCGTGAATAGTCTGGCTTCAGCTGGGAAATCTTGCTCTTGTATTTGGATAGTAGGATTCAGACAGGACCTGTAGAAATTCTGTTTTACTTCAACAGGGGATTGTCTAAAAAACCGGATTAGGGCTTCCTCGGTATACCCTATAGCTTTCTAGCAAAACTCTTTTGGGACTGACAGGGATTTTCTAAGGGTTTGGGTATCGATTTCGCAAAGGATATTGGACTTGGAAGCGCCCATGATTTCCCTCTCAGTAGAAGAGTAGTTAGAGGCGCACCATTCAACAAATTCGGGAAAACCAAGGGTTTGTACGACTATAAACAAATGGAAATAGGACTGGTGGACCTGGTGCACGTCTATACCTCGCTCCCTAACTAGTTTCAACTTGTTTTTTACAGTTTCCATGGGGTCATCGGTCATCATAGTGTCATAGACCTCTGCGTCTTTGTCTTTAAACAATGTTTCTATGGCTTCTCTATCACTCAATTCAACCATTAAATAGTTTGTTGTAGAGCAGATAACCTACCTGTTTTTTTGAGGTTGGCTTGGGCCCCTGGTTGACCTATCTGTTTCTTCACAGCTTGCTCCTATCGCTTTCGGATGCAAAATAGGAATCCAGCTCTCCGTTCATGTGAGTTTTTTATATTATTTATCCTTTGCTATCACCCCTGCATCTCCTGCGGCGTGGAAGCTTCCCTGGCTGTCCATTTTCCTGATCCCTGGTGGCCTCGAATCCCACTACATGTCGCCTCGAATCCTGGCTGTCAAACGCTACGACGTTTACCAACTTCACGGATTTTGCTTGCGTTGATGTTTCGTGCAAGTTAGATCCGTGAACAAAACCTCGGCCATAGATCTCGGCCTCCTCAGATCTATGCCGTCCAAACCCGCGGGCCTCTACCAAAAGTTCGCGGATCTGAAAGTTTATTTGCTCCGCGCATGTCATATCGAAGAAGTAGTTCCCGACCGTCGATCTGCTCCATTGGTCGTTGATCTGCTGGTTAAGATGCTTGTGTGATAAACCTCCCGCCTCCGTCTAGAACACCTCACCCTTTTTGTGCGAAGCGTGCTCATGACTGTAGATCTTCACCACCGCCGATCTAGACCGTTTATTTGCGCAGATATGTAACTGTAGGTGGACCTCAGCAATTTAATTCTCCTTGCAAAGTTTCGGGCTTGGGATTTGATCAGTTCACCCTTGAGGCCATCAATACCTACCCAGATGATTCTATTTTGCTCAGACCACCGAGGCTTTCTCCGTTCTTCTTAGAAATTGAGCCTCCCAGTTTTATCCAGGACAATGCTAGTGCTAACACCGACAAGCTAAACGGGAAAGCTAACCTTCATTTTAATCACCCGGTGTAATCTCATCCGCAGGATCAAGACAAATCGACTGTTAAAACATAAACATGCTGGAAGGAAAAGAAGGGTTGCGGGGTTTTATTTCATAAATATATACATTCTTTCCACAATCCTCAATCTGCAATTATGGGTTGCAGGTTCCGGAAAGAAAATATATCAAAACCGAAAACAAAGATTCCGCAATCGGCTAAGTTATAACATATAAAAATCGTTTGTCCTAATTTCTGTTTTCCGAATAGCCAGTCAATTGGCTAAGTTATACCATATAAAAATCATTTGTCCCGACTTCTGTTTTCCGACAAGAAGGATCGGCCGCCCCTTCTTTTCATAGTGAATTGTGAAAAAAATTATCCAACAATTCAGCTATATCCATAATGGAATACACAAGAAGGATCGACCGACCCTTTTTACAATGTGGAATTATTATGAAAAGAATATTTTTAATAAGAAGGGTTGAGTGATCCTTCTTGCACTGTTGAACTATTATGAAAATGATATGGGGAATACAAAGGGTCGACCGACCTTTCAATTACGAGGCAATTTTAAAAATAGAACACCTTGGAAGTTTTAACCTATAAAAAATGGTTTCTCCTGACTTCCATTTTCCGACAAGAAGGATCGGCCACCCCGTCTTTTTGCATTTAATTGTGAAAACCTTTATCCAACAATTCGGCTATATCCATAATAGAGAACACAAGAAGGATCGATTGGCCCTTCTTGCAGTATCAAACTATTATGAAAAGAATATTTGGAATAAGAAGGGTCGGCAGACCCTACATTTACGAGGGAATCATAACAATAGAACACCTTTGGGAAAGAGCAACCGCTCTTTCTTTGAGAATACTTCCACTTGCCAGCATAGTCTTTGAAGCAAAAGGTCTATAAATTTTGTTTTTTAAATGTTGATATCTAATATCCCGGAGTGACATGCGGAATGATCATATTGTGACACGTGGCATATTTGATTTGGCACATTCAGTATTAGAAATATAGTTGGCTCGCATAGAATATTGGCTCGTATAGAATATTTTTTCCTATGAGCACCACTGAATTTGGTAGTTTGAGTATAACGGATCATATTTTAGTATTTAGGTAGTTACTCTGAGGATAATTACTTGATTTTAAGTGCAGCGGATAAACCAATTCTAAAGGCCAATTATTCTTAAGCACAATTACAAGACTTAACGACAGTTAGTGTGCAAATTACGACACTTATCACAAATCCAATTTTGTAACAAATAACCATCCATTATCAATCCCAATGGCTATAAGTTGTATCAGTTTGCTTATATAAAACTTTAATGAAAATGAGAAAATACAACTTTTTGTTGATCAAGTGGAAATTTAGAAACACAACAATTTTGTTGCTTAAAAATGCCACATAGAGAAAAAAATTTAGAAACCAATTTTGTCTACTATCAACCCTTGAGAACATCCACCACTCTGAACACTATTCCCCATATTTTCTCGTTGTGCCTTGACTGCTGCAAGGCCCTTCTCGTTTATTCTAATTTTTTCTACTGCAAGGCCCTTCTTGGTGACCATGCCCATATGATGCTATTTACATCGATCTTCATGTTTTCTTCTGCACCAACAACCCATTGTTGTTGTCTATCTAAGCATTTTTTAAGTATATATATTCCCTATCTAAAAACGGTCTGGTTTAAATTTTTCCCTTCAGCAGATAAAATAATTACTTGTCCATAGTAAATTTTCTATTAATATATATTTTAAAATTGATTAAAATTTCACATTTACATAGAAAATAAAAGTTTTAACTATATAGCAAATGCTCATGGCTGAAAATATTTTCAATGTGTATGTTTATTTCCAGGTATGATATGCATAGAAAGGTCCAATGGTTATGTGTCAAGTTAACAATTTGTAGTTTTCTATTGTAATGCCAAGTTGTTTATGTTAACTTATCAAACAAATTAATGATCATGGAAAAAAAAATTAAAATAAATTAGAAGGTTAGCTGTAAAATGTAAATCCAAATTCTGCTAAGAGTGACCCACAAAAATTAATGACGGTTTAGAGAATAAAGTTCCCATCAAAAATAAGTTTTGGAAAAAACGTGACAGTTTTACATGACGGTTCCAATATGACAGTTTAGCATCTCCTGATAAATATCACCAATTGCCTTACCCAAAGTGCTCTTTTTTATCTGATGGCATTTATACAATGCATTTTGACATACGTCTATTGTGTCTAATCTCATTGTAAACAAGCTTCTTTTTTTGTCATCTCCTTCTTTGGCCACAGGAGCATTTGATCCCATAGAATTTATAACATTCAACTATCAAATTTCTTAGCACATTCAACTATTGATCGAAGTGGAATTTTTGATATACAAAAATTTGAGCAACAATGTTTGGTGCCAATGTTTGAAAGGTGTGCTCCCTAATTTATTGCAGGCCTGTAAGGTAACAATCTTAAATTTCATTCGAAAATTTTAGAAGAAGCTGGTATATCCACTGCTCACCCCTGGACAACATGCCATACAAGAAAACACCACTTCATCGACTAGAATACCAAAGGAGATGTCACCCAAAATTGTTCCCCCAACAAAATTAGTTTCACTCACATTTGTTACAAAACCTATGGAAATGCAATCCTTTCTTTATGAACACTTATGTAACAACTTAACTTTTCTCATAATAAAAGAAGATTTATTCTCAGTTGTTGTGATATGTGCTACACTCGTCGAAGTAGAAGATGGTATATCATTCACCTCATTCTCAGTTGTTATGATATGTGCTACCTCATTTACGGAATTGTATGACCTTGTTCGATTACCTTTAACATGTGTATATTCACAATGGGGAGTACCCGGAAGGAACATCTGTAAAGGACATTCTTCAAAAACATTCCAAATGTATAACATCCAAAGGAACATTATCAAGGTCAAGCAAAGTGTTTGCAGGCCATCTTATAATAGAGCCTTCAAATACACCACAATCCTCGCAATTGCAAAAGATTTTATGAACTAAAATACCAAACTCACCAGCATCTAGTACTTTGAATTGTACAATGTCTCCCTTAAAAATAGTTGACACTAATCCCCGAGCAACATACTGTGGCTTTAAAGAACATTGATGTATCAAATTAACTAGTAGATTCAGATTGATTATTGTTGAAAGCACTTGGAACAGAAAGCAATGTTTCTGTATTAAAATCGATGATTCTTTTAATCGGCCATACAACAAAAGATCCACTGCTCACCCCTGGACAACATGACATACAAGAAAACACCACTTCATCGACTAGAATACCAAAGGAGAAGTCACCCAAAAATGTTCCCCCAACAAAATCAGTGTCACTCACATTTGTTACAAAACCTATGGAAATGCAATCCTTTCTTTCTGAACACTTATGTAACAACTTAAATTTTCTCATAATAAAAGAAGTTTTATTCTCAGTTGTTGTGATATGTGCTACACTCGTTGAAGTAGAAGCTAGTATATCATTCACCTCATACTCAGTTGTTATGATATGTGCTACACTCGTCGAAGAAGAAGATAGTATATCACTCACCTCGTTCTCGCGAAGAGCGGACCCAATCTGGTTAACGATCTCAGATACAGGCCATTGAATATAACCACCAACAGCCTTTGACAATGTATCTACACCTTCTGATCGATAGGGAAATGGAAGACTTGCATTCAAAGACTTGGTAACATTTACAATGATACATCCTTCATTAATGCTGATATTATGCAAAAATTTTCTTTCTAGAAACGAGATTCCTTCAACAACTTTCAATCCATTCAAAAGAAGGTCCACACATTGTTGAGTACCAAAATCCATTTCATAAACAATATCTAAAATATAAAATAATAGCACACATTGTTCAAAACCAAAATCCAGTTCATAAGCGTTTTATGAAATATAGAATAATAGGAGCACATTAACAATCATATTTATTTTAAACAAAGATATAACATAGATTATAATATATAAAAAATGGTTGTCCGGACTTTCGATTTTCTGAATGGTAGGATCGGCCACCCCTTCTTGTAGAAGAAGCGAACACAAGAAGTATCGAACGACCCTTCTTGCAGTCTAGAAATATTACGAAAATAATTCTGGATAGAAGAAGCGTCTCCCACCCGTTCATTTATGAGCACAACCTACGAATGCTAGGTTGTCAATACATATATTTCCAAAATTGTGAACAAGGGAAGAATACTGAGCACAAGAAGGGTCAGCCAACACTTCATTTACGAAATAAATTTAAATATATTTAATCTACGAAGGCTATGTCGACAATTCTCGGCTTCCAACTTCCGCTGTAAATAGTAGGGACTTGGACATCATCTAAGTTCTAACATATAAAAATGTTTGTCCCGACTTCCATTTTACAAAGAGAAGGATCAACTGCCCCTTCGTTTAGGAGATAATTCTGAACAACTATATACAACAATTCACCTATATCCAGAATGGTGAAAGAAAGAAGGATCGACCGACCCTTCTTGCATTTTAGAACTATTATGAATACAATACTAGGCAGAAGAAGGGTCGGCCGCGCGTTCATATATGAGGGAATTGTAAAATTATTCAACTTACGAAGGCTAGTACGTCAATTCATCTATATCTAAATGGTGAACACCAGAATAATACTTTTTCACGGCTAAGTTATAACATATAAAATTGTTTGTCCCGACTTCTGTTTTTCAAGAAGAAGGATCAGACACCCCTTCGTTTAGTAGATAATTGTCAAAACCTTTATCTAGAAATTGAAAGATATCCATAATGGTGAAGACGAAGAAGGATTGACTGACCTTCTTGCAGTCTCAAGCTACAACTAAAAGAATATTGGGAATAAGAAGGATCGTCCGCCCCTTCTTTTATGAGGGAATTCTAAAAATAGAACTTCGAGAAAGAGCGATCGATCTTTCTCTTTGGATATTTCCACTCTCCAGCAAAATGTGCGAAGCAATGCTCGTATGAAATATGTGTATAGAGTGCCGATATCTACTTTAGCCACTCCGAAAACTCATCCTTGGAGGAAGGAGTGGATGCTCTTTCTCCTCAGCATCTACTTCCAACACCCCAAAATGGAACAACCTTACGATAGAGTGACCTCGCTTTCATTGAAATTTTTTTGACTTGACGACAAACTCTTTGTAGCAAAACGTCTGTAAATTTTTTCATTCAAATGTTGAAATCTAGTCTCCAGGGTGACACGTGGAACGTTCAGATTGTGCCACGTGGCTTTGATTATTCCAGAATTGATCTATGCTACACTCGGCAAAGTAGAAGCTGCTATATCATTCACCACAGTCTCGGCCCCAAAAGTATGAAAGAATGTTTGTCTGGTTATTAAATCGCAGTCAGAATATTTCCAACTAATGGCATCACTATCTGCATTGTCGTCACTGTTAAATTCATTTTCCAACACTGTCTCCTACCTAAATTTTAAGAACATTTTTATCAGCTTTATCTCTAAAACTAAATGCCTCGGTATCGTATGCAAGACTCACATGTGTTCTCATTGCATCCAACAATTTGAGTCATACATCGCGTCCAACTACGCAA
The DNA here is from genome assembly GCA_027924585.1 of Larix kaempferi. Classification (NCBI taxonomy): domain Eukaryota; kingdom Viridiplantae; phylum Streptophyta; class Pinopsida; order Pinales; family Pinaceae; genus Larix; species Larix kaempferi. The sequence goes on along the minus strand of BSBM01000343.1, from coordinate 10,620,074 downwards.
TACATGGGACTTTTCTAGCCAAGATATTGTATTGGCAAACAATTATACCTTAATATTGTTTAAAGCTAGTGTTTGATTGCTTAATTTTATTCAATTAAATTAAATACTTAAATCATATATATTTATATTAAAAGAAATGTAATCAATATTATATAAATTAAGACATAAATTATCAATTTCAAATAAAGTATTAATGTTTACATAGATCAGTATACTATAGTGAATATTAACTGCAAAATGATATTAAAAAGAAAAAACATGTTTCAATTTTTCGAGTTCATTTCTCGTGATCTTTTCCAACAAACCTAGCCAAATGCTAGAGGATTTGCAGAAAACAATATGGAATATATGAAAATAATACGCTACATCACCAAACAAAAAACATATGCAAGCTGGCGGGAATCGACATTAAACCTGTTAATTCCGTTAATTTAGCCCAGTAATGAGTAACGCATGATTTTGCAAATATAATGTTGTGAATTCATATTAATGGACTATAAGAAGATAACTACCCAGAATTGAATGGTGGAAGGAAATATGAAGAATCTAAAATGTTCAAGGACTTTAAATTACTGTAAACTTCAAACTGTCATTGCATTGATTTTTGACAACCATGGAAGATATGGATTTTCAGCCTGGAGGCTGAATAAGCATGCTCTGTTACAGATTTAGATTTATGGTTTGAATAATATAAATACCTTCCAATTGAAAAACTAGCAGTTGATTCTTCAAACCAATCTTACTACTCTACCAGCCCAACACTCTTCTTGGTTCCACCTCAGCAAAAGCAAACCTCAATCCTTAGAGAAAACAGAGCTCCAAACTGTCAAACACAGAGAGTTTGAACTTTAAGTTTCAATGCAGGTAGTGGGCGGGAAGAGCGGTGTGGTAGGATATCAATGCGAAAAGTTCGTGACATTTATTATTACAGTGTGGAGGAATATCATCTGTACATCGTGACACATAAACACAATCCATCATAAACGGGCGCCTCATAAACGTGATGAGATTATTCACACGAGTGATACAATCCATCATTTACCATTATCGTTGTAGAAACCATTTTAAATAGCGGAAAAGATCAACTCCATTCCAACGTACAAACCATTTTAAATGTTTGAAAATATCACCTCCGTGTGAACGTACAAACCATTTTAAATGGCTGAAAAGATCACCTCCATGCCAACGTACAAACCATTTTAAATGAAGGAAAAGATCACCTCCATGCCAATGTACAAACCATTTTAAATGAAGGAAAAGATCAATCGGGCAGCGGAAGACCAAGGGTCCCACTTCCGTTCCGCATCCCCAAAATGGATGCTAGGACAAGGGGATGGGTGGTTGCGAAATATGAAACTACTCTCCATGTGGAAGCACCACATGATTTCGCAAGTTGGAAGGGCGGTAAGGAAAACCACCATCCTCCATTTGCGAAACCACCTTTTCCCATCCTTCACGGTCGCTGGCACGTGTGGATATGATGTGGCCGGTCCACATCAAACCTTTTTCCCACGCAACTCCTCCACGTCGGGGCTTATGCCAATGTGTCTCCTCTGCGCCAGACTTCCTGCCCATGTGGATTCTCCATGTCAACCTGCACATGCACAGTGGAAAACACCTTTCAATAACACAATCACAACATAATTAAAAACATTTCAATTACACAATCACAACATGCAAGAATGAAATAAAAACGCATCAGAATCAAACGCATAAGATTACTTATCTTTATGCAACGTAGATCCAAGCAACTGGCTTTGTAAGAGCACTTTTCCACTTACTAACATCAATATAAATGTGGTTGTTTATTAGTTGCAAAAAATTATAGATAAAATGAGTTAATTTAACGAAGAAATTCATTTAACACATAATAACACATGAATCGTATATTAATAGAAATCCAACCTACAGATCGATGTATTCATTAAATTGGCAACATAAAACATAGTTCAAAGAAATTTGACAAATTAATATCCAAAAAAGATGGCCAAGAGAAACCGACTGAATTTCATTAATTATGCAAAAAATCACAATGAATCAATACATAAACATTAGAATAAATTTACCTAAATTATACATAATCCAAATTGAATCGACATCCCCACAACTTGCCCTGATATTCTTCTTCCTGTGTCCTCGTGGTGCCATCCTCCTCCCAAAAGATAGGAAGTCCCTTCTTGAATAATGGATCAAACATTTATTTGAAGAGTTTTACTTGATGTGCTAAAATGTCTATCCTTGCCTGAATTGTGTTCATCTGGTGATACTTATTCACCACCTTCTTTTCCCAAATAATACTAGACACTCTATCCTAAGTTTATGCTAGTTGTTTTCACCTCATCCTCTGTCATCCCATTCAGAAATTCTATGGCCTTTTTTGCACAGTCCATGGGCTTCTTGTTGAACTTTTCCTTGACTGCTGTTAGGCTTTGCCTAGCTAACTTTATTACACCCTCTTTGTCCAGAATGAAATCGAGATATGGCCTCAATTCCTCTGCCTCCACAATAATGTCATCCCAAATGACTTGCTTTGCTTCATGCAGGGAGGTCTCACCTGTAACCTGCTTTATTATTTCATCCTATTTCACCTGTAGCCCTCCTAGAGAGGTCGGCCCAGGTAGAGTAAAAGGAAAGTGGAAGACAAGTATAAATAAGTGGAGGAGGTAGGGTTATTAGACTCTCTATTTATTCATTCATTCACTCACTCATTCTCTCAAGTGAGTAGTGCGCACAAGTGGAGGAGGATAAATACAAGGCAAGGTTTGTGGCTTGTGGCTTCTCCCAAAAAGAAGGGATAAATTATGAAGAAACTTTTGCACCCGTAGCGAGATACACTTCCGTCATTATTAACAGTACTTGCTCTGGTTGCAGTGATGAAGTGGAATAATTACACCAGATGGATGTCAAGACAACTTTCTTGAATGGTGTAGTCGACGATGAAGACTTGTGCTAAAGAACTGTGTCAAGAAATACCTTCCTAGTTAAGAGGGAGTGTTGATGTATTTGTAACTTCGGAATGTATTTCACATGTATATTTTATATTGTATTCATATGGCATTGTACTTCCGACGGAGAGGTTTCATTCCTCTGATCGAAAAGGTCATCATTGTATGTGATATGGTTATTAGACTCCCTAGTGGGGTCGGCCCTGAGTATATTAGGATGTTAGAAAAAAATTGCATTAATGAACAAGATACTACTTATATGCAAGTAATGGGTATTAGTGGTCGATGGTATTGTACAACATTCCATTGCTACTTATCTAGAATGAAACCTCTTTGCTAACATGTTGGAGTAGACTTGCACACTCTTAACAATGTTCTGGTAGAGATGGAAGGCATCTAGAAAGTTATGGGATTAATAAATGTTGTATTGAAGCATGATTCGCTAAGATAATTGCATGACTGTATGACATATGTCTTTATGTGTAAGAATTTGTTCTGAATACTATGAGATGTTTCTAATCATGCAATTGAACTTGTCCCGTAGGAAAGACCTTGTAGCATCACCTACAAGAGAGACTTGTTTTGAAGAACAAGTGACGATGATTCAGCAAGAAGATTGATGAAGTTAAGAAGAAGACTTTGAAGAAACAGAAGTACTCAGGAATCGATATGCAACAATGAATGAAGTAAAACCAAAAGATAATGAAGATCATGAAAAGGAAGATCATACACCAGATCGATGTCAAGACAGGATTCTTGAATCATTATGGTGTAGTGGAATAGGAAGTATATGTGGAGCAATCACTCGGGTTTGAGACACACGACAGGGAGACTCATGTGTGCAAACTGAAGAAATCCTTGTACGATCTGAAGATTATGGGGTGACATTAGGGTACACAAAATTTTGCAGAGACAGTGTAATCAGTCCTGAGATGTACCTACTTGATGGCTTGATCGCAGAGATGATGAAGACCTACGATGATGCTCCAGTGATCCAGTGTTGATGATCCAGCTCCAGTATTGAAGACTTGTGCCTATATGTATTGATGCCTGTGTCAATAGAATACCTTCCTAGTTAAGAGGGAGTCTTAATGTACTATTTGTAACTTTAGAAGATACTATTCACTTTTATATTGTATGTATTACATTTGTAATTTATTGTATCCCCGACGGAGATGTTCTTATTCCTTCGTTCGTAGGTGTTGTCATTTGTATTTGCAAGTGTCACAAGTTTTATTCTAAGTCTCGTAACTTATATTTGATAGGTTATTAGACCTCCTTAGAGGGGCCGGCCCAGTATGTGTTAAGTGGAAGGGTTATTAGACTCCCCTAGGGGGTCGAACCAGTTAGGATAAAAGGCAGGTCAAGTTAATTTAAAGTATAAATAGAGTGGTTGCACCACTATATTTTCTCATTCACTCACACATCCAAATCACATAGTTGAGAGAGAGGAGTGCGCACAAGTGGAGGAGCCTGGAGGAAGAACTACTGGAGACATCTATCTTTTGGGGTTTCATTTTTGTGATCTTTTGTATTGGTGATTATTCTATCTCTGAGGAAGTTGCGGGGGTTTTCACCTTTATGGTTATCCCAGGTGAAATGCTTTGTGTCCCTTGTCTCTTGTGTTTGACATGTTGTTCTCTTAGTTAAGATCCTAGATCATATTAATTTGAATTAAATGATGAAAAGATAACAAAATGAGGCTGCAACCCCTTGGTTTTCATAATTTCCAACCTATAGATAGGACTCCAAACCTCAGTAAAGTCCAACTCAATAATTTTACTAGCACCAACTGGATGGAATCCCTAACTCCCTGAGATCACAAGCACCAAACCAAAGGAGACTTCAATCTCCTATCCTTGCTCAATCCTGCCACCCTAATATGAATAAGAAGAATAATACTCCACTGCCATTGTATCACGGTTTCCATCAACCTATACGTGTATCTATGTTCTTGTACCTGTATGTCATTATCCATGTATCATTGTATTGATGTCACTATCACAATCCATGTTCGTCCCCTACCCTTGGGGGTTTTGAACCTCGATTTGACTAGTAAAATTCCCCAACTTCTCCTGAAGTTAAATGGATGTTGCAGAAGTATTATGATATTAGTCTATAATCACCGATGAGGTTCCTTTTTACTTCTTAATACCCTCCATATACCTTGAGACCCAATTTGAAATCCTTTAAAGAGTCTTTTGGAGCCATCTACCCTTGGGGGCTTCAACATAGATTTTCCTAGTGATTCTTCCTTTCATTCTCTAATTGTAAATGCAAGTGGTTGAAGTCTATTGGAAGTTTACATGCCTATAATACCTGCATAAATGTGTCAAATTACACCTCAATCCACTCTAGACATAGTTCGAAAGCATTTGGAATCATTTGGGACATTTTGAGGCTTCACTAGTCCAAGTTTTGAAAATTGACCGAATTGGGAAAATTTCCAAGTTGGGGACATTACACAAGAATTTAACGTAAAGAATGCCTTAAAGGCCAGTTTAAAAACACAAGAAAGTAAGGCTTACTAAAAGCATAAAACCCCGTAGTTGTCAAAAGCACTTTCTAAAACTGTCTAAAGGCTCACGAATTGGCTATAGCTTTAGCTTTGGTTAATGTTACCTTTGCACTTTGTCATCCACTTTCAAGTTGCCAAAGGATTTCAAAGGAGTGGCGTTTGTTAATGACGTGATTCAAGATAATAGTTTTTGTATTCATGAACATATTTTTTAGATCCACTCCCTCTTTTGTGTTTATCAATCTCTGTATTCATTGGAAATTGCATAGATTGTATTCCATTTGCATCCAATCTTGGTTTTTCTATTAGAAGTTTGATTACTTGTCAATTCAATCTCAATGGTTATGAATATTTTTCAAATGTTTTTTTTCAAATTGTTAGGTATTTTTTATGTTTCTAAAATTTCCTCTATATGGGTTCTTGGCTTATCTTAGTTAGACATTGCTTATTAAAAGCCGTAGAGAGGAAAAATGCAAATTTTGTCACTTTTTATGTCCTAATACCTTTCAAACACCTTGAGACCCAAATCAGAAGCATTTGGAGCCATTTGGAAGCATTCGAGTTATTAGTAGTCAAACATGAACAATATAATTATGGAGCTAATGTGAAATGGGTTGTTTAAAAAAAAAACACAACCTTAGATGTTATTGCTACGACATGTGATCTCTCCTTATTTTCCTAATTTAATGTTTAATCTCAATGCCATCAATGCCATCTTGGAAGATTGATCTTGTTGTTTAGACTTCTCTTATCTCTTACGGTCACCTCTCCCTCTTCTTCATCGACTTCTTCCCATTTTACACTAGATCTTCTACAAACCCATCTACAAACAATGTCTAGAATTGGTATTATTCATCAAACAAAGGATTTCTTCATATTGTTAGCATTTTTGTCTTTATGTTTTTTAATTTTATTCTATATGGATTCTTGGGTTATTAATGTTTATAGAGAGGAACAATGCAAATATTGTCACTATTCTAAGGTCTCTAGATAAGGTCTCTCACTCCAAGGGCAGAGGTGGAAAAGGCGCTAAAAAATTGGACGACTCACATCGAAGTTGCAAACGTGTAACAACGTGGAAGACACACCCAGATAATGAATGGTGGAAATGGGTTCCCGCACTAGAAAGTGCACGGTGGTTAAACTTGGAAAAGGTAGAGTGGAAATTAAATCGCTTACCACGTGGCAAGTGTTGGTGGAGTCCGCTATGAAAAGCAGTTAAATTTAAACCGATCATCGCAAGTTTGGAAACCACCTAAGCATATGTTCTATAAAAGGTTTGTTCAAAGTTTTAAAAAATGTTTTTGTCACTTACTTATTACCTGGAGGAAAAGAACAGTCTGCGGGAAACACGTCGTTGTCTTCGTCAACTAGAACAGCACCCAAGAAGCTCACTTCACAGTTCACAGGTAGCTTGAAACCCTCAGTGTTTAGATTTTGTGTCCCAAATGGAGAAAACCCAAGACCTTCATCCCTTCAATGAAAGTTCAGATGAAAATGAGAAGCTTATATTTGACCCTGTTTTCGACCTTGTTTTGTCTGTGTGTAGTATTTCGCAGTCTAAGGAGAAGCTTGTATTTGACCCTGTTTTCGACCCTGTTTTGTCTGTGTAGTATTTCACAGTCTAAGGAGAAATTAATGGAGTTTAAGTTGCAGAGAAAGTATGTATTTAATGTTTTTGGTTCTTTTCTGTACTATTTTTGTGTCGAACAAACCCTACACTTCCCCGAATTTGTTTGTTGGTGTGTGGCAAATTATTCGCAGGGAGAAAGGGTAATCATTAATGTAAAAATGACCAAAATTCTATGCCCAGTAAATGTGCAGACTGTCCGTGAGGTTCTAAGTTTACCTGAAACATTTCCCCAAATCCCTGAGTCGTTTAACGAAGAAAATTTGGCAAATTTTATAGAAACAACAGTCTTGCAGAAAAAGACAAGTTTTTATTACAAGTCTTGAAAGATGGTCAGTTGCATGAAAACCTATTGTTCCCATTGAGTATTGATGTCTTTCAGCGAGATACCTAGTTATTTTTTTCCTTGTTGAGTCAAATTTTAGGTCTAGATAGTGATAAGTCGAATCACGGAAGTTATGTTAGGTTTCCTTCTCCAAGTAATTTCACTAGAGTCACAGTCGAGTCCGGTGTAATGTTTTAATTTTGATGAATTCCTAGCTAAAGCGATTCATGCCCAGTTGGTGAATTTAAACCAGTTGAACGATTTCAGGTATCAGTTATATTGTTCAAACATTTCTAAATCCAAGTTTCTTGGTACCAACTTTTCTCATGACCTTAATAAACAGGTCAATATATTTGAGTTCACCCATAAAATCATGGCAGAAATTTACATAATTATTTTTAATGCTGAAATGTCCCGAGTCTTAGAAGAAAAAGGAACTTTGCAGCCTACACCAGAAGGCCAAACAGGTGATTTTCTCTTGTATAGAGAACATAGTATAATTAGGGTGTATGGTTTTACTGGAGCTTTTGATGTGAAATTCCCCCTTAAAGTTGGTCCATTCATCATTAAGAATAAGGCAGCCCTCTCTGTAGTAGAAAAATTACTGAAGATTATGGTTTTCCAAGAGGCTGAAAGGATGAATTATGATCCTCATCAAATTATATCGCAAAGGAGACATCTAAAAGGAAACAAGGCTTTTGATCATCAAACAGTAGAAGGATTGAAATAAATGGAAAATTTATTCAAACTTGAACAAGATAATAGGGGTTGGATCAAAGAGATTTCTTTGAAATTTCTTTTTTTAGCGATGATTTCAAAGATCATTTTGTATAAATTTTGATTTTACAGAGTAATAGGGGTTGGATCTGAGAGCAAAAAATACAGTGACGTAATATTTTTTGAAGACTTTAATGAAGAACAGAAGTAAAAGTATATCCAAAACAGAGATTCATATGTTTTTATTTTCTTCAGTATTTTAATTTCTCTTTTGTGGATGTATTTCATGTTACACCATCTTATCGCTTTGCCTCATAGTTGACTGTAATACATGGATTATAATTCATTTTATATGCTCTGATCCACACATTTAAATATTGTCAATGTTCTTTCTTTCAAATTAATGCAGAATTCATCCTAGAACTGAGATTGGCTAAGTTATAACATATAAACAATATTTATCCCGACTTCCGACCTCCGACACGAAGGATCGGTCGCCCCTTCGTTTATTATAAAATTGTGAACAACTATATCCAACCATTCACCTGTATCTAGAATAGTGAACACTAGAAGGATTGACCAACCCTTCTTGCAGTCTAGAACTATTTTGAACAGAATACTCGGCAGAAGAAAGGTCGGCCGACACTTCATTTACGAGTGAATTGTAAAAATATTCAACCCGCCTAGGCTGGGACAACAATTCCAGACTTCCGACTTCCGCAATGAAATTATAGTTGGGATCGGTCTATTGTCTAAGTTGTAAAATATCAACAATATTTTCCCCAACACGCGACAAGAAGAATCGGTCGCCCCTTCGTTTAATAGAGAACTGTAGACACCTATAGGTTACAATTCACTTGTATCCGGAATGGTGAACACAAGAAGGATCGACCAATCCTTCTTGCAGCCTAGAACTATTTTGAACAGAATACTCGGCACAAGAAAGGTCGACCGACCCTTCTTGCACCCCGCATGAGGATTTCATCACCTTATCGAAGACGCAAATATGTTGCGGATTGCGGATACCTAGATTTCTTAAAATGTTCCATCAGTACTGCTATCCCGCAACCCGGAATGAATATTGCGGGATGGGACAACAATTCCCAACTCCCTACATCCGCTGTAAATAGTGGGGAACGGAGATTAGCTACAAGAAGGATCGGCCGCCCCTTTGTTTAGTATAAAATTATGAACACCTATATCCAGGAGTTCAGCTGTATCCAGAATGATGAAGACAAGAAAGATTGGCAGACCCTTCTTGTAATCTAGAACTATTATGAAAAGAATACTTGGTCGAAGAAGGGACAGCTGCCCCTTCATTGCATGGAAATTTTTAACAAAGGCAAGGTAGCCATTTAGTTACTGTCAAAATGATTTGGTCTGGTGGCAAAGAAGAGATAAGAAACAATCCAATCAATACTCTTTCATCATTTTTATTTGTTATCTTTGTATGATTTGTAGAGCTGGTTGTCCAATAATTTTCCAAGCTTAATTAAGGTTGCCATCTATTCAATACAGCTAAATTCCATTCTTAATACCATAAATCTTTTCAAATTATCAGGTGGCTTGCACATACTTTTGTCCAATTTTAAGGCTTAGCTCATTTGATCTCATGGAGGAAGAACACACCTATGGAAGTGGGAAATTCTCTTGCAATATGCATGGGAGCAAGATTAAACCCCTTAGCTAGATTAATTTTGCTTATATTATATCAAAGATTCAAAATGAATATAACTTTGTTCCATATGTGTAATGTGCCATTCCATTGTAGCTCTCTTACCTTATTCTTTCAATTTTTCTTTGAGCTAGTTGTTTAGTTATTGCATCAATTTTGTTGGACTTGGTCCCAGATGGAATGTGCATTCACCAAGGTGCTAGAGTCTATTTGAGTCTATCTAAATTAACTTGCCCCCTTGACCTCGATGAAGGGAGCAAGGGGGCAACCGAATAAAATAGTACTTAGATCCCCGTGCATTCCATTTTTTATATTATCTATCATTTCCTATCATTCTTGCACCTCTAGGGATAAAGGAATTTCTATGAGCCGTCCATCTTGCATGATCGATCTGGTACCGTTGATCTCCTTCCATGCTTACCCCATGGCCTTCCGCAGTCTTCAATATCTCAAACACTGCCTTCCTCGCACCTTGGATCTACGTAGTTATTATCAACTGTCGATTTGGCCCCTGTCCACATCTTGACTCCCAACATCTAGCAAGAAGGATCTGATGCCCCTTCCTTTAGTAGAGAATTGTGAATTCACCCGTATCCAGAATGGTGAATAGAAGAAGGATTGACCGACCCTTCTTGATGTATTAAACTATTACGAAACGAGTCATGGGTACAAGAAGTTTCGGCCTAGCCTTCATTTACAAAGGAATTGTAAAAATATTCAACCTCCGAAGGCGAGGGTGTCAATTCATGTATATGAAGTATGGTGAACACTGGAAGAAGACTGAGATAAGGGTCGACTGACCTTTCGGCATCACCTTGTAAACAGGTTGAAGTCTAACCTGAAGCGAATATGGGGGTTGCATAATCAAGATTCTCTTAACCATGGTGATGCACAGATGTCGTTACCATCTTTGCATAACATTCTATTTAACACCAACTAGAACACCAGATGACTTCGCACTTGGCAGCTATCGCAGTATACAAAACTACGTTGAATCTCTAATGTATTCACCAGTTTGCTACGAATTCGTAAAACTATGTGCTTCTTCTTCACAATCATGCACTTGTATTCCAATTAATCAATGTGCAATTACCATTCACATACAGATAAATTAAGCACAAAAACTCACATAAACTCGAATAAAAAACATGTGATAAAATCATACGCATATACAAGAAGGATCGACCACCCCTTCTATGATGATCGCTCGTTCTATAATCGATCCTTATCCCAAACAACTCTATAAAATGTGCATTCTATCTCTCATGGATAATGCTAGCAGATTTGATCTTAATCAATCAATTGATTTTGAAAATGAGGGGTCGTTCCCTAACCATCGATCATTAGCATGAACATTTGCAAGTATACATCTAATATTAAAACACTAATTTATAATTATAGACATTGTCTGCATTCTTATATTGACTACTTAATATTGATTGTTTTGCAGATAAAGCATGGCTGATTTGTTGAGCCTCAGTAACTACCAGGAAATCCCTTGCTTTGAATTGACAAAAGATCACTACCTTCCGCCATTCACAAATGGATGGTATGTTGAGATGGAAGAACCAAATAATTTGTAACCGGATATATATCTATTCTACTTGGATTTCGAGGGAAAGCCGATTAGAGCTGGGATATTGACATATGCAGAACCCGTTGATTCTGATAAAAAATTGCGAGTTCAAGCAGAAGCGATGATTGGTGAAAAGTATTGCCTTATACAGTGTGATCTTCTAGTTTCTGATTATCAACTAGATCTAATGAAAAATGGTCCCGATCCAAATCCAATTTCCTGTGCTAAGCAAGGGTGGGTTTTTCCCTCGTATGTTGTTTCTAATCGCTCCGGAATTGATACCGTGACATCCTTGAAGAAAGGAATTTCGTCGGTATGGAGGAAAAGAATGCTGGCTAGGAAAACTTCCTCTGTATTACATTATATGAATATATATATTTTTTTAACAGAAACATGGGATATATATATATATGAAAAGGCTGTGCACAGCCATTCATTACAAAATTTGAGACCAATTTTCTGCTTCAAAGAGAGGAAAATTGCAGTATTTGAAAATGTTTATGTCTCTGGAAGCTTTACATCTATGCTTCCTGTAACTTCTTAAAATAGCATTGGGATAAACCCTTACAAACTGTTTGCATAGCAGCAGGAAAAAAAACATTCAGAAAGTGTAAATCAAAGAGAACCTATTGAAAAGAGAGAAGTTATCCAAAGTTCTGTCGCTGAACCGAGGCAGCATCCACCATTTCCTAATTGACAGTAGGAGCATCCTGAACATGACTGTATTGTGATTTGCTTGTAAAAACATAAATTTCCTCCCTGATAATGTCCACCTTACCCATTAATTCGATGAGATTTCGCTCAAAATCATCCATCCTGGAATCCTGGCAAGAAAGCTGAGAGAGGATGTATTTGTTTTCTATGGCCAATTCCTCATTCTATCGAACACTGGTGCATACGGCTGAATATGTCCTGCACAGATATGTCTTTACCTCGGCAGTGAGCTGGCTTAGCGTTGCTATGGCTTCTTTAACCCCGCCCATATTGCAAACAGGAGAAGGATTTAGGGAATGAATGGTCGCACCAACATCTGAAAACATCCAAGGGTTGATCTCAGGGTCAATGAAAGAGAGCCGGTCGAGCGTAGATGAGAGAACAAATGGAGTGGGAGCACGGTCCATTGTGAGAGATAAAAACCAGAATGAGTGAGAAGCAATAAATGCTGATTCATGTGAGTTGACATTCATAAATGGAGCCAAGTGAGGAGCCATGTGAAGAGCACATGGGGGGTGGCATGTCAGCCACAGAATTACATGGGCAGAGCCATTCCACCTTCCAAGATGTGGAACGAACCAAAAATTCCAAGGGTGAAATAACATTGGAAACCTTAGGGAATGAAAAGAAACCCCCAAATGCCATTGTGTTTGACTTTCCCTCTTTTCAATGAGGCTCCTTTATTTGCCGATATATCTACTAAGGATTTAAGCTCTCTCAGGATATGATAGTACTGAATGTCATTGGGGAGTGAAAGATAGTTGATTCTTCTTCGAATTCTTTGACTCTTAGAGCCTCTTGTTTTGGTTCCAAGCCTCATAGATTGAATGACGTGCCTTGAATCTCCATAAACCTGTAGTTTTCCAATGTTGAGTGTGGAGGCGATTTAAAGAGAATGGTACAAAGCCAACCACTCGGCTTCATTGTTTGTTCTGATGCCTAGTCCCCAAGAAAATTCTGCAACTTTGTTTCCTCTGGGATCGAAGATGATCCCCCCCGCACCTGCCTCCCCAGGGTTCCCTTTGGAAGCCCCATCAAAGAAAATGGTGTGACTATCTTAATTCTTCTAGTATTTTTCAAAAGAGAGCTTGTCTTTCCTTATCTCCCAATCGTGACAGAAGGTAGAACTTTTGGACTGAAGAGAACTCACTTTGATGAAATTTTGACACCACTGGAATTCGATCCAGGATAGAGCTTCCTAGGAAGGAATTGTTATCCCTTTGGAAGATAGGGATTCAGAGATGAAAGAAATAGCTTTGTTGGCTATTCTGTGTTCGGTAGCCTTTCTATCTTCAAAAACTCTTTTGTTTCTTTCCAACCATATCTACCAGCAGATATTCATAGGGAGTAGCTTCCAAATTCTTACCAAAGTTGGATTATTCTTGCTTCCTCCCAGAACAGTATTTGTCCACCTGTCTTTCATTTGGTGTATATGTTTGGGAATGATGGAGGAGTTCGCGAGAGGACCAAGGACACAGGCCCAAACTTGTTTGGTGAAATTGGACTCAAGAAATATATGCTAGGTGCTTTCTTCTACATTTTGGCACAAAGAACACCTAGAAGGGCCTTCGATTCCCCGATGTTTAAGATTTTCTGTCATGAGCTACTTGTTATGGGCCAAAATCCAATAAAAATAATTGATCTTAGGAATGCTGTCTGAGTTCCATACTCTCGTCCATCTCTTTTGTATGGGATTTCTGTTTATGGTGAGACATTCATATCCAGATTTAACAGTATAGCTTCCCGCTTTTCCCCAACCTCTGCTGTCCTTGACCCGAATACTAATAGGGGCTTTCCCATGTAAAAGATGAAGGAATTTACTGTAGCTTTCTGCTAAATTTTCCGGAGGGACCATCTGTTTCCAATCTTTCCAGGTTCCAGAAGGATTCCAGGTAACGAAGTCCACAAGTTTCTAGATGCCTGCATTTTGCAGCCAAAGCTTGACATTCTGAATTTCAGGGATGGATCCTAGAGGTTGATCTCCATTTATGCTATCTTTCCAGAGATTGATTTTCCTCCCATTACCCGGAATCCAATGCAGATTATCTTTTATCAGCCCTGCAGAGGAAGAAATGAGGTTCCAAATAGCAGTTCCTTTTTTCCCTTATAATTTGTCCAAGCATCTAAGTCTCAATCCTCTCGTGTATTTTTTCCTGATGACCTCTTTCCACCATTCATTTTTGCCAGAGACCATTCTCCAAGCAATTTTGACTCCCATGTCCTTGCTCATTAGAGCTAGATCACGGATTCCCAGACCTCCTCTTTTGCGATTTTCCTTGATGGTTTTCCAGTTGATAAGGTGAAACTTTTTTTCCATGAGTTTTCCCCCCTTGCCAAATAAATTTTCTAATCTCCATGCTGATAGTATTCATGATAGAGATTGGAGCCAATAAAATTGCTCCAGTGAACACCGGTAGGGAGGAGAGTACAGCCTTGATTAAGGTCACTTTAACAGCTAAATTTAGCCAACGATATCCCCAAGAGTTAATTCTGTTTTTTAATTGATCAATAATAGGAAGCCAAAGTGGAGAAGAAGTTTTTTTATGAGATATAGGAATGCCCAAATATTTAAAGGAGGCCCAGTTGGGGCAGGGTTTGAAATCAAGGATTAAGGCTAAATTCCTGAGGAGAATGGTTTTGCAATTCCAGCTATAGATGTTGCTCTTGTTGTCATTTGTTTTACCCCCGGATGCATTGAGGAAAAGATCAAGAGTAAGTTTGAATCTGGAAGCAATTAAAGGAGAGGCACTACCAAGGAGGATGGTGTCGTCAACAAACTGCGCATGGTTGATAGGAGAGACATCTCTGGAAATGGAAAGCCCTGGAAGAGATCCAGAGACTTGAAGGCTATTAAGTTTCCTACTAAGAGAGTCTTCCATAATAACAAATAGAAAGGTGGAAAGGGGACAACCTTGTCTCAATCCGCGTGACAAATGGAAAAATGTTGAGGGTCTGCCATTTATTAGGGGAGCAATCCAAGGGGAGCCAATACAGGCATTTACCCATCCTATAAACTCTTTCTCAAACCCAAACTTTCTCATGATTGTGAATAAGAATTCATGCCTAACTCTGTCAAAAGCATTTGCCATGTCAAGTTTAATAGCCATACCTGGGTCCTTTCTCTGCACGCTTGAATAAATGGCCTCTTGAACAAGAATAATGTTGTCATATATTTGACGACCAGCGATGAATCCTCCTTGGTTTGGAGAGATGATCCTAGGAAGAAGTCCTTTAACTCTGTTTGCAATAACTTTGGAAAGAATTTTGTAGGAGGAGTTGCATAAGGAAATTGGTCGGTACCTTCCAATGGTGGAGGGGTTTTTTTCTTTAGGAATTAAAGCAATGAAGGAAGTGTTGGTAGCCCCTCCTATTCTTTCTCTTTTCCTGGTCCAATTGAGCATTCTAATAATATCTTTCTTTAACCAATGCCAGCATTTCCTATAAAAATGAAAGGAGAATCCATCTGGGCCAGGAGCCTTTTCCAGATGAAGAGACCAAATTGCCTTTCTAACTTCATCTTCAGAAATCTGATCCATTAAATTCTTATTGTCTGATTCAGAGATTAGATTGGGGATTTCCATACTCATTTGTTCCATGTCCTCCTTGGAAACAACCTCCTTATCATTGTAAAGCCTCTCAAAATGATTTTTTACTTCTTTTAGAATGTGTTCATGTCCTTCAATCTTTGTTCCATCCTCCTTTGTAAGACTCATAATATTATTTTTCCTGTATCTCTCCCTGCACTGCGCGTGGAAAAATTTTGTGTTTCTGTCTCCCGCCTTTAACCAAAGGCTTCTATATCTAAGTCTCCATTCCTCCTCCTCTTTCCTTGCAATATTCTGTACCCTATCATCAAGAGCTTTTTATTCCCTCAACATCTCCTCTGTAACTGTGACCTGCTCCATTATGTTTTGGTGATTATCCAATTCCTTTTGAAGTTTTGCAAGTTCGTCTCCGGGCTTCTCATAGTTCTGTTTGGCCCAATTCTTTACGATCCTTTTCACTATTTTGAGCTTTGATTCCCATATGAAACCTGGAGATCCTGGAATAAACTGCCTCCAAATGGCTTTGACCTCTTCCATACAGTTTTCATTTTCGAGCCATGTTGGGTTGTATCTGAAAGGAAGTGGTCCCAAATTTTCAAGGATGAGAAAAAGAGAGATATGGGTCGGTGATCCGAGATGGCGGAGGTGAGTATCTTTGAGTCGGGAAGGGTAGGATTGGAGAGAAAAGAAGAACTAATTAAAAAGTGGTCCAGTCTAGCTGCAATATGACAAGGGCCGATTCTTTTATTATTCCAGGTAAAGTTGCCTTGTTTTGGCTTGATGTCGATAAGATTCCAAAGAGACATCAAATCTTCCATTCTTTCTCCAAACGGGTCTCTGACTTTAGATCCCCCCTTTCTCTCAATGGTCGAGATAGTGACATTAAAGTCCCTTGCCAGAATGTAAGGTAGGGCTTCCATGTTATATCGTTGATCTATCA
The DNA here is from genome assembly GCA_027924585.1 of Larix kaempferi. Taxonomy (NCBI): domain Eukaryota; kingdom Viridiplantae; phylum Streptophyta; class Pinopsida; order Pinales; family Pinaceae; genus Larix; species Larix kaempferi. The sequence goes on along the minus strand of BSBM01000343.1, from coordinate 10,603,489 downwards.
ACTGATTCCAAAAGTGTTCATTTTGTCCATAAATGGTAGGTCCATAAACATTTCCAACCCAAAATCTTTCATTTTTTGATAGTTCTTCTAGTTTGACGAAAATCCAATGTCGATTAGTTGTGAAGGAATGACATTTATACATACCTTTGTCCCACCAGGTGATGAGTCCTCCATAGGCTCCTATAGCACTAACAGATTTCCCCTCCCCATTGGGCCATACGTATTTCATAGTGTTGATGCTGTCTTCCTCTTGCATTTTAGTCTCCTGGATCATGAGGATTGTTAAATTTTCCACTTTTTTAATTCTTTTAATAGCTTCTGCTTTTTGTTTTCCTCCTAATCATCTATAATTCCAGGAGACTATCTTCATTGTTTTTTGTTTGATTGAGGACCTGCTCTGTCCTTTCTTTCCTCCTGTGCTCCTTGAAGCTACTTTCCCCTAGATAGAATTCTTACATGCTGATCCAGACTGGTTTGCTTGCCCTCCGCCTTTTCTCTGGCTGCTTCATGCTCCCTTATTGTCTTGTTGAATCTTCTGCCTCTTTTGGCTAAAGGTTCCTGCTATTCTTCTTTGCTTTCTGAAGTTTCTTCTTGAGAAAGCCTTGCTTTTGCTCGTGTTACTGAACCTCTTGAATTTAAGGATGACTCTATTCCCACGACTTCGTGCTGGTGTATAGGGATATTCTGATCCTCGTCTCCTACATTTTGGAGATTGGTATCTTCCTATTGCTACTATGTTTTCTTGTTTTTCCCCTTCTCCTCTTCATCTTCCTCATTGAACAAGGCCTGGAACTTGTTGGCATTTTCTTTGATTTTAGGTGGATATTTAGGAGGGATATTCATATTGGGCTTGATGCCCTTTTTTTTGAGACCTCATTCCATTCCCCACCTTGGACTTCCTCTACTTTTGGGGTTTTTCTTTTGGGACATAATTTTGCAAAATGCCCATATTCATAGTAGACCTTGCATTTAAAGAGTATCTGCTCGTAGTCCATAATTTGCATATGATTCCAACCGTCCATTGATGAATTTATAGCTTATGGAAGACCTTTTTCGAGATCTACCTCGACACAAATTCTTGCACAAGAAAACATAGGGGGTTTTGGCTCCAATTTATCAATGTACTTTCCCAGAGAGTTGCCAATGGCTCTTAGATCTTCATCATTCTAGCAGTGTAGTGGAAGATGTGGTAGTTTAACCCATACAGTAACCGCTGATGGTATATCATTTTCCGGATCGAAAGAGAGATCCCACTTGTTGATATACATCCATCTTGGGCCCATGAAATAGGGGCCATTTCTGAAAATCAAATCTTGATACTCCTTTTTTTCAAAATAAAAAACAAAGAAACCCTTGCTGCAAAATATTTGCTGCACTTCTCCCTGAATAAGGGGTCGCCAGTTTTTGTTAAGCCAGGTTTCTATGGATCTCGGTGAAGGCCACAAACCAGTGAAGTGACCAACCAAGCCCTTTTCTGATAGAGCAACTGCCTTACACTTCGAAGCTGTTGAAGAAAGCTTGATTCTGGCACCGTAGTTTTCTTGACAAACTTGGAATCACCGGGAGTTGAAACCTTCGAAACTGGTTGAGAGGAAACCAAAGAGCGAAAAAGATCGGAAATGGGAGGCCAAGCCCCCGCCGAACCCTCACGACCGGGATCTAGAGGTGGATCCATGGGAACAAACCGAGCTCACTTGCAACAAACCCTAAACCCTAAGGGCACAACTCTTCTACAACGGAAAAAAAAATACCTTTAAATGAATATTAATAAGGGGCTAATAATGGTATGCCATGAAAAGATTCTAACGTACAACAGAAGAGTATTTCTCCAAAATATTGTAAAAGATGTGTAGAAATCTACCTTGAAACAACTCAAAGGAAGTCCTTCTAAAGCGATGTTGCGGAAAGCAATTAAGAGCTTCGAAACTTCAAAAGAAGTTCAACAACATCAGATTAGATACTTTTTGTTCGATGAGAAAGCTTTTCCCATTGACGTAACAAGATGTGTTGTTGCGCATCCCCACATACAATATCGAAAGGTTGATGAGGAGGTCGCGCAAAATATGGTGGTATCACTTGTCCATACATTTACAACAACATCCAGAGATGCTATTCTATTGCCTTTCAATAAGGAGACCAGATTGCCCTTTCTTCTTGAAAATGAAAAATAAATTGATCTGCCACAAGTAAATTTTTATATATTGGATGGGCAACATACTATTTATGCCCAGAAAATAATCATTGCAGATGGTCAATATAAACAACTCAATAAAAGGTATCGGCATCGAACAGCTCGTCTTGTACATAGAGACGTTCCTCAGGACATCATCAACAAATTGTGCAAACAGCAGAACTTGTCAAACAAGGAATTTTCAAACGCTACATTCATTTCTTCAGTTGAAAAAGCAAGGGAGAGATGGTTATTGTGCGGTTGTCCATCCCGCTTGGGAAAGGAAAACGCTCCCAGTGATGTTTGGACGGTATAGAATTTTTCTTCTTATCAATCAAATTCTTTAGATTGCTGCATGTGTTATGAAATTAGGAAATTAATTGGAATATTCTATTTTATATGTTTGCAGTCTTTCCAAACTCAATGTCTCTATATCTTTCTTGTTAACCAGGAGAGCCTTAAATACAAGCTAACTCTTGTTTTGACATCGGAATCACTGTGGAGCAAATGGCAGTCTGTATTCGAGCTTTACAAAAGTGGTGGCTTGGATTGCTCGCTGAAGAGCATCTATCAAGATGATTTTTTTCTAAATAAAATAAAGAGTTATGGCTCTAATTTTTTCAGACCATTGCGTGATCTTGATGAAGATGAATTGACCACCGTAGCAGACAATATAATCAACGGATCCGTTTGGTTGAGCACATTAGTCGATAAAAATTTTTGTGCAAAAACTTTAAGTCAATATTGCAAATGAATAAAGGACGAGAGGTCAACCAAGCATTCGATCGTTGAATATTTCAAAGTTAATGATGTTCAAACTGAACGATCACAGAATGTCACTGACCATAACGTCATTGAAATATATAAAATTGCACCGAACCATCTCAAGCAACTGTGCAGTATTTTATGCTCGGGAAAGCAACCAAAATATCTGAGTAAAAAGAGAAAGAATGAATCTGAAGTGGATATTGGTACCAAAATACCAATTAAAAGCAACCAAAATATTCGAGTAAAAAGAGAAAGAACGAATCTGAAGTGGATATTGGTACCAAAATACCAATTAAAGCTCAGAAAATATTGAATTTATATATCAATAAAGAGAGGATGTCCATTGAAGACGTCGAAAATAGTTCACAGTTTGTTTGTCAATGTTGTTACCCTGATTCTTTGGTCACCACACTCAGAACAATTCCATTTTTTGGTGCGACCGTCAGCTGTTGCTGTGGATATGTGTAATTGTGCTATTCCATGCCATAGAAGAAGACATGCTAGCATTTTTGTACTACCTTGAAACAAATCAAGAGGAATGTACTTGTATTTTTCTAGATGATATGGAGAAATCTTGTATGATTTCTAAAGCTTTCACAAGTTGGAGCAAGAAATCAAAAAAACATGTTACGGCGAATCCTACAATGGGAGTATATAGAGAATTCTCCGGGGACTTGTTTAGAGGATTCTCTATTATACAATGTTGGCACATTGGAAATGATGAGGATATTTTATCTACCTCTGAAATTGATATGGATTGGAAAGACAAGGGCCTACCGATGCTTGATTTACCTCGGCCCAATGTTAACAGCGATAGTGCGAGGAGCCATGTGTTTCCAAAAGAAAGGACACAGGAATTCTGGGATCACATAGTTTCCAGATAGGTCTCTTATGAAGGCACAGTTCTTTCGCTGTACGCAGGAGGTAGGCTTCTTCGTTCGTTGACCAGGTCTCCAGAAAGAATAGTTATTTCTATTGTGGAGACGGTACAACAAGAACTGTTCATGAACAGTTTCTACCATGAATTGGGTATAAAACGAGGTATTTCTATTAACATTTTCAGATGTCTTTGATTTTGTTTTACTTTTGAATTTTATTTTACTTTTTTCTCAAACAAGGTATTTCTATTAACATTTTCAGATGTCTTTGATTTTATTTTACTTTTCTCGGTCGGTTATGTTCAATAACTTCTTTAAATTCCTATTCTTCTACAGCTTCAAATAAAGAGCATACCCAGGTATCCTCCAATCGAATTACAATATCCGATGACGAAACTGAAGGTGATAGACAATCTACAAAGAACTACAAAACATGACAAGAAGGTAAAAAATTATTTTTCACAGATCGTGGTTAAATTAAGTAAATTATGAAAGGCGATAGTGACCTGCAAAAAATTATATAACATGTATACCTGCAAATTTCCAGGTCAACATGTGGATCGTCCACAACTAGAGTAGGCATCGACGATGTCCCTGGAGATTGGCCAACAAGTCACATTGGAGAATAAGGGACCAGGCGGGAGCTTGGACAATAATGAACAAGTTGAGATCTTGAACAATGCAGCACAAGAAGATGACTTGGCTAGTATTGAACGTGGAGAGGGCGCCTCGGTGTCAAAATGCGGTGTCTCCAGCGATGTTACTCACCAATCAAATGTTGGCCTGCCATTGACAGGTAAAAGACAATATTTTCTACTTACATTGATAAAAAAAATTTATTCCGAAGTATATATAATGACAAACAATATCTCTGTGCAGCTCCCCATACAAAAATGTTATTGATATTAGAAATGGAAGGTTTTCTATTTTGCAAGAAAGTCAAAGAAAATGACTCCAAAAGAGATAAAAAAGGGGAAAGAGTAAAAAAGAGGGAAGAGACTACTCTAATAAAATTTGGTGAATTTAAATATAGAAAAAATTCATATGAGTCACGAACAAATTCCATTTGATTTTTGGATTTACTTTTTTCCAAATTCAGTGTTGGGATTTGGTCATCTAAATGTGGTGTTAATGAGGGGAAGGTACTGCTTACAAAATTTTTGTTGGGATGTGGTAAAGATAAATCATATGACCAAATTTTTTTATTTATTTGGTTTCAAGATAGATGTACCTCCGATCAAGAAGGAAATACACAAAAAATATGGAGAGTGTGTGGAAGGAGTTCCCAATGCAAACTTCAGAAATTAATACATCAATGATTGTTTTGGAGGGTGATGTTGAGAAAGCAGTTCCATTTCAAAACTGTATTTTGTGTAATCCCTTTATTAGATCATCCCTTCAGACAGATACTGAATTGGTACATGGACTTTGGCAATGTTTGAGTAAAATGCAAGAATCAGTTGATATCAGAAACTATCAAATGTAACCTGTCATTGCCTAAATTTTCTAGATGTAATCTATCATTGCCTATTTTAAACCATTCAATGTGTTTTCTATTTTTTCCGGAGACGTTGCTATTTTCGTCTGAATGTAACATATTATTAGTTCAGTGTGATGCTTTTATTAAATCAATTGAATCTGTTGTGATCATTAACTTCATGAACAAAGTGTTGTTGTTGTTGTTATATATATAGTCATTGTTCTTGTATGCAGTGAGGATATTATCACCGCAAAAGAAACTATTGGTCCTGGGAGTAGAGGGATTGCTCTTTGGAGTTCAGATGTTATCCAAAATTGAAGATTCTTCCAAACAACCTCATTTTGTCCATAAATGCTATCGTTATTATACACGCATGTTCAGCCGCAAAATTATCAGTGTTGCTAGAGAGCATTTCGACGTTGCTCTATGGTTTTCTTGGCTCGACAACATGGAAACTAAAAATTTCCTGGATGTATTTGAATGGTTGAAAAATGAAGAATTTGTATTTATTTGGGGTCAAGAGCAATGCGAACCTAGTACTATTTATAATCACTCAATGTCTGCATACTATAATGTTGGTGAAGTATCGAACATAATATACAAAATGTCCTTCAAGGATGTACTTATCCAATATGGATATATATATAAACAAACATACATGTTGTTTATAGATGAAGGGCAATATCAATCAGCAGATAATAGCAAGGAAAACTGCTTGAAAATGCCAACTAGTTGGAAATTTGACGGTTCACAAGAGAGAGATATAACTATAAAAACAATGTTGTGTGCTCTGTTGAATTATCTCGAGCGTCGTTCAAAAATGGGGCATTGGTTAAACACATTGAATTTGAGATGACTGTCATATTGTACAAAACAAATTCATTTGGTGATTTGTATATTTTTTACAGTTACTCCTACTTTTAATTGATGTAAGTTTTATTGGACAGTTCTCATCTTATTTATGGACATCGTACATGTATCTGGTAATGTGTTTAAAAAATTGTTGAACATGAAAGTAATATACTTAGAAACATTGAACCATAATATTTTATTGATTGGTTTGTGTGTGTGTGTGCTTTTGTTTGCAGATAGTACTAAAAAACCATTGATAATTTTTTATTTCAATGGTGTTTTGTTACACGCAATACATAGAAAACAAAAACTTGGATTGCGACGACCACTGGACATCGAAACATCAACAAAGTATTCTTTTATACGCCCAGGCTTAAGGGAATTTTTTGAAAAATGCTTTCGTATTTTTGAGGTTGGGGTATGGACATCTGCTCAACGAAAAAACGTTGACGAGTTTTTGCCTAGATTATTACAAAGAACAGGATTGAAAAGGGAACAATTTAGATTAATTTTAACATAGGAAAATTGTTCTTCCATACCCAAAGAGGGTTTTCAGGGTGTTGGAAATCCTAATGTATATTGCAATCCTTTAAGTATAGTTTGGGACACTTTGAACCATGGTTGGGATCGGACAAATACTGTGATTGTCGATGACTCCGGAGAAAAGCATGTTTCTAACGATGAAGGAAATTGTATTATAACAAAAACTTATAATTATTCCGATGATGTCAATGACACATTTTTGTTAGATAAATTGTGGTCTTGCTTGCTGCACCTGGATTGCGTGAGCGATGTGGGGCCAATTGTGAATAAAATAAAAATGGAAGTATTTTGTTAAACAATACACTTGACTGTTTGTTTGTACTAGTATGTCCAATTTCACTGTGATTATAATTCTTGTAAAGTGTCGAGTTTGGTTTCCGAAAATGTAACTCTGTTTAAATTGTATTGTTAAATCATAAAACATATAAATCTGTGTGCTTGATTTATCATTCATATGAATTATATGCAGGTTATGCACCGGTAAATTTCTTTACTTGATTCATATTGTTTCACATTCTGCAATTACATAATAGTCATTAATATCATCATATTAAGTTAATTTGCTAAGTTAAGTTATTAAGCATCTAATTAACAACTTCATAACTAGGATTATGCCTATCATTCTAAGAACACACAGGAGGCATCCATCCATCAATGAGGTTGTGACAGCATAAGCATACATGTATTACATAAATGGAGTTTAGCCATTCATCATTCATCATTCACATACAAAATTAATACAGCAGATAGCATATGCAATTGAAAGAAACCTCATTCATGAATATATATTAACATTATAACATGCTTAACATAGCATATTCATGGCTTACATTTATTTACACATAATTTCATTCCACAGATTGAACAAATAGTACATGTATGTTCCATGAGGTTACTTGACTCACTAGAGAGCCAAAGTAATAAAACCAGATATTGTCAAAAAGACTTCCTGGAAAATTACAATAATTTCTCAAAAACAATCTGAGAATTTCATCCTTCTGCCAGAAAAATAAAAAACTTTCAGCTATTTAGAAACTTAGCCCTTCTAGGTCAAAAATCAGTCCAAAATATGGCTTATACGTTGTTTAGATTTGACATCAAATCATGATACGTGATATAATTAAAATTGTACTTCATCTTAATCCAAATTTTGTTGGCGCATGCTATATGTTATTTCGTTACAGATATAATAATTGCATTTCTTAGACCAAAAGGTTCTAATCAATTGCCTGGCAATTCATTACAGTTAATCATTATGGGATCTTTAATGCTCTTCTTAAACACAAAGACCAATATGGGCAATTTGTTAGTCGTCATATTCCATAGAAAAAGTGTTGCTATTCAATTTCCAGAGGGTAATCTTGCTATGAGTGAATTTTCATTTCCTGGTTGTGTTGTGGTTAAACCCGCATTAGTAACCTCACTATACTCAATGTGCCAAATCAAATATGCCACATGTCACAATATCATCATTCCACGTGTCACCCTAGGATACTAGATATCAACATCTTAACAACGAAATTTGTAGACGTTTTTCTTTAAAGACTTTGCTGGCACATGGAAATATTCTCAGAGAAAGAGCGGTCGCTCTTTCTCCAAGGTGTTCTATTGTTACAATTCCCTCCTAAATGAAGGGTCGGCCGACCCTTCTAATTCCCAATATTATTTTCATAATAGTTCAACACTGCAAGAAGGGTCAATCGATCCTTCTTGTATTATCCATTATGGCTATAGATGAGTTGATGGATAAAGGTTTTGACAATTAACTATGGAAAGAAGGGGTGGCAGATCCTTCTTGCCGTAAAACGGAATTCGTGAAAAACCATTTTTATATGATATAACTTCCAAGGTGTTCTATTTTTACAATTCCCTTGTAATTGAAGGGTCGACTGAGCCTTCCTATTCCCTGTATTATTTTCAAATTAGTTTGACATTGAAAGAAGGGTCGGTCGACCCTTCTGATTACCAATATTCTTTTCATAATATTTCGACACTGCAAGTAGGGTCGGTCGATCCTTCTTGTGTTCTCCATTATGGATATAGCTGAATTGTTCTATTTGACGTCCATGAATTTACATTTCCCATCAAAAATTTTAATGCTTGTTATACTATACCCTATACCCTGTACTTCTTAGTAATTAATCTTGGCCATTATGTTGTGCCGCTCTTGCATAGCTCGTTCAATTTGGATTAATAGTTTCCAACACATAACGTCTTAATGTTTCTTCAATCGTACTATACTTAATGGCCTATAACTTCTTAATCAAGAAACATTAAGACGTTATGTCTTGGAAACTAAATATTTTCATCCAAAATGAACGAGCAATGCAAGAGCGGCACAACATAATGGCCAAGATTAATTACTAAGAAGTACAAAGTATAGGGTATAGTACAACTAGCATTAAAATTTATGACGGGAAATGTAAATTCATGGATGTCAAATAGACGTTTTGCATATTTTGGTAGCTGTCACGATTGACGTTTCCATTCAAAATTTATCGTCAAATACGTGTTAGAATGAAAAAAACATCCTGTACGACGTCAAATTCCAGGCTGACTCATGACTCACAAGGGGCCACGTGCCGGACACGAGGAGGGCACGTGGGGGAGGAGCCTCGACCTAGGCGCCCGTAACATGGCACGCGTGCCTCATGCAATATACCACCTCCCTCGCTTCCACCTGCCTACCCTCACATGTGCGGCTTTATGGCTCCTTCTCGATTCTTCGCTCGCAGCTCCCTTCACCATCTAGCTGGTTGCAACTCTGGTACCTCGGCCCTCTACGCATTCAAAGAAGACCCATTCTCTCTGCTCCATGTCTACTGGGGAGCTTCCCCATTCTCTCTGCTTCAACCTACGAAGTATAGGCTGTCAATTCATGTATATCCTAAATAGTGAAGACTGCAAAAATACTAAGCACAAGAAGGGTCGGCCGACCATTCATTAAAGCTGGAAAAAATGGCAAAAACAACCCCTGGAAAAAACTCGTAGTAAAATCCACACAGCAGGTAATTTTTGAAGATGAAATATAATAAAAGGAAACATAAACAAAATCAACATATTTATTAATTCCGTCGGGTTAAATCTGGGTTGTAAGATTAAGACAAGTCGACGATTGAGATCTAATCTGGGGAATGCGGAAGATGAGTTGCGGGGGTTTAATTGTTTGGAAATATATACAACGTTCCCGCAATCCGCAATTGTAGGTTGCAGGACTACAACTAGAAATAAAAACAAACCAAAGTTTCCGCAATCCATATTTCGCACTGCAGGTTGCGGAAACGCATGTCGCAAATCCACTATTTAAACTGTTCCCACAATCCACAATAATGTATAACTAGATAGCCACTTCAACAAGCTATAGCATAATATGATGGTGCGTGCATTTTTCTGAAACCATGAATTATGGTGGGCATTCTATCAGAGCAGTTTGGACTACTTTTTCCATACTTTCTCAATTTCCAAAGTTTCACAACCTTGCCATACTTTTTGTGAATGATGTCAGATTGCCACACTGACTAAATGATAGCACCAGAACACCATCTTGTGTCTTTCCAGCCTCATGACACATTCCATGTCATCATAGATGCCATGTCATCATACATGACATGTCATCACTTCCTTTGGCGTCAGTTATCTCTTTAAGGCTCACACGTGTGATATATTCCCTTTCCAAAATAGAGATTAATTCATGTATAACTAGAATGGTCAAGAATGGAAAAATATAAATCACAAGAAGGGTCGGCCGACCCTTCTGGCAGTTTGAAACTAGTATGAAAATAATATTGGGCATAAGAAGGGCCGGTCGCCCCTTCATTTATGGGGGAATTGTGGAAATATTCAACCTACGAAGTATAGGCTGTCAATTCATGTATATCCTGAATGGTGAAGACTGCAAAAATACTAAGCACAATAAGGGTCGGTCGACCCTTCAATTAAAAGAGAAATGAAATACAATTAATCTACGAAGGTTGGGACAAAATTTCCCCACTACCGACTTCCGCAGTATATGGCGGCGATCGGGAAATTGCCTATGATATATCATGTAAACAAAATTTTTCCCGACTTCCGACTACTGACAAGAAAGATCAACCGCCCCTTCTTTTAGTAGATAATTGTGAACAACGATATCTGACAACTCACCTGTATCCAGAATGGTGAACACAAGAATGATCGAACCACCCATCTTGCAGTCTAGAACTATTATGAAAATAATAGTAGGCAGAAGAAGAGTCGGCCGCCCCTTCATTCATTTATGTCGAGCCTCGTTCAAAAGAAAAAGTATGGTTTTGGAACCTAATTTTGGCACTTTGGAAACGGATTTTGCAGTTTCGGAACCGGTTTGGTCACATTCGGAACCAGATTTTGCACTTTTGGAACCGGTTTGGTCTCTTTAGGAACCAGTTTTGTCACTTTTTGAACCTTGATTTGGCACTTTCAGGATCGGTTTTGGCAATTTTAGAATCGGTTTTGGCACTTTTGGATCTGGTTTTGGCACTTTTGGAACCTGGATTTAGCAGTTTTGGAACCGGATTTTGCTTGATTTTGGAGTTTAGAAAGGCGGTTTTTGACCCGTCTTCAAAGTGACTTGAATATTTTAGACATTGATTTTTTCACCTTAAAATTTAGAACATTTACAAATGAAAATTGCAATTTTCAAATAAAAAATTACATTATTTGATTTTAAATTCACACTTTTCAAATCAGAAATTGCATTTGTTTATTTTAAATTCACATTTTTTGAATTGAAGTTCATAGTTTTATAACAACAAACTGCAATTAAAGGTTCATAAGTAATGAAAAAACACACTATTCCAATAGAAAAACACCCTTTTCAAAGCCAATATTGCCACTTTCAAAAGGTCCTTTTCAATTACATTTTTTGATTTTAAATTCAACTTTAGAATAATTTAAAGTCGCTGAACGTTTTAGATTCTCCTTATCCTTAATCAGATCATCTCCTTTGAAGGAGTAATAAAAGACTAAACTTTTATTGGAGCTTCGACTTGTAGACTTAGAAGCACTAGACTCATTCCAGACATGAAGGAGTGTACTAGAACAACATTCGATGACTGCTGCAAGTGTCTTTGAAAGAATGAAACCAAATCATTCACTGAATACATCATACCTCCTGCATAAGGTGGTAGTATAAGGTAACCTTCAAAAAGTGTTGAAAATCCCATAGTCATCCAAAGATTCCAATTTTCATCCCATTAACTTGGCCTAGTTACTCTTGGATGCAGGCGCCTGGAGAAACTTTAGAAAGCCTCCTACCCCGATTATTTTCCCACCTTCAACTACAAAGGGAATATTCTTGCAAAGACTGGTAAGCTCTCCGGGCCAGATGTAGTTATTTGTTGATGAATAGTGCAAAACATGTGTGATGGTGATAACAAGTTTACTATCTGTTAAGTCTGATACTACATCAACGAGCTCTGATACTACATCATCACCAAGGTTAGTATCAGTTAAGTCTGATACTACTATATTAAGTTGGTGAGCTGAACTTTGGTGAGCTGAAATTCATCGAGGAAGAAACATAAACGATTGATAACATTCTGTTGTTTCATTCTTCAAAGCTGGAAAGTCTCGAGATTTTCGACTGTCTCATGGGATTGACTATAAAATGCAGTGGAAACGGGTGAGGTGCGCATCTTTAAAACGAGTGAAACAAATTATGCGCAGTTAGAATAAGCTGACAGCATGATCTGGAGGCACACAGATTCGAAGATAGCCTAGACACGGTGGTATTGCATCTCAGTCTCTCGAATACCTGCATAGAAAACAAATAATTGTTTATCACGCTGCTGTAAAAAGAAACCATTTCCAACAAATGAAAAAATAATCATTTTATTGCAGCCAACGCGTGAGCACACGTATCATCATGCACAATAAAAACAGAGAAACTAATCCTAAATTGCCAAGTGCACTATAACAGTCGGTCTGGGCATCCTACTTGGATAGGTTAGCTCCTAACAAAGTTGGTTTGGGCATCCCGCTTAGACGGGTTAGCTCCTAACATCGTAGTTAGTGGAAGCAAAGGTATTCAACCAATGAAATATACTTTGCAAATGATAAGCAAACACATAAATTAGACATGTGTATAATAATGACTACAAAAATTCTTTCTTACTAAGAAAAACCTTTTGCGGATATGTAGTCTTTCAAGGTTAGGAAGTTGCTCCAATAAGTTGAGAAGAGAAAGAGGCTTCGGAATATGGATATCAATATTCTTCAATGATTTCAAGATACCTATTATCTCCCCAAATTTCTCTACAGGAAAGTGGTGCATTAGATCCATTATATGAGAATGTTTCTTCATCTACCTATATGAGAATGTTTCTTAATCTCCCTATGTCCCCTCCTGGTTGCAGGAACATAATGACAAATCCATGCATACCCAAGGAATATAAGGCGAACAAACTGAAAAATTCCATTTCAGTTTGTTGTGAGTGGCCACTGTGTTGATGGATTAGCCTATATATAGTGAGTGACCACTGTGTTGATGGATTGAATGGGATGGGAGTCTGGGACGGATGGGGAAAAGTAATTATCATAGTATGGCGGGATCATGGTGGTCAAAGATATCATTTGTAGCAACTACAGATTTTGTTGGAGTAATCGTACACGTATCACTCGATTCCTTGAAAATCCAATGGCCAACATGCCTGCTGCCAGTGCATTAAATGGCCTACAGCAGGCTTAATAATATTCGCAGTAAATGATGGATTGTATCACTCGTGTGAATAATCTCATCATGTTTTCAATCCACATGATGTTTATGTCTTGTCACCAACAAAATCTCTAGATGAGATCAATGGTAATTATCACAGTATGGTGGGATCATGGGGGCCATTGATATCATCTGTAGCGAGTACAGATTTTGCTGGAGTAATCGTACACTTATTACTCCAATCGATTCATTGAAAATACTACGACCAACATGCCCGGTACCATTAATATCCTTAATATTTGTTTAAAAAATCTTTAAACTAATTTTAAAAATCAAATATGCCACGTGTCACAATATAAGCATTCCACGTGTCTCCAAATTTATAGAATTTTTGCTTCAAAGACCTTGCTGGTAAGTAGAAATATTCTCAGAGAAAGAGTGGCCCGCTCGGCCACTCTTTCTCTAAGGCGTTCTATTTTCACCATTCACTCGTAGATGAAAGTTCGGCCGACCCATCTTATTCCCAATATTCTTTTCATAATAGTTTGACACTGCAAGAAGGGTCGATCGATCCTTCTTATGTTCTGCATTATGTATATAGCTGAATTTCTGGATAAAGGTTTTCACAAACAACTACGAAAAGAAGGGGCGGCCGATCCTTCTTGTCAAAAAACAAGGATAAAAAACAAAATTACTTAGAAACCATTTTTATATGTTATAACTTACAAGGTGTTCTATTTTTACAATTCCCTCGTAATTGAAGGGTCGGCCGACCCATCTTATTCCCAATATTATTTTTATAATAGTTCAACACTACAAAAGGGTCGAGCGACACTTCTTATTCCTAGTATTATTTTCAAAATAGTTCGACACTGCAAGAAGGGTCGGTCGATCCTTCTTGTGTTCTCCCTTCTATGATATTTCATTCTGTTTAAAAAAAGAAAAAAGAAATAATGCTTCGATTTAATGAACAAAAAGAAAGAATGTTTCTATTTAAAATAAAACAATTAACCTGTTTCTAGGCCGTAAGATTAAGACAAGTCGACGAATGAGATCTAATCTGGGGAATGCGGAAGACGAGTTGCGAGGGTTTAATCGTTTTGAAATATATACAACGTTCCCACAATCCGCAATTGCGGGTTGCAGGACTACATCTCGAAATAAAAACAAAAAAAAAGTTTCGCAATCCGCAATTTGAATTGCGGGTTGCGGAAACGCATGTCGCAAATCCATTACTCAAACAGTTCTTGCAATCCGCAATCATGTATAACTATATAGCCACTTCAACAAGCTATAGCATGGTATGATGGTGCATTCATTTTTCTGAAACCATGAATTATGGTGGGAATTCTCTCAGAGCAGTTTTGACTACTTTTTCCATACTTTGTTAATTTCCAAAGTTTCACAAACTTGCCATACTTTTCCAGAATGATGTCACATTGCAACACTGACTTAATTATAACACCAGAACACCATCATGTGTATTTCAATGCAATGCCATCATACATGCCATGTCATCATACATGTCATGTCATCATCACACATTCCATGTCATCATAGATGCCATGTCATCACTTCCTATGGCATCAGTTCTCTCTTTGAGGCTCACACATGTGAGATTTTTGCCTTCCAAGATAGAGATCAATTAATGTATAACCATAAGGGTCAATACTGGATAAATATAAATCACAAGAAGGGTCGGTCGACCCTTCTGGTAGTCTAGAACTAGTATGAAAATAATATTGAGCAGAAGAAGGGTCGGCTGCCCCTTTATTTATGAGGGAATTGTGCAAATATTCAACCTACGAAGTATAGGCTGCCAATTCATGCATATCCTAAATGTTGAAGACTGCAAAAATACTACGCACAAGAAGGGTTGGTCGACCCTTCATTTAAAAGAGAAATGAAGAACAATTAATCTACGAAGGTTGGGACAACATTTCCCCACTACCGACTTCTGCATTATGTGGCAGGGATCGGGACATTGCCTATGTTATAACATGTAAACAATATTTATCCCGACTACCGACAAGAAGGATCGGCCGCCCCTTCTTTTAGTAGATAATTGTGAACACCAATATCCGACAATTCACCTGTATCCAGAATGGTGAACACAAGAAGGATCGAACCACCCTTCTTGCAGTCTAGAACTATAATGAAAATAATAATGGGCAAAAGAAGGGTCGGCCGCCCCTTCATTCATTTAGCTTGAGTCTCATTCAAAAAAGGGGTGTTGGTTGATGACATTCAACTTCAAATGACCATCATATTATACAAACACAAATATCAAAAGAAAAAGTATGGTTTTGGAACCTGGATTTTGCACTTTTGGAAATGGATTTGGTAGTTTCGGAACCGGTTTGGTCACTTTCGGAACTGGATTTTTCACTTTTGGAACCGGTTTTTGGCTATTTAGGCACCGGTTTTGTAACTTTTGGAACCTTGATTTAGCACTTTTGGAATCGGTTTTGGCAATTTTGGAATCGGTTTTGGCACTTTCGGAACTGGTTTTGGCACTTCTGGAACCAGTTTTGGCTTTTGGAACCTGGATTTGGCAGTTTTGGAACCGGATTTTGCTTGATTTTGGAGTTTAGAAAGGTGTTTTTAGCCCCGTCTTCAAAGTGACTTGGACTAGAATAAGTCCAAGTTTAATGAAATTGGTGTTCTTCCATCATGTTCCTTTCATCGGTTGTTCTTGTAGTATCAGCCATCACATTCCTTTCCTCCATTTCTCTTACATAATTTTGTTTCATTTGTTGCGCCTTCCTTGCATCCTTTGCTTGCCTTTCCAATTGCTTCTGGTGCTCTTTTTCTTTTCGATTAGCCTCTCTTGCAATCCTTTCTTGTGCCCGATGTCCAGCTGCAATCATCCTTGCTTCCTTCTTTTTCTTTGCAAGATCTTTCTTCCTTTGTTTTAATTCCTGCAAATCATGTTTCTTTTGTTCAGATTCAACCAAGAGGCTTATGTACTCTTCTGATGTGAGTAGTTGTGAACTCTGGCCCAATTGAAGAATGTTTGTCTTTCCTTGCCTTCCTTGCATTGACATTCTCTCCACTGGCAACTTTAGGAATTGGCCAAGCCTTGGTGTGTTCCCTGGCAGTGGTTCTTCTGCTATGATAGGTTCTTCTATTGCAGTATATTCTTCGGCTGCATCCTGGTTGTCTATGTTAGGTTCTTCTATCAACCCACCATCAACATAAAAATGGAAAATCTCATATTGCTGCGAAGGCATGTTCATGCTTTCATCGTTGGTGGAACCGCCAATGTGTCTGTTCAAGTTTATAATGGCCTCTTCCATCCATGATGGTTGGGAGTGACTTGGGTTGGCATTGTCAATGTGTCATTGTTGTTTCCTAGACTGCGACAACCATCGACCACTTTTATATGTGCCACATAATCCACTTGTGTGTTGACTGGACCACCTAGCCCCATGTTATATTCCGTTGCTTCATCATCAAATTGTGTAGCGCTAACTTGTTCATCATCATCAGCAGCACCAACTCCTTGGCAGTTTCCTTGAGAAAGGGACATGATGTTGTCCACAACATCTGCCTCTTGCTTCCCATCCAATTTCTCTTTGACATCCTCAAGATCTTCGCCAGCCACATCTTCTTGTCCATCCACATCAAATGCTCGGCTACACCCGGTGTCATGCATAAGAGAATCATAATTCAATGGCCAGATACTTGTTCGCCTAAATCCAGACTTGATATTCAAGGATGTGAGAGCCCTTTTGAAAGCCTTGCTTGCAAGCTCAGCTAACTTAAACCTCTTTACCTCTACCCTTAGGTTGTTTGCCATCCATGCAGCACGTTCCGACCTGAAAAAAGCCTTGAAAGGCCCAAACACACTCACATCTAGGGGCTTCAACCTGTGAGTGGGGTGAGCAGGAAGTGTTAACAAGTCAATGCCCAACTTGTTTGCCTCCTCGATGGTTTGCACATCAATGTGGCTTCCATGGCCATATAAAACCAATAGGTGTTTGTTTTCAAAAGAGACACCGCCTGGTATGGAGGCTGCAAAGTGACAAATCCAATTTAGGAAAAGTTCTTTAGTCATCCATGCATGGGGATGTGCAGCCATGCATGCCCCACGTTCACAGTTTTGGATATAGTTTTGTAGCCGAGTTTTTCCCTTGAACAAATAAAATCCCAAAATTGCCATACCAATTGCATTCACACAACATAGAATGGTTATCCACTCCCTGCTCTTGGAAAGAATCTTTGGCACATTCTGGCTCCCTCTCTTTCCAATGACCTGCATGCCACAATTCCTTCCTACCTGTAACCCTGTTTCGTCGTAGTTCCAAATATGGTATGGAGCGTAAGAGTGTTTCTCATATGCAGAAGAAAGAGTGTCATAGAACTTGGACACAACTGTGGGCCGTAGATTCAATGCCCTATCTCTATCCAGGCCCTCTACAGTTCGTAGCACTAGCTCTGGATTCCTTTTTTTGAAACCAGCCCACCATGACTTACTTGGAAACCCATCTTTGAATGGTGTTGGCCTCCCCTGACAGATTTGAGCAACAATTGATTTCAGTTGTATCAAATCTAGCCCATGTCCCAATTTGGCCATCTCCTTACACCACACCACCACCTCCTCCTCCTCCTGTTCAGTCATGACTGTAAGAGGACCTCTCCTCTTGGTATGAGTCAGGCCATTTATCCAGTAATGGATTTTCGTGGGTGCAATCCTATATTTTCTGGTCGCTTCTCTAACTGAAAACCCCTTGAATTTGACATCTTCAATTGCAGCCATCATGTCTTCTTTTGTCCATCCTCTAATTGCACTAATTTTCTTCGTTGAAATGGCACCTTGCACTGTGGAAGATGGTTGCGATATGGGCGATGTTGGCACTATGGGTGGTGATGGCATTGTCATTGATGGTGGAACCACACCATCTACCTCTTCCACAGGACCATTCTCAGAATTTGTTGTAGCAATGTTGTCATTTGAAACACGGGTCCTTTCCTCATCCAATGATGTGCATTGTAGCTGGGTACCCTGCTTCCTTGTCTTCCTTGTACGAGGTGCAATATTAAATCTTGGCATGGCTACGAGAATCTGCACAATCCATACATGTAACATTTAATAGGGTATTGTATCCATTCAATTAACCTATGAGTATTATATATCCTTCTGCAATGGTCAATCTGTGAGTAGTATACGCTAAACTAGTTAATAGAATCGATATGTGACTAGAATGGACTGTCAATACCTGAAACAATGTGCATACATTGATGGGTTGTTGATGAATGGTTGAGTCCTGGTTGATCAAGAATAGTTTTTTGATACAATTGATCAGTGTGTGCACAACGTTTCAACCCATTAGTGGATTTGAGACAATGGATCACAATCAGGAATAATTTTTTTAGATTCTAAAAGAGTGGATTTAGATCTCTGAAAATAGTTAATACAACCTAGAATTAATGGTCACTAAAATCCAATAATAACTTATCATAATTTCAATAACAAACAATTGTCAACTCATTTCTACATTATTTTTAACATTTTCATAATCCAATTCAGTAATCTGAAATGACATTAAAAATTTTAATCTGATTGTAAAGGAAATCTGATCTGCTATGCAAGCAGAGAGATGCAGGCACCCAAATCTGAACAATGATATGAATTTGAACAGATTTCAATGGTATTTGAAAACCCTTAATCACACCAATAGACTTTCTTCCAAACATAAAACAAAACTCCATTTTGTCCACGCCTACATATTTATTTAGGCACACAATAGAATGGGTCTGTGAAATGGATAGTTAATGGATACGTGAAAACCTAGATGGTTAATTGAAATGATACATGAAATAAGTGACTGTCATTACCTGAAACACTGTGCACACATTGTTGGGTTGTTGATGAATGGTTGAGTCCTGGTTGATAGATGAACAGTTTGCAGGAATAACAGTTTGATAGGGGATAAATGCACTACTTGAATGGTTGAGTCCTGGATGATAGATGATAAACACACTGCTTGAATGATAGATGAATCCAAGGAATGCAAATGGATTCAACTGTGTGAAAAGAGGTTGGTTTATAGTTTTTTTATGTTGAAAATGATTGCTTAGGGGAATTGACATGGATTGCAAGGTTAATTCTGGGAATGGGAGGTTGGGATTGATTTGGCACCAATCTAATGGCTAGAGATTTCTATTTGCATGATCCATGTGCTCTTAGTGTGTTTAATGGATGATTTGATTTTGGGCAGCTGGGAATTCGATTAATCTCTATTTTTGCTGATCCATGTGCTTTGGTTGAGATTAATGCTTGATTTGATTTTGGGCAGCAAATTCTGTTTTGCTAATTTAAGAGTTTAATGGATAAGTTGATTTTAGGATTTCGTAGAGTTTTGCTGCTCCTTTTGATTCCATAGATTTTAATGAATGATCTGTTTTTTTAGTGGGTGGGTGTCATTTATTGAGGTTGCATGTATGAGTTGTTGATTAATTCTGGACCAGATGCGGACCCAAATTTCACTTGCAGTGTGCAGGTGGTAATGGGTGATGGAACACTGCATCTTGCTATTTGATTGTTGCTTCTCCAGTTGTGGTTCATGAGGGCTGATGTGATGCCCAGGGTGTACTTAGTAGATTAAGCATGATAGGTTGTTTTGATGTTAGATTTGGTATTAATGGTAAGACAGAGTTTTTTCTCAATTGGACCTGATGGTTTGTAAAGTTGGCACTAAATGGACTGTCCAGTGTCAACTGGGGTTCTAATCAGCTATTAAATGCTTTTTGGTCTTAATATAATATATATTTATGCATAAATATGAAGTTTTATGAATTTCTTTTAATTTGGTAATGTTCAATAATTGGGTGGTTGATATAACGAGAACCATGACCACTACTGGTCCCCGCACAACATTAGGAGTCCCTCCCCTAACCCAAATAAAATACATGTTTATAATGTCATGTCTTTGTCTCTAGATGTCTTATTTGACTTCCTAGAAAATCCAATACAATGGATGTTGCAACATTATAATCCCCCTATAGATGGGAACTAAGAAGACTAGATAGTAGAGGAGGTCGAATAGATATTTTTGGAAACATTATTTATAGAAACTTACAAATATCCTTCAATTAAGTGGCATGTGTTGTAAGGTGTGTTTCTATGTCATCAAAATCACCCAAAATATGCACCTAAATTTACATGTGTTAATACAAACTTGGTCACTTCTTTGGTAGCTCTTAGACCACACACTAGCAAAATACCATGTGCAGCCAAAATCAACTTGAAATCAATATACTACATCATTAAAGGGATAATTATTCAAACATTAGCAATCTATGAGCACTAAAGGTCATAGATATTCAGTCAGAATGTCAACATATAACTAAAATATAGACTTACTATAAAACCAACATAGATCCATCTTAAACCTGGATCTATCAAGGACCGAGAGGGATCCAATTTTATGAGGTGTAATTGCTTGATAGATTTGTGTTTAAGATTGATCTATGCTTTTTGTTTTATTTTTTATTTTATAACTCAACATGGATCTTTTTAATAACTTTTTATTTGGTTTTAATTTTTTATTTTATGAGTCTACTTTTTATTTGGTTTTATTTTTTTTTTAATTTTATGAGCCGGCATGAATTTTTTAATTTCTTTTTTATTTCAGTAGCATAACATTAGGAACGTGACAACATCTCTACCATACTGAGCTATAGAGCACCTCACTACTCTCGGTGCAAAGAAATAGAGAACTAAGAGAACTTGGATCTATTTCAATATTGAATTATGAATGTTCAAAATCAACCATTTACTTTTCTTATTTTTATTTCCCATACATTTGAACCAAAAACCACAATCAATACAAGGATGTAACTATAAACAACACAAGAGAAATAGTTGCAAAGCAGCTAGTCCCTGTTTTAGGATTATGTTAAAAATTGTTTAATTTTAGAAATAGTTGCAAAGCTTAGTTTTAGTTTAGGATTATATTAAATATTTTATTTAATTAATCATTTTATTAAAAAAAATACATTGAAATTAAAAGAAAAGATTTATATAATTTTAATTATAAAAAATAAATTTGTTATCACTAAAAAAAAATAGTAAATGAAAAATATTTACTATATACTAAAATCAATTAAAAGCAATATAAGTCTCAATTACATAATTTTAACTATATAATTTAAATTTATTATTACTAATTATTAACTTAATTGCAATATAATAAAATTTATAAAACCAAATATAACTTTTATAATATTATATAACAGAGTTTAATAAAAACAATAAATTAATATTAATTTTAAAATTATAATAGGGTAAAAATAACAATTTAAAATTATTTTAGTAAATAAAAATATAATTTATTTTATGATCTCAATTAAAAAATATTGAATGATACAATGTAATATGGAGATGTTGAAGGGATGGTGATTAATTGGAATAGGGTTATAGCAATGTAGTAGGCCCACAAATTATAGCAACTAGTGTTATTGTTATGCCTTGAAGTTAAAGTAATGATAGACATAAATTGACCCCAGGTTTGTATATACACACAAGATCAATACTCGTGAAGTGTGAGGTTGGAAAAGTGGATATACATTGTAAGGGAAGGAACACTTGCTTGATCTTCTTTTAAATAAATTCCCTTGTCTTAATGAGGATGAAGTTTTATGTAATATTCACAATAAATATGTAATTTAAGCCCAAATATATTTGTGATTTTTCTAGTTTGAATGAGAGTTATTCTATGAGGTCAAATATCATCAAATATAATTTGTGTTGATTGTTATATTTACCAATATTGATAGTTAAATGAAATTTTGATTGTCCAGCGAAGAGCCACTCAATATCAAATATGATAATAATATCAAATATTGTATCAATATAAAATATTATATTTACAAATATAATATTTTTAATGTTATGGTAATTTGTTTGTTAAAAACGTAGATTATGTAGATGTTAGGGTTAATTCAGATTCATTCTTATGTAATAAAATGTCTAAAATGACACATATACATATAAGAGTTCACTAAAATGACAGGAAACAATATAGAACAACAATAAGCTAGAGAAACAACTTACTACCAATCCATAACTTCTATAAGCTAAACAATTTGCTTCACATTCATCTCATAATGTATTCTCTAAATTAACCCATAAAACATTCAAATCAAACTCTCAACCAATGAAAATTTATATCACCATTAATTGCATAAATACATCATACCATTTATGCATTACAAATTCCTTTGTCAAAGAAACATCATAGAAAAATTTACGTATACACTCAATTTGTTGGAATTGCAATGTCAATGAAAATGCCTTCCAACAAAACTTTTACTTTCTTTAAATCAAACAGGATAGGACGAACAATGAGATGCTTTTAATCATCCGTTGTTAAGCTTTATCAAAACCATCCACCTGTTAAGATTTTAGGCCGCAAGGCTCCACCGGTCATATATTTTTTACATGGGAATTACATGCAAGGATCCACCCGTCGTATATGCGAATACATAAATTTAATAAGAATTTATTTAAAAAGTTATAATTTTACTTAATAGATATTGATAGATATAAAATGATTATAGATTTTTATTTTAAAGAATTTTAGTCAATTTTAAAGTAATTTAAAGCACTTACATCTAAAAAATCAATACAAAACTGCACCTTATAAAAAAAATTTAACTCACTAGATATATTCAATTTATCGACTTATTAATAAATGTGGTACTCGGAATGAACTACTAACTATGAATGTAATTTGTCGAGAGTGGCTAGAGGCTTGTAGGAGTCTAACTTTCAAAAAATGTACACTGATTGAAAAATTATTAATTTGATTTTTGTTGTTGTTGCATTATGTATATTTAAGGATGCTCAATTTATTTTTACATTAAAAACAAGTATTTTAAATATCTAAAACTGAAAAACCATAATTTAGTAACGATATATTCAAAATATAAAAAATCTTAAAACATTTAATCTTATTATCAACGTTACATAATAACTTTTTTCTCACTTGAAAAAATGTGTTTTGTATTTTTAAAAACTTAAAATTTTATAGAAAATAAAAATTGTTTTTAAAATATATGATGTATTTGATTTATTTTAAATAATTAGAGGTATGGAGATTTTCGTTAATGGATGAAAGATGTTTAATACTTTTTATTTAAAAATTAGCATATAAAGTCGATTTTTTTAATTATTAGAATACTTAATTTTTTATATACAATTAAGTGTTAGAAAATAGTTATAAAAAGTATATTTTATATTTAAGTTTTTTCAAAATTTTAACGATTTATTATTTTAAAATTATTAACTTATACAATAAATTTATTTTTTTTATAAAAATTACATTTTAAATAATAATATTTAATTTACTTCAATATATTAAATTACATTCTAAATTAACCCATAAAGCTAATAAATATATGCATTTTATTGTTTTTTCCTTTTTAAAAATGAAACAAAATTCTATGGTTCAGGGCTATCATAAACCAAATCAGGATGTCATTCTCTTTGCCAGGTAATGGTGTTGAGTCCCAGGCCTGGAATTTGACGGCCTGTAGTACGTATTTCCTTTCGTGAAATGTATTTGACACCGAGCCACAAACTGAACACGTCAACTGCTACAGGTGTGCTAAGTTTTAAAACGTCAAATTGACATCTAAGAACTTGCATAACCCGTCACGATTTCTAAGGCAATATGTCGATGAGCTACAAGATAATGGTGGCCTAGCATAGACCTTGTCTCATCATCAATTCTAACTCAGCAAGTGTTGCACGCTCTCTCCACACTGCCATGTTGGAGGCAGCAGGAAATGTATTCTCTCTCCACACTATCAATGTAGGCCAGACATTAAAAATCCCTCTGCCGACTATCTCTACCAAGACTAGCATAGACCTAAATCCAAGGGGTTGCAAGTAATTATTGACAAGCCAGAATTGCAGGCTGAAAACCAAATTAGTTTTCTTTTTTTTTGTAAGTTAGCTATAGATCCTTATATTACCATCAGTAAATTGTACAAAGTGAAATTAGGCCTTCTCGTAAACGAGAAAACAGACCTCAAAAAGAGCAAGTATCTAAAGTTTTCAAGAAGCTAGGCCCTCTCGTCATCGAGAAAACAAACCCTCAAAAAATATCTTGTGTCTATAGTGATTATCAACAAACTGTGTAAACTAGTGTTTTTGCATAAAACATCATGGTAGGACCGATGCATACAAAGAAACCAAAATTGACATAAACAAAGTAAGAGTCCGAAAAAAACTAAATACTGGTGCTATCCTGCTGGTTCGGCTGAATAGGATGCGTTGTTGGATCTTTGGCCAGAATGATACCAAACCGGCGGGCGAACTGTTGTTGATTAAACAACACCTACTTCATGAGATCCATCATTTCATCAATTTGCATTAAAATCTCAGCTTGTGCTTCATTTATGTCAGTAAGCGCCTTCCCCAACACAAGCTTCTGGGTCCAAAGAAGGTCCAGCGTCTTCTGATAAAGGGTAGCGCGACCGTGGGTGTTTCCGGGGTCCAGGACTAGAGTCTCAAACTCATTGTGGATGTCTTCGTCAGTGGAGCACCTACGAGAAACCCAAGCGTCCTCCTCAGCATCCAGGATTTCCGCTTGGGCACCCATTAGAATATCATGCTTGAAGCATCTGGCCTTGTCGACCACACCATGCATGACTCTGAGCGGAGGAGTGGAGGAGGAACTGCCCTGAAGGACAGAGCTACGAGTGCGGGGACGCATGGTGATGGGGAGCTCCGAGTGCTTGACCAGGGGAAGCCGAGGAGCAGCCAGGGCCGAGAAGGTAAATAGAGGATCAAAAGGAGTCGGATGCAAAAACACAGAGAGGCAGCTACTGTGAGGACAATGAAAAGGAGTGAATAGTAGAACAAACCAAGGCCGCATCAGAACCTTTCTTTTAAAACCATGAACCTTGCCGACTGAAATCATGAAAAGGATAGGAGTCTGGTTGTAATGACGGAAGCTACCAGTAAGGGTAATGAATTCAGGGTGGCTGAACTCGTAGCAGGAGTAAATGGCGACCATTATGACAGGAGCTAGAGGCAGGGCGAGAGCAGGTGAGGGGACGTCTCGCATGCATAAGGAGAAACCAAGGGCGGACGGATAGTAGAGGACCTTATAACTTGACGTTGAGCTTGTGGCGGGAGGCATTTGTAATGATGTTGGTCTCGGGAGTCGGATCGGCGGGCAAGTGGTTGTTCGCATGGTCATCAGGGGACATGGATCTAGAATCAAGCGCGTGGCAAGGTGGGCTAGCTAGAAGCGAAGGTCCATGTGCCCTGTGGGTTGTCTCCTCTGTAGGCCGCACTTGCAGTGGGGGAAAAACCAAATTAGTTTTCAAATAACATAGGATATTACAATTGCCTATGTCCATGTAGCTATTTTCTCTCCACCCTAGGTGGAATCGTCTTGGTGCCTGCAAGACCTCATTCTAATTAATACTGAAATAGAGGGATACAGTATGCTTCCAATGTTTTACAAGGTTAAACCTATCTTTCACCAGTGGACAAAAGGATCGTATGTTGAAGTCCTACGAAAACACGAAGGAAAACATGCAACATCCAAAATATTTAGGAATGGAGATGTCACTCAGCCAAACAGAAAAATCCACACTATAATCGTAGGCATTCCATGTGTAGCCCAACATAAAGCATCTGCGTTTTCCATGCACTCGTACGATTCGAGTTGAAGATGACAAGGAAGAGCAAAAGGAGGATTGTGTTGATCATAATTATCTACCTTCCAACAATATCAAGTAGTCCCATTATTGTCTCCTCTATGTCCAATGATATCAAGCTCACTCGGTGACCATTAATTGACAAGCAGGATGAGAAATTCATAGCTAAATCCTTTGAACAATTGAGACTGGAGAACCATAAGTCTTTCCTGCATATTTTCTAGCAGGCAGTAAATATCTGAAATTCCAGGCCCGGTGTCAAGTATTAGTAAATGCATCACTTCAGGCCATTGATTGATTGGAGTCAGGGATTATAGTAAAAGTTCTCATCTGGGTCATATCATCTAACAAAGATGATCTCATCTGGGTCATATCAACCAATGAACATGCCACACTTAATGCATTTTATTAATTAATGATGGTTCACGTTACGTGTTTTTGTTTTTCTTTCATTTTTTCAATTTTTAATATATTTATAATTTGATAATTATTTTTCACACCAGGGGAAATTAGTCAACTCGGTGTACTTTACCAATAAAAAATTAGATAATCTAATTTATAAAAAATTAAAAAATATTTTTAATTTAAAAAAAAAAAATCATTTTAATACTATTTTTTAAAAACTTTAGTAAACATGAACCTAAAAAGTTAAAATAAAAAAAAGTCAAGGAGATATGGTGACCAACCGATCGCTATAATCCTTGTGAAGTAGGGACTAAATTACACTGTATATTATGTAGCATTCAAGTTGATTAAAAGCACCGACTACCAACTGATGTAAAAAAATTGTAAGTACAAACCTCAACCAATTTGTATTTATAAAGCTTTATACAAATATGCCTCTCTATGCCTTTACTATTTTACCGTACATCCACATGTGCCGGATTAAAAAAGAATAACAAAAGAGAGTTTTCAACAATATTATAAAAGTGAGTTAACAAAAACCCTAATCCATTGTCATGCCAAAGTTAAAATGGACACTTTTGCAAAAGACTTTTACCAAGGAAGAAATCAAAGAGGAGAGAAGGATTAAAGAACGCAATTTATAAAGGGCCCTCATAGGTTTCATACATATCTATAGAGCATAAATTTTAATTACACAATTTCATTCTTTGCATCTTGAAACAATTTTTCCCTTAATGGCTTTGTATATTCCCTTTATCATTTTTTTAATTATGCATATTTATAATACTAAAAAAAATTAACTCATTCACTTTCAATGGTGTAAACCCTAGCTTTGTTTTTCCTTCTTTTTAGTATTTTTGATTTTACAAACTCTAACTTTGTTGTTGCTTCACTTTATTTGTTTATCGTTCCTAACTCTAGTGGAAGCCATTTTGTTTTCTCACCCTTCATAATGCTATTTGTTTTTTGGGCTTTTTGTTTCTTACACTTCATAATGCTATTTGTTTTTTGGGCTTTGGTGATCTCAACAATGATTTCAATGTAAATAGTGTCATCAATGCCTTAGGGTCTACACATTATCTTAGATTTTTTATTCCAAACCCTATCTTTATCAAATTTTTATTCTACAAAACAATTTTGAATTGTGTGGTGTGCAACATACATCGATGTATCTACTATTACATGGCATGACACCAAGCAAAGCAACTCCCAAATTATTATCTTAGGATTTTGTATGAATACACATCAAGATACTTGTGTGTATTACACAAAAGGTAGCACTAATGCTCTAATGCTCTGCATATGGGAAAAGGAAATAGTGCGTTGACAACTTCCATGCTAGTTACAAGGATAAGAGCACTCAATCTTATTCTTACCAAAACAAACATATATTTTTCACATTAAAAATATAATGTAAATTAGGTTCTTTAAACAACATGCAATGTTTTTGTGCAATTCTTTACTCAATAATTTATATGGTTTTATACTTTTCTTCATTTTTCATTTTTGGATATGTATTATATTTTTTTTATGTAAATTATGCATCCCAACATGACTTATGGAGGGTTTTGGTTGCATTGCATTTTTTCGATTTAGTTTAGATGTTTTTTTTACCCATGGTTTGCATATTAAGATTGAGCAATGTTGCAAAATACCTACATATTGTATTGTAAACTATTTTGTTCATACAATAAAAAATAAGTGATGATTTAAATTGATTAGTTTTCTCAATTAAATTTTTTTAGAATAAATCTCATATACAATATTATATGACAACATTTTGTTTTTTGTTTTTTAAAACGATATGCTAGAGATTGTTTCTACAAATATATCTTCTATAAGTTGTCTTGATTCTAGCATATGGAGGTCACTTATTATGTCCTTGTAGGATATATAGTGATTGTGGGGGGGTATTAATCCATTGTACAGAATGCAAATATAAAATCCAAAGTTAGACGTCGTAAAAATCCAATTTATTTATCTAAATTTTATTTTTCTTATTTTCTATTTGTGGAATGAAGGTGACATCATCTTTGGGGATTTGCATGAGGTTTCAACTGTTAGTTTTCCACCATGATTATCGAAATGGAGTTGTCTAAAAATTCTATGATTTGGACTAGACGGGCTTTTCACTTGAATCCGAATTTTTTTTTTTGCAAAATCTTAATTTAACTGTGTGTTTTTATGGCGATTTTGATGGTAGAAATGGATTTAACACCATCAAAAACCCCTTGGGAACCCAAAATAATTTCAAAGTTTGAGAGTTGTAACCAAAAATTTTAAAAATTTGTATCGAATTTTTTCAAAATAGTACCAGAAAAATCAAATTTTTTCGTTTGAAATAGAACTTTTAGATTACACGGATTGAACTCGATGCTCCTTTGTGTTCCAGATTTGTGATCCTTGTGTCGCGTAGGAAGGACACTTAACATTGTTGTTTTTTAATCGGAATGAAACATATTATTCACAAATCAAATAATTCCTAGGCCTTAGCGGTGGACAAAGCTTAGTAGTATTAACTGTATCGTACGTGAAATCCTCCATGCCACCTTCTTCACATATGGCCTCATCCTGGAATATGCATACAATTACTGGTCCACTATTAGAAGGCCCTTGTTTTTCATCAGGTTCACGTAGTAGTTGTTGTGCATCTTCATTGGCATTCCCCAGTCATTCCACACATACTGCATTATTTTCAGGTTGGGGATTGCATCTGAGCAATTATACTTCATGTATATTTTCCACCAACAAACATAAATACGTTGCTCTATTAAGTATCTAGAATATTAGAAAAACTCATCTTTGGATAGATTTGTAAGTTAATATATTTTAGGTATGCATTAATAAGAATATACACAAGAGGTTTTGCTCAGCCAGATTGTGCCAAAGAATGACACAATTGATAATATGATTAGTGAAATTGAATCCAAGACCCTTTTTTGAACAAGTATCTGGATTAGTTATCATTAACAACACTTACATTCCTTATTGGAGTGGTAGAATCTAATCTAATTGTTATTATGGATTGGTCGAATCTAGTCTAATTGTTATTATCTATGAGCATAAAAAATCTAATCAATGGCTATAGGATGGAGTCTTGATCTTGTTGTTAGGGGTCATATCTCCTTTATGTAACCCATTGCACAAAAAACAACACTTGACATGTGAAACCAAAAAATAGGGGAAACTAAGATAAAGGCTCACCCCTTTGCCAAGACATGTGCACACTGTAATCAACACAGAGAAACGAAAACAGAGATGGACAACAAGCTACAATATTTATACAACATTCATACAATGGGAGAAAAACCAGAAGAAAAACAAAATAATTCAATTATTCATCTCTTACTACAATTCGAGAAACAACAATATATTCACATATGTACAAGAGGCATCTAGAGCCTTCATATACAAGTAGCATAGAGATGGATTCATCTGGAAGCCACTAATCATTTAATACATCAATTACGATCCTAGCTACCATTATACACATGAAGACTAAGCTGGCACTAGTAGGAGAGTTGATGTTACTTCCATCAGTTCAAAATTGCCAGAATTTAGCTTCACCAACTAGCATTCTCCCACTTGAAACTAAATGGGGGCTCTTGCTATGCTACTCCAAAAAAAAGACTTTGTCTTTCATCCAAAAAATGCACATCAAGTTACCTCTAGGCCATCCAAGTTCTACATAGCTCTTGCTTGTCTCTTGGAAGAATTTTAGTGAGCATATTAACATGATTCTTGATTGTATGAATATTTTCTAGATGTAAATGCCCTTCATCCAACACTTTCTGAATCCAATGGTACTTTAGATCAATGTGTTTGGTCTTTGAGTGACATGTTGGGTTTTTCACCAAGTGAATGGTTCTCTGACTATCACAATACAACACATACTTGTCTTGTGTTATTCCCGTCTCTCCTAGGAATCACTACATCCACACAATATCTTTGCAAACCTCTAAAGCAATTATGTATTCTGCATCAGTTGTGAAGAGATACACTACCCTATGTAGCCTAGATACCCAGGACATTGTTGCACCTGCAAATGTATACAAATAACCAATGGTAGAATATCTAGTGTCCACATCTCCAACCATATTTGCATCTATAAAACCTTCAAGCACAATATCATTATCACCAAAACATAAACAACAATGATTAGTTCCCTTGAGATACTTGAAAATCTACTTTAGTGCGTTCCCTTATTGTTTGCTCAGATTGGAAAGGAACCTGCTCACTACTCCCACTGAATGTGCAATGTATGGTTATGTACATACCATGGCAGACATCAAGCTGCCAATTGTTGAAGCATAAGGAATCTTACTCATTTCCTTTTTCTCCTTGTCATGACAAGGACACAAATCAGCACTTAATTCGAAGTGGGCTAAAGAGTTGTACCAACTGGCTTGGCATCCCTCATATTGAAGCTATTAAGCACCTTCTCAATATATTTTTCTTGTGATAACCACAACTTTTTGTTCTTTCTATCATGCATGATCCTCGTGCCCAATATTTGTTATGTTGGACCCAAATCCTTCTTCAACGTATTAATCATGTTCTTATCATGTCCAACAATTATCATGCCATCCACATATATAAGCAATAATATAATGTACCTTTCCTAGTCATACCTCTTGATTTAAACACAGTGGTCAACTTCCAACCTACTAAAACCACGATCCAACATAAATGAATCAAATTTCTAATACCATTGGTGAGCTTCCTGTTTAAACCCATATAGGCTCTTCTTCAACCTACAAACCAAGTTCTCTTTAACTTTTATTTTGAATCCTTTCGGTTGCTCCATATAAACCTCCTCCACCAATTCTCCATAAATGAAGGTTGTCTTTACATATAATTGTTCACACTCCAAGTTTAAAGCATCAACAAGACCAAGAATAACTCTAATGGATGGCATCTGAACAACAAGTGAAAAAGTTTCAGTAAAGTCAATACCTTCTTTTTGGGCAAATGGCTTTAGCACCAACCTTTCCTTCTTCCCTTCACCCTCATGCTTAATCTTGTATACCCATTTGTTTTGTATAGCTTTTCTTCCTTTTGGAAGCTTTACTAACTCCTAAGGTTTTTTTCCCAACAAGGAGTGTATTTATTCCTGTATAGATTTCTTCAATTTTTTTTGGTGCTCAACATCACAAGCCTCCTGAAAAAAATTAGACTCACCTTAAAGAGTTAAAAAGATATAGTTTGAGGGTGGATACCTTTGTGAGGGCTTATGAGGCCTAGTAGACTTGCGAACCAACTGTGGTGGTGTGTTTTCTGGTTGAACCTCTTGTAATGGTTGCTACAATGTTTCTTATTTTTTTCGTCCATCATTTTCACTTGTTGACCCTCATTTTTTGCTTACTATCCATCCTTTTCTTGAATTGGTTGTCCATTTTATTTCAATGGTGGGATATATTCTTGTTGTTCAACAAACTTGTCAGCAACTTTCTTGACCTTCATATCACTTGTAAACGTATTAAACATCTCTAACTTATTAAATATGGCATCCATGCTTCTAATAACTTTGTGTTTAACCAGATCCCATAGATGATAACCAAACTCACCATTTGCATATCCCAGAAAAATACATTTCATAGATTTATTTTCTAACTTAGTTCTATGCTCTTTAGAAATATGCACAAATGCTTCACATCCAAAAAAATTTAGGTGAGAATAGTTTACCTTCTTACTGGTCCAAACTTCTTCAAGAATGCCATTGTCCAAGGCTGTAGTGGGTGATCTGATTGATGAGGTAACAAGTTGTCCTTATTGCTTCTACCCAAAAATGCTTTTCCAACCCAAAATTTGACAACATACTCCTCACTTTCTCCATGATAATGTGATTCATTCTTTATGCAATACCATTCTATCGAGGAGTACTAGGGACAATCTTCTCATGCTTTATGCCAAGCCTATTACACTAATCCTTGAATGCTTTGGAGTACTACTCTCCATCGTTATCTATCTCCAAGCACTTTAGCACTTTGTTAGTCTCTCTTTCAACACCAATATGAAAAGTTTGAAATATCTCAAATACCTCATCCTTTCCTTTCATGGGGTAGGCCCAAACCTTCCTAGATGCATCATCTATGAATGTGAAAATATGAGGCTCCTCCTAGAGACTTAACATTGATTGGCCCAAACACATTGAAGTGCACAAATTATAATAGAATTGTTTTCTTTTCATGGCCTCCTCTCATAAATGAAACTCTTTGTTGCCTACCATATATACAATGCTCACAAAGGTCAAGTTCATAGGATTTTGAACATGGAAGCATATTATTTTCCAACAAGGATTTTTAGTCCCTTCCCACTCATGTGACCCAAGTTCTTATGCCATAAATCTAGTGAGTTTCCTTCTTTTGCAACATCAACCGCATCTTATTTTATTGTTGTTTCTCTTAATCTATACAATGTTCTTGTCTTGGGTCCTCTAACCATGACCAGTGCACCTTTACTAATTTTCCAACCACCTTTTCCAAATCTTATGGAGAAGCCTTCATCATCTAATTGTCCCAAATAGATCAGGCTCATGCACATCTTTGGAACGTGCATAAATTGTTTCAACAATCTATATCTTGTCCATCCTTTGTTTGGAATCGAACATCTCCCACTCCAACAATGTTACAAAAATGATTGTTTCCCAAATGTACTCTACCATAATCATCGGTTTCATATGCAAAAAAATTGTTTTTGCATGGAATTACATGATGAGATGCCCCTGAGTCAAGTATCCAATCAATACTATCACTAGAAGTATATAAGCATGCATATTCCATTGAAGCAACAACTACAACATCACCATCTGAAACTACAACAATGGTATCACCTTCATTTGTGTTGGCTAATTTTTGACTTGTGCCGATCGATTTTTCTCCTTTGTTCTCTCTTCTAGACCCAACACTCTCTTTTCATGTGTCATGGTTTTCCACAATGAAAGCAAGTAAGTCTGTCTCTTCTTGATTTTGATTTTCCCCTTAACTTTGAATGCTCATTTCTATTTCGATCGAATTTTCTTCCACGATCAACTAGGGTTAGAGCTTCTTCTCCCTGGTTTTCGGTAACTAATTTACGTCACATCTCTTCATTCATTAAACTGTTGCTAATATCATTAAACTGCAGGGTCCCTGCAGGTGTTAAAGTGCTTATGGATACTATCAAATTCTCCCAATTGTCTGGCATGGAACACATGAGTAGGATGGATCTAATTTCATCTAACAAAGACATGCTAACTAATAATTATATTAAATTAATTTAAGTTCTCTGCAATTGAAGAACCCTCCTTCGTCTTGAGGTTATACAACTTCTTCATCTAGAAAACTTTCTTTGATGTTGTGTTTTTTCGCATACAAATCATGTAATTTCTTCCACAGAGTTTATATTATCTTCTTTCCAGCCACATTGAAGTAGACATTCTTTGCTACGTACTGCCCAATCGTAACAATGGTTTTCCTATCTAATTTATTCCATTCTTCAACATTCATCAATGGGGTTTTATTTGTCACTCCTTCAATTGGTAAATACCAGTCCTTTAAAATTAATATATCCTCCATCTATGATTTACATAGGGTGAAATTGGCCCCATTCAATTTCTCCATGTCGCTCATTGATGTTGTCTCCATGCTACTTTGAATGAAAGTTCCCCCAAAACAAAATTGACAACCCCATCCCACGCCAATAACAACCAAGTGCTGTGATAGACCCATCTCATGCCAATAACATATCCGTGGAGCTCTGATACCAGTTATTAGGGACTAGATATCCTTTATGTAACCTTCTATAACACAACAAAAATGACACTTGACAAGGGAAACTGAGATAAAGACTCACCCCTTTACCAAGACAAATGTGCAATGTAATCGACACAGTGAGAAGAAAATAAAGATGGAAAGTGAGATACAATTTTCATATAGCATTCATACATCAGATAAAAACTAGAAGAAAAACAAAATAATTCAAGTATTCATCTCTTACTACAATATGTGAAAAAAAACAATACATTTACATATGTAGAAGATGCGGCGGCATCTAGGGCCTTCAGATACAAGCAACATAGAGGTGGATTCATATGGAAGCCACTGAGCATTTAATACATCAATTACGATCCTAACTAGCAACATACACATGAAGAAAGCTAGTTGTCCCTAGCAAGAGAGCTGACGTTACTTCCAACGGTACAAAATCGCCGAAATTTAGCTTCATCAACTAACACTTGTGAGCATCTTGTACACGACATTTTATCTTTGATTAAAACTTTTTATTGGAAAATAAATCTTTCACATCTCTATGCATCAAGTATTCATTGGCATACAAGCATAAACAATTTTATTAAACATTAAGTGAGAACGTTTAAGTATAAATTTCATTTAATAAATCAAGTTATTACAAAGCCTAGTGGGTTAGTTCAAATGGTTGAGAGCTATGATTTGTAAGCAAAAGGTTTTGGGGTCAAATCCCTGCGTAGCTATGCATAGATATATAAGGGCCTCACTTGATGTCCCCATCGGGGTTAGGTTTTGTATCAGAACCAACAAGGCAAGACCCCTTTGAGTGGCCCCCCTGTGAATTCTTCTCATGAAAATAGCAATTCCTCTCCAAAATTGTGAACTACATTGAAAAACAAAAATCAAGTTATTAAAGAGTTAAAAGACATATGTGCTATGTTGATAAAATCCAAAGGTTTGGAATATCATTTCACATGCTGAACATGGGTATAAATTTTACATGTTTTAGAGAATCAAATGTTCAGCTTTAGGAAGTTTTTGCAATCGTGGTGTATCAACGAAAAATGACACGTATTGCAATTTTCAATCCAATAACCACTATTGTCACAACAACGTTACACCTTATCATTCATCACATGTACCTTCTTATGGGAATGTAAGCAAATAATACATGTAATAGCATAGGTTATTGATCTTTTTGTTTTCGACGATTAATAATGTATTAAATAAATAAAACTTCTCAAAGGGAAAGAGTTCAATATTACCCACTTTAAGAATTTAAAAAAGAGTTATATCTTACCCACTTTAAGATTACAAATAATGTCGATTGCTTTATAATAAAAATTAATTATAAGATAAATACATGTAGTTTTTGTTGTTGGGATTATATTTTTTTTCACACCGAGAGAAACAAGGTGCTCTACAACCCAGTATGGAGGAGATGTTGTAACGTTTGTTACTAACAAAATAATTTAAAAAATTCATGTCGGCTCATAAAATAAAAAATTATGGAAAGTATTTTAAAAAAATCCATGTTGATTTATTAAAAAATAGATGTTCGTTTATAAAATATTCTGAAAAGTAATTAAAAAATAGATGTTCGTTTATAAAATAAAAACTTAAAACTTAAACCCAGATCTATCAATCAAGAGAGATCAAATTTCTTGAGTTTAAATTTAAAAAAAGAAATACACCCCAAGAAATTGGATCCCTCTTGGTGCTTGATAGATACGGGTTTAAGATGGATCTATGCTGGTTTTAGTAAAAATCATTGATAACCATTATTTTATAGTTATCTGTTTGTTTCGGAATTAGATTTTTTAATGACCATGATTTTATAGTTAAAGGTATTACAAATGTGATGGCAACATTTTTCATAGATTATTATGTACCATTTTAGAAAGAGACATCATAAACCCCTAGCACCACTGGCTTTAGCTCGAATCTCTGATAAGATTTGACTTTGGAATTCTTTTTCTAATAGAATTTAGAGTTAAATTGATGGCATAATATTGTCCATTGTACCAGTCTATCATTAGCTTGGAGTTATCACCACCTGCAAGTCCCTTGAACATTGATCTTTGTTATTCATTCCTTGCTCAACACCATATCGGTATTGAAAATTATGAAGTGTTGTGTAACTACTTATTATGGTTTGGTATATATTATTGTTGAATATTATGGGGACATTGTGTAGTTATAAATAAATTTGGCTATTTAATGGAATGTAACTATCAATTTGATTTTTTTTTAAAACATAAATAGTGGAATTTATAATTATCTTATAGAGTTTAGGAGTTTTCTTTTTATCTCTCCTTCACAAGTTTGAATTCAAGATGATTAATTTTAAGTAGTTCCTTAAATTATAACTAGATTTTGCCCCTTGAGGGGCAAAAATGAACGCCGGTAGGAAAAGAGGAAAGTTAGAAGGAACAAAAACATAGGCACAGGCAGCGAAGGATACTGGTAGGAAAAGAGCAAAGTTTGTAACAATCTCAGATTACAAAGACATAAGCACTCAACCCATAACAAAAAATAATGTTAAGTTCATCAACACAGTGAGCCAACTACAATTGTTTTTCTCACAATCTCTGTAGTAGTAATCTCAACACTATAGATTACTACTATACCTGGAATATATAAGCAATTTGAAAAAATATTTCTGCAATAATATTGTTGACTCAAACCCCGTCGAAAGGGGTTCCACTCACTGTCGACATCCAAACCACCGCGATCTCCCTGAGCACTGGCCCAGACAGGTTTTACCCCGTCCAGCAACACCTGCGGAGCAGATGAGGTCTCACCCGAGATGTTTAAGGGAGAATTGATGGAACCATATTTCCACCGAATGAAGGAGGATCGTTGCAGCTTAACTACTTAACTTATTGCAATATTTCAGAAATAGATCTATGCATTTAACCCAAACATCATTTGTATTCATAGCATCATTCAACATTCATCATTGCAGCAAATATAACAGTAAAGCATTAATTGCAGCAAGAAAGCATAGCATCATTCATATATTTCAACATGCATTACAAAAGAGACATAGGGA
Source organism: Larix kaempferi (assembly GCA_027924585.1). Classification (NCBI taxonomy): domain Eukaryota; kingdom Viridiplantae; phylum Streptophyta; class Pinopsida; order Pinales; family Pinaceae; genus Larix; species Larix kaempferi. The sequence goes on along the minus strand of BSBM01000343.1, from coordinate 10,566,254 downwards.
TTCTGCAAAATAGCTCTGTCATATCATATTAACCCCGCAAAAACCTAGATACAACATCTCCGCAAAAATACAGATCTCGCAGATATCTCGTAATCTCGGATACACAGTCCAAAGACGCATCAATCCAAGATGATTCAACACATACAACTCTATGACTATATATAGGCTTCCTCCTTTACATTGCTTGTCCACTTACTAACAACTTCCTAACCGACACTTCGAACAAATGACCCAAAATCTAACTGACATGGTCCAAATGACCCAAAAACCTGCATACCATGGTACATTTGACCCAAAAATACAAAAAATACCATCATCTGCACTCCATCTTTCGCCTTTCGTGGTATCGCAACACTTGCGGTGCTGCGAGACTGACCCATCCTAACCGCCTGCCAACAGCCCCCCAACACAATCTTGTGGCTCGCCCTCGAGCCACGTCAGCAAGACATGGTGTACTCGGTGATCTTGACCCTGAAATCCTCGTATTGCTACTCGACGGTCGTCACCTGCTCCCTTGCCGCCATAGTCATCGCCTGACTGTCGATCACATCATGGGAAGATGGATGCTCAGTTAGCTTTGTGCAACTTGTTGACGACCTTCCTGTACTTCCTGGAGGACTTCACCAGCTTTTGTCATGAACTGATCGCCAACTTCTTGGAACTCCTCCAGCTACGCAGCGCGCTTATTCCGTCGCTCGTCGGCCTTGCTGACACGCTGCTACAACTCTTTTAAATCCACGGACTTGGCGACCTGCTCCATTGGTGGCATTGTGTGCATCGTTATCTTTAGTGTTGCCAACTACCCCTCTGCCTCCTATCGAAACTTGGTCAATTGTTCAATCTGCTCATCCTGAACAATTTAGCCCCAAAACTGTACGGTGTCGACTGTGATTTGCGTTGCTGTTGTTTCCAACTCCGCCATCTGCGTTGCTACTTCCTCAATAGCCCGTTTGTGGTCATCCACCTATGCTTTTGGTGTACCAGGGTCTACCAGGGCTGTTAGCTTTTGATTATCATGCCACAACTGGTCAATGACAGCCCAAGTCACTACATGCATTGAATCACATCCAATTCTGCGGTGGGCTCTGACACATGGTGACAAGCCTCAGTAATGGTCGTCTCTATCTACACATTGAGATCCCACAAGGTGGCCTTCTCCATAATAAGGTGATCATGTTCTTGCTTCAACTCTTCTATCACTCAAGCCTTCTCAGCTCGTTCTTTCTTGATGTCCTCTTCCAACTCATCCACAGCATGTCGCGCTGTAGCAGCCCTTCCTGTTAACTCTGCGACCTCTTCCTTTGCAGCTGCCTCGCTCTCCTGCAAACGCAGACACTTACCACTAAGCTCGTGCATCTTGTCGGTCATCTCCCGGCTGGAAACCACCTGTATAGTTATCTATGCCTTCGCGGGTAGCGCATTGACATTGATGGTCACTTTCTCTATCGACTGTAGCAAGGCTTTCAAAGCCTCATCGTCAGTTACAATCGTAGTCGAGGGAATATCAATATTCCTGACCCGCGGCTCAGTGTTGATTGTGCCAACTAGCTACGTCGATGCTTCTTCGGGTGCCTTTCTTGAAACCATATCGCACAAGGAATCCAGACGAGCAGTGAGCGCATGGAAACCTTCATCTGTCTTCACCACCATCATTTTAGCCCCTGCAGTGGATGCATTAGTGATTGCTAGTATTAATCGACCCAACTGCGCTTCCGACGATAGGGAAATCCCACTAATTGTTGCATGATCCTGGTGTCCTTTTGTTTTTCCTTCCTCAATGTACCGGTAAATTTCATCATCTGTCGATGTCCTTGTCGATTCTTGATCTGAGTCATGGTGACTCTATGGGTCCTTCACCAATAGGCGATCGTCGAGGCCTATCGCTGGTACTCCAGCGTCAATCTCTGCCAACCCTACGGGTTCTCACCATTCATTCGACCAATCATTCACAATAGCATCCAGCTCTTCCGTCGTCACCTTATAAGGGGTCAACAACTACTGCTTGGCTGGATCGTGTCTAGCTTGCACATAAATAGCGTGCGGCCGAATCACAAACACCATAATAGGCTTATACTTTGCTGCGGTTTCCTCAGATAACTAAGGCACCTTTGTTGCTGCATCATAGAGCATCTCCCAATAAAGCCAAAACTGCAATGCACAGTCCTGAAGTCGCTCTTGCTCGCGTACCCACCACAAGTTTTGATATCACACGCCCAGACGCTCTTTCGTAGCCGCAACCTCCATACCTTGGTAAGTGTTGGGCTCCTTCTAGGAAACAAGTGCGATCAAAATTAAAAGCCATCTATACGTGAAGGAGCCCTTCCCAGCTTGGACAGTGATGGCATCCTCTGACAACTGGTTCAGCAAAAACAAGGACCAATTCATCTGGACGCCTGTCGCGCATTGCTATGCACATGCCACGATCCCCGAATTGCACTGATTAGGTCGACCGCCCTGGACCACTTTGCAGGATAATATATTTGCACCGGTGAGGACCGCCTTATCGTTGATACTGCTAGTGCGATAACCGCGGCCATCCCATTCCAAGCCATAGCGCTTAACCAACTACGCCGCCCTCTTTTTGTCGTTCTCCTTCCCTTGGAAGTATTGTGACAGGTCTACACCATCTTTGGGAAACCCAGTAATGCCCGCAATTAGATCGACAGTGACCGGAATCGCTCTGTCCAACCACAATGTACCATCGTGGAAGCAGGCCAGCAGCTACTTCACGCAAGCGTTAACCTCCAGAAGTCACCCAAAATGCGGCATGTTAATAAGCCCCAAAAATCCGGCCTGGTTCAACCCCTGTGCCCAGTCTTGCGGAATCGACGTCGCGGTGAGTTGTGACCCTGGCACATAGGGACCCGACGTAATTTCTAGATAGGCCACTATATTGTGGGAATGTAATTTATGCCGATGCTCAGGGAGATCGCGGTGGTTTGGATGTCGACAGTGAGTGGAACCCCTGTTGACTGGGTTTGAGTCAACAAATGGTTTCGTTGTAGTCTAGTTGGTCAGGATACTCGGCTCTCACCCGAGAGACCCAGGTTCAGGTCCTGGCAACGGAACCATTTATTGACTCAAGCCGAGTCGAAAGGGATTCCACTCACTGTCGACATCCAAACCACCGCGATCTCCCTGAGCACCGGCCCAGACAGGTTTTACCCCGTCTAGCAACACCTGCAGAGTAGATGAGGTCTCACCCGAGATGTTCAAGGGAGAATTGACAGAACCATGTTTCCACCGAATGAAGGAGGATGGTTGCGGCTTAGCTACTTAACTTATTGCAATATTTCAAAAATAGATCTATGCATTTAACCTAGACATCATTTGTATTCATAGCATCATTCAACATTCATCATCGCAGCAAATATAACAGTAAAGCATTAATTGCAGCAAGAAAGCATAGCATCATTCATATATTGCAACATACATTACAAAAGAGACATAGGGATTTTGCAAAACAACTTTGTCATATCATATTAACCCCGCAAAAACCCAGATACAACATCTCCGCAAAAATACAGATCTCGCAGATATCTCATGATCTCAGATACACAGTCCAAAGACGCATCAATCCAAGATGATTCAACACATACAACTCTATGACTATATATAGGCTTCCGCATTTACATTGCTTGTCCACTTACTAACAACTTCCTAACCGACACTTCGAACAAAGGACCCAAAATCTAACTGACATGGTCCAAATGACCCAAAAACCCGCAAACTGCGGTACATTTGACCCAAAAATACAAAAAATACCATCATCTGTGCTCCATCTTTCGCCTTTCATGGTATCGCAGCACTTGCGGTGCTGCGAGACTGACCCATCCTAACCACCTGCCAACAAATATCAATGAAAACAATTATTATAATAGCTCCTAAACTGCACAAACTACTTGTTCTTCATTATGCTTGCTTCAAGAATGGAAGATACAGTGGGAAACCCAAATATGTTTCTTTCTTCTCATTGAGGATTTCAAGTCCATAATAAAAACTTTACATCCTTCTCAACCATGTAAAGGAGAACAGACCTATCACTACATGAACTAATCTTCTGAAAATTACTAATAAACCAAGGAAAGTAACTGGTTATCAATGACTCTCACCACATCAAGGATTCACACGTCTTCTGACAATATAGATAGTTCACAACAAAGCACAATAAAAATGCAAACTTACAACACAATAGGAGTGGTGAATCTTCGTTATGCTTGCTTCAAGAATGGAATATACAGTGGGAAACCCATATATGTTTCTTTCTTCTCATTGAGGATTTCAAGTCCACAATAAAAACTTTACATGCTTCTCAACCATGTAAAGGTGAACAAACCTGTCACTATATGAATTAATCTTATGAAAATCACTAATAAACCAAGGAAAGTAACTGGTTATCAATGACTCTCCCCGCATCAAGGATTCACATGTCTTCTGACAATATAGATAGTTCACAACAAAGCACATAAAATGCAGACTTACAACACAATAAGAGTGGTCGTAGCTCTCAATATAAAGGTTGTATTTATTCAACGTGGATGTAGATGAGGAGAGGTCGCTTTGCTTGGCTACTTTGTTTTATGAATGTAAAAGAGAGTACACAGTTTACAAATAAGCTGAGATTAATATTTATATCACTACTGCTTGGGATAATCCATTATGAGCTTAGCTTGAAAAGCCATTGCCAACAAGGAAACTAAAGAGCATTGAACTAAAAAGGTAGTAAAATATAGCACTGTTACAAAAATATGAACAAGCATTTAGGTTTTTTAGAGACAAGGAATCCCAATAATATCCATTGAAAAGTACACATTACATATAAACATTTCTGCAATAGTTTCTCAAGAAGGGAAATTTGTTTTCATTGAAAAAGAAGAATAGATGAACAACAAAAAGGGTTGGTTCACCACAATATAGCCTTGGAAGAGTTTGTTATCTGTTGAAATTGCAAAAATGAGAATAGTAGGCAAAGTTTTCATTTGAGTGTTGTACATATGAGAAGATACAAATGATATTTACAATTAAAATTAGTTGGACGCTTCTAAATTGGAAATATAGTCTGCCCATGCAGTAGCTTCTTCAGTTATGATATTATATTTTCCTACAGGATATGTGCGCGCGTGTGTGCACACAACCTCATCAATACCTAACCACCGAGTTCTAAACAAGGAGTGGTCTTGAATTAGTTATATTATTGTCAGAAACTATATGAACCATAATGAACTTATACAACTTTAAGAAAAGCCATCTCAATGAACAATTAAGATATAATTAAGAAAACACATATGCTAAGGTTATATCCCAAACTACTCCAACATGTTTTCAAAACCCCAAAAGGAGTGTGATTTCATAGCCACCTATTTTTTGGATGATGTAGTTGCTTTTATTTTGTATTTTTTTCTTGTTTTGAGGATGATACAACGTATTGAAAAATTTGATCCTCTACACCTTCATATTTTGCTATTGCATACTTGGTTTCTTTCACCACTACTATATTGTGGCTTTTCAATGTGCTTTTTTCGCATCCTCTTTTGTATAAATTGGAAATGCACAACTTTTTTTGGACAGATCTTGAAATATCAAATTCGCAACTGTTACTTTAATTTAACACACTTCTTGCATCTATTTTGCATCTTAGAGCATCTTGTTTTGTGTCAATTTCTTTATTCTAGTGTCCATTATTGTATGTTCTTGCATCCTTTATTATGTCTATGTGATGTCATTTTTGTGTCCTTATTTTTCTAGTTTTGCTTTGGGATAGGGCATCGGGGTTAAGAGTTAGGATTAGTGGTTGATAGGTTAGGTAGGTCAAGTGGGTTAGGGGGTTAGGTTTGTGTTCTAAGTGGAGTATGTATGTTAGGTAGGTTAGGTAAGTTAGTATGATAAGTAGGATAATTGGGTTCGTGGGTTATCTAGCTTAGGTCAATTAGCTTTTGGTAGCTTATGCCATAGTAGATTATGTGGGTTATGTGGGTTATGTGGGTTACGTGGTTAGATATATTAGTGGGTTAAGAATATAGGTTACATGGGGTATGGGTTAGTAGGTTAGGTTGGTTAGTGGGTTGGAAGGTTAGGTAGGTTACTTGGGTACATTAGGGTTTATTTAGCTTAGATAGGGTACTACATTATATGGGTTAGGTATGTTACATTCGTTAGGTATTGGGTTAGTGGTGAAGGTCATGTATTAGGTGGGTGAAGGGGTTAGTTGGGTTAGGTAGTTGTTGAGACCTCAATTACCCCTAAGTCACCTGGCTCGGGGATCCACCCCACTTAAAAAACAAAATTATGTCAAGGTTTGTCCTTGAATGGGATTTGCATGTCATGTTCAATGATGTTTTCTTGTTTTGGGGTTTGATTCACTAATGAGATTACTAATGAATTGGTTTTTCCCTCGTGCTTCCGAGTGCAGTACCTTTGGTTCTTTATATTAAGTTGTCATGACTTGTTTATTGTTTTCCCTAAGTTGGTTTTAGCTTTTGCATTTCTTGGATATGATGTTGTGTGATAGTCCTTTGGTTTCCCTCCTCGCTTATGGGTTGATTCTTGGTTTCACATGTTTTAATAACAAAACACATATCATGTCTACATGCTACTCTCATGAAATTGTCATAGAGAAGTCAATCTTTCCCCTAGCAACTAATGAGTATTCAACACAATTGAAATGCAATGAGATGCATAAAACAAGCATATTAAAAGTTGCACCTCAATATTTATTGACTTTAGGGTTGGAATACCAAATGAGAAGTATAGTAAGGTAACAACTTAATACATGTAGTAATGTTGCAGGAAAATTAGGACCAAGAACATTTTCATGTCATCTCATGGCTTGTACAAGGCTATTCAAAGTGTCTTTAACTCTCTTGTGATTCACCATTTTTCAATGCTTTGTTTTTTACAAGGTTATAAATAAATTATGAATTTCTTTACAAGTTGAGTAATGCTTGAAGGAAGATGTTGATTAGTCTACTTAACACTTATGATATTAAATGTTATATCTTTGGTACTTTGCTTCAAGCTATCCTGAGTTGATTTTGGTCTTGTTCTAATTTCATTTTTGTTGTTTCTTGGTTGACAATGACGATCTAATAACATTGCAGATGGATTAATCCTCCTTACACTCATGAACACAAGGTTTATTAATGATTTACATTGATATAAGCATGACATATTTTAAGTTGAACTTTGATTGCATTCTCTCGCTTCTTGCATGAGAATGATAATTTATGGATTTTACACTCTTGTTTTATGGAATAATTATTGATTTATAGCTTATGCAAGTGAATGGTTTTAGCACCTTTTGAAATCCATATTAGTGTGTAGGTTGTTTAAGCCTTAATCATGGGATTCACAATGTGGAGGCAAGCTTGTTGCTTTCAAACAAAGAACATTCATCAAAATCAAGAGGATGGATGCCAGATTAGTTAGAAGAAATGTACAAAGTGGCACATACACGATTCTCATGGACTGAATTTTTCTTTGGTCTCTCAAATGTTAGCTTTTGATACTTTACATCAAGACTCTCATTAATTGCTCAATTCCATTTGATTGCAAATCTTTTTATGATGATTTTGTTGTAATTAAATTTTGCATGTTTATGTTTTAATATCATCTACTTGCATGTCCTTGTTTTTGCATAAGATTACCCTTGACCTCATTTGCACATTGGATTGATTATTGGCTTATGTGATATCATGGATTGACATGCTTCAATGCTTACTTTGTGTAGGTCTCTAGACCTCATCTCCATGGGAATATTAATGAAAAGAAAACCACCATGGTAACCCTTCAACAAATAGCATGAGAGGTCAATATAAACAAGTGAGTGACATATGCACATGCAAATGGAACAGTGCTATGAGGTGCAAGGGAGAGACAAGTAGTGTATCGTAGCATATGGAAATACCATTACGCTACATCTATTAAAGAAAAATCATCACTAGGAAACCCACAATACATATCAATGGTGTTGGAAACACAATGACAAGAATGACATGAGTGGCACATAAAATGGTAAAATGAAGGAAATTGTTGAGACCAAGAACATGAGTATGGTTTCTAGCCTTTTCTACACTTATTATACTATGTTCTTGTCATTGGAAATCTCTCTATTGAGTTTCATGGTGGAGCAGAGGTTTTGGCCATATTTTCCACATATGTGCATTTGGATCTCGAAGGTCATCTTCATGGTTTAAAATCAATGGTTTGTGTGAGGATATGAGTAAATTTAATTACCTAAATTAAAAAAATGTATAATGGGAATGAAGATTCCACAAAGACACTCCAATTATGGAAAACTAACAAGGAGAAAGAGGTCTATAACGACCTCTTAGGGCCTTTGTGCAATTTTTTTTGTGTCTAACCAAAGTGAGTTTTTAAATTCTAGAAGAGGTCATTCTTACATTTTCTGACCCCGAATGAATGCTCATTAGCCAAGTATGGAGCCATTGACATCTTTGGAGGAGTTGTGGGCAGACGAGTGTGTGAAATTGAAGAGCATACGTGGCTTGGAGCACGCAACAAATGTTGCTAGGAGAAGCATACATGTGAAGCTGAAGAGCATACGTGTGAAGCTCAAGATCTACCAGCAGTGACAAATGCAGGACCAGTACCGCGAAGTGAAGGTGGAAAATATAATTCCTTACTCGTCTATTCAGAACAACGAATTTCGCCTTCCGAGTCTCCAAACCAATAGAAAACCTGGAAGCCAGAATTTGGACAAAATTTTGTGTATTCAAATATCAGAGGAATTGTTGTGCGCTGACTCTGTGTTTGATGCCAAAATCCAATGGCTCCAATGGTTCCAATGGCATGTCGGAGCTTCTGTTTAGTATAACTGATCTGGCATGCCGAGAATTTACAGAATCACATCGTGGTAATGAAGCATTTTCAGACTATTTACAGGTAACGTTAGTTCAGGAAATTTATGTTTCCATTAATAAATTCTTTTGTCGACACTAAAAAACGAGAATCAGGAACTCGTAGAGTCGTAAAGCTTAAATCATTGATCATTAGTATTTATTTTCATTTACTGCAAAGAGAATTTCTGTTTTTTTTACTAGAACATACCATCGCTAGAATTTAGTTGAGCCATTAGGATCAGGAAGAGGGCCTAGGGCCCAGGGAGAGGGGCTGGCTGGCAGGCGGGGAGGTGGTGGCTGGAAGAGGATGAGCGCAGAACGAGAGGAGGGAAGGAGCAGCGGGGAGCAGGCGTGGTGTGGTGAGGAGGAAGGAGAGGGAGGGGGTGTGAGGTGCAGGCGTGGCATGGGAGGAGGGGAGATGCGCAGTGGTGAAGGTGAGGAGGAAAATGACGTGGAAGCGCGAGCAGGGAGGAGGTGGAAGGGATGCGGGGGAGAGGATGTGGTTGTGTAGGTGGAGAGGAGTAGAGGGGGACGTGGTGGAGACAGGGAGGAGCAGGAGAAGGATCGACAAGAGGGATGAGGAGCAGGCGGCGCGGATGAAGTGGGAGAGCGAGGACGAGTAGGGAGGAGGTGTGAAAGGAGGGTAGGGATGCGTGCGCGAGTAGGTGGGAGTGGAGGTGTGGAGGGAATGTCAAGACAGAGAGGTAGGGGTGCGGGAGGAGTTGGAGGAAGGGAGAGTCAAGGGAGTCACGGGGGAGAGGGCTGGAGTGTAGGTCTCAAGGAGGAGGGCATGGGGAGATAAATAGCGTATGGAGATGGGGCAGGTGTTAAGGAGGAGCGGAAGCAGGTAGGAGGTTGATTGGTTGCGTGAAGGGGGAACAGAGTAGGTGGGCATGGGGTTGAAGAGATGGTTGAGTGAGGAGGGAGTGAAGAGGGGGGATTGCAGATGGGAGTGAGTAGGAATGGATGAGTGGCGCAACAGGGAGGGCAGAGATGTGTGGGTGTGGAGGAGTGCAGCAGAAGAAAGCAGGCATGGAGAAGCCATCCACGTGGAAGCATTCCATTCGCTCTATGAGCGAGGAATCTAGCCGGTGTGGATGGTTATACTTCTCTGTGGTGAAACGCCTATGGCGTAAATATTAATATATCCATGTTTTGGATGTGTGCATTCCTCTAAATCTAAAAAGAATTTAAAAGCTAATACAATTTAAAATATATGGAAATAAGACATCATATTGCAAACATGTTATGAAATACTTTTTTTTTTTGCATGGTTGCTACTCAAGTTGAAAATTCTTCTGTAAGATTAATTAAAACATGATGATTCTATTAGGTTTTTCTTAGATATGTTATTTGATTGTTTTGACAAAAAATAAAAGTTATCAAAATCTCATTATCAAGTATCTTATTTTAATTTATTTAAAAACATTGAAAATAAACAATTGTATCGCTGAAACACCAGAAACGATAACATCCTGATGACAAGCTATCATGTAATGTACCTAGGGAGGATAATATGGGGTACCTAAAATCAAAATTTTGTTTAAAGTAGTTTTTTAGCTTTCATGCACTATGGCGAAAGTTAGGAATATTTTTTTTGCAAAATTTTAGAAGAGCAAGCAACTACTATTAATACAAAGAGAGAAAAAATATGGTGATTCTTGGAAACTAAAATTTACGCCACTTAAATTGAGAAATCTATAGAGTACATGCAAGCATGTCTACTCAAAGATCATAATCTACCACTGGGGAATGTTCACTCTCTATGCTAAATCATAGTAGCCACCATCCTTTCATCTCACGGTAAAGGTCTTGGAAACCTATTGTATGTCCACAATAAACCACCATTTTTGTATTTGTATCCAAATACAACATGTGCATGTTAATTTAAGGAAAAGATGAAATGAAAAAGATGATGGAACAACTACATGATGTGGTAGGACAAGTATATTTGGCACTTTAAGATTTTGTGGATGATTTTGTTTCCCTCATGCTAGATCAACATAAACACAGGCAACAAAAACATTTGTGCTCAACCTAGATTATGTTAAATCTTTTATTGTTTTCAAATTTTTAATAATTTTTCTTACAATGTTGCATTTTAGAATGGGGCTCTTTAGCTATGCCTTCCTAGATCATTCGGGATTTTAAATGCATTTCATTTCAATACAAGAAAGAACCAAGTGTTTGCAAGTTATTTGTCACAATTGACAAATGTTTTGGAATAGCTATCTAGGCATTTGTGTTTGCTATCTTATTTGTAAATTATTTTTTATACTTCCATTTCCTTTATTATATTTCCTTGTAGAAGTTGTGCAGAACCATATTGAGGGTTTTTTGTTCATAATGTAGTGCCTCCTCTACTAGCTTAGATCTTTTTAAAATTAGTGTATCTATTTACAAGCCCTCAACATATTAAGACGCAAGGACATTGCCACACTATGACTCTTATTTGTTTTAAGATCATTTGTGTTTTTTTCTAAGACTCATACTCACGAAGTTTCAAACCGATGACCATTTTAGACTCATTTCAATTATATATATATATATATAATCCCATTAGACGAGAAACATTATAAATCTATTCAATTTAAAAAACAAAACAATATTTAACCAAACAAAAAATATTGTTTTTACAGCACCATTACATTCCGATGCCGGGAGTTGTGAGCGAACCCCTGAACAGAAAAACGTTACAGCACTGTTACATTCCGTTGCCGGGATTTGAACCCGGGTCGCTTGGGTGAAAACCAGGTATCCTAACCGGACTAGACGGCAACGGAGACGAAAAAGGTACGGGCATTTGTATAACTGACTATACGGACTTGTGAGATACCTTTTGAATACGCTTCATGTATTTCGCAGGTATAGATAAGCATCAGAGCTAAATTGGGTTGAAAAAATGAAAAATCAAATGTTGCACAAATAAATTTGATAATGGGCTGGGGAGAAAATACGTCCCAATTATAAATAAATAATAAAAATGGTGTGATTAAAAAAAATCATTTGAGAAATGGTGGAGATTAACGAGCAAAGGCAAGTCTACCAAATACATTATGCCATGCACAAGCCTTATGAAGATCGATTGGAATGAATATAAACCTAGTGTTATGCTACCCTGTATATCATTTAATGTAACTTGTCCAATGATTATCTCTGCACATGGGATGCCAGTGGTGAGACCCCAATTTTGCTAGGTGCATATTGTGTGGGTAATTCATATTGATTGTGATGAAAAGGGTGAGTATTATTTATTCCTCAAACTGTTATCATTGGTGTGTACGACTTGCCTAGGATTATGATGAACATGGTTGGAACCATTAAATGGATTGCATGGAATGTTTGTTCGTGATGGTTTTAGGTAGTTCATACAAACCATTTCATGGTTCCATTTATTCTAAAAATACTATATGCACAAGTATTATGGTATTTCTAGGAGGTGAATATTACTCGCAATACCAATCATGACATTTCAAAGAGGTAAATACTCTCCATACAAATCATGGCATTTCTTGATGGGAATGTCTATCGATGAAAAGTTACCAAGAAACTTGAAGGTATGCATATTTTAAGCAATGGATATCTTACAATTGATTATATCTTGCAAAGTTCAAAATATCAAATAATAAAATTGGTTCTAAGTGCAATATTAACAATTATGATATCAAAGTTAGTTGAACCTAATAAGTGTATGGCATTGTAATCACCTTGTTCGCTATCACTTAATAAATCTAGAATAAATGCTTCCCATCTCCATCGCAAAACCAATTAATATTAGGAGAGGACTAATAATCATCCCCAAGGAGCATCATAGCTGATAACATATATATAGAAGTAATGAATATTGAATTGCTTTAACACCAAACATATGATTATAGGTATGTGCATAATCCTTATGATAAGTAATATAATTATAACAAAGGAGGAACGCAAATAATTTGTAGATCACCATTCTTAATGTTGCTTGGGGAGCCCTTGAGATATATATGAACTTAGCACTACAAGACATGATAACCTTGGTATGAAAAATAAGAACCTCCTTAAAATGCCCATACTAGAACTCATACAAATGAGAAGAAGAGATTATAGGACTATCATCTTAATAATATTGTTATTGTTGTTGAGGGAGCTCCTTATCCTAGTTAATCAATTGACAAATTGATGGGGAACCCTACTTGGAATGGTAAGGGATTCTTGCATCCAATCTTTCCATATACCCAAAACATATATGCTTCAACATTGACCGACTATATAATTACAATGCCAACAAACATCAAAAGTTTGCATGATTGCAAAATGTTGAAGTAAATTGTGGAGGCCATGAAGGGGTGAAAAGAGTCCCCACTTAGATGAAGAAATGCATGATCTCTATGCTTGAATAACTTAGTCCAATTTAGATATGAGTTGTTTGTTAGCCTTGATGATTATAAATTTCAATGTCAATGGCTAATCTTTCTCGAGGCTAAAATGAAGAACAAGAGTTTTGGCATGATTCTTGGTTAAGATGCCAATATTATTTGCATGACAAATGATAGGAGGGGAATTTTGATCATGACAAGTACATCTAATGCAATTTAGATGGGTATACCACAAGAAGCCCCAACAAAATTGAGTTTAAGATAGATGTCGATGGGAGCTATCTGTGAAATATTGGTTTTCACAAACATGGGTCATCTAGATAAATAACATTAAAAGCATGGATTGAGATTCCCCAAAATGAAGATTTAGTTGCATTCATGGCAAGCCCTATTATATCCTTAAGGGGAAAATCCTTTGTGATGCAGGAGCATCTAGATGCAATATTAACATATGTGGCACAAGAGATTATGAATGATATGTGCGCATAGGATGTGAAGCAAGAATGGATGTGCAAGGGAGTTGGCACACAAACACTTAGTTTTTTTGACCCAAAATCCAACGGCGAAAAAGTCGAATTTGCTACAACCTATCGTCGACTATCCGACAATTCCAGTCTTTTTTTATCGTCGGTGGGATATCGGCTAAAATCCGACATAGTTCAAGACGTCGGATATTCGACTAGCAAACACGTCGGTTAACCAACTTCCTCCAGCTTCACAGGAAGTCGGCTAAGCGACAGCGTCAACTTGCAATATTTGTCGGATGCCATCCTTTCCCCGTCGATTATGCGTCGAAAAATTCATCGGTTAAGCGACGTGTTTGCCAAAAAAAAAAAGACAATTCCGACGTTCTGAGCCGTCGAAAGTATAGCACAATCGTAGGATATCACCATGCAATCGTCGGAAAGGTCGTCAGTTAAGTGACATGGACAACATAGCAAAAAAAAAATGGAACCGACGTTCCGAGCCGTCGGTAGTATTGCAACACCGTCGGATATTACCCTAGGGTAGTCGTTATTATGTCGTCGGTTAACCGACTACCCAATACATTTAAAAAAAAAAATACAGGAAATCAATATATTCTATCTCTATTGTGGAAATATGTAGAATAATTACATATATATATAACTGAGAACCCCATTATGCTCCTCCCATTATATTAGCAGCGGAGTAGCCTAAGGGAATAGAGTCGTTGTAATAAAGCCATTGTATTAGAGTCATTGTATTAAGCGGTGGAGACAATCATTATTCAAGTGGACCTACAGTCTAGTGGGTGCCTATTAAGGTGGCACAAAAGACTATACTCTAAGTCTCAAGTGCTAGTGTCTATGGAACTTACTTTATGGACTACAGGCTTTCCACGTAGCAGAATAAAAGTACTGGGAAGTTATGTAACATTGTGGCATATTCGTCACAAAGAGATGGTAGTGTGCTTCCATTGTGTCAAGGTACTCTTACCTAACTTCTCTAATTTGGTATACTGAGGAGTCTATATATTGATGTATGACATCATATTCTTTGAATAAGCCTCATTAGATAGTTAATGGGTAGTTACTTAATGTAAAAGGCGCATTTTTATTAAATAAGAACCAGTAGGTGGTTGGTAGTCATTAATTTTGAGATTGCATGTAGTTAGGGTTTTGGTAGTTATTAAGAACTATTTATAGCACTAGAAGGATGTATATTGTTTTGTCAAAGATTGGTATTGTATTGAAGCTTTGCTCAAAGGAGCTCATCCTCTCCAAGAGGCCCATGAACATTACTCTCTCTTTTTGAATTTATTAATACAAGTGTTATATTTTGCAAGTTTAATCTCTTTCTTGCATTTTCTTTTGTTCACTTATATTTATTTGAGGTTAAGCTGGATATTGATTCCAAGGAAATTAAAGAGAAGGTTAAGGATATTGATTCCAGTGCATCATTTACTCAACCTTTGAAGTTATGGAAACTCGAAATTGGTTATGAGGAGCAACCAAAAATCACAACAAGCTCCAAGAAATTGTCAAAATTTAAACGACATGCATGTGGGTTGTAGAAAGCCAGCATCGTAGCCATTCATTGAGCTCCTCTCTGTTTCACGTATAATTTCATATTCTCTACTAAACAGGGCCAACCACGTGAAGGTGGAATCTCTTATGGCCCCTCCCCCCCCTCACATCACTCTCAATTCCCCATACCCAATGCATGCAATCGAAAAAAACAAATATGTCCAAATTCATCCATATTTTATCATGAACTTTCATCCATTATTCATTCAATAAATGCTAACATTCACTAAACCATTGTTTCTGTCGATACACACATTCATTCAATAAAAGATAACATTCAATAAACCATTCATTAATCATTTAGTCAACACATTCATTCAATAAAAGCTGAAATTCAATAAAGGTAACAGTTTACTACACTGAATCATTAAAACATTAGAAAATTCATTAAACCATTCATTCATTAATTAGGCCAAAAATCGTGGACGATATATTGTTATCAAAAATATTTGGACGAGATTTGAACCTGCGACCTATGTCTAGTCCCAAGGATACCAACTTCAAGCTTGACCTTATCAATCAATTCCCATCGCCATTTCCTCTCATACGACGTCCCAAAACCATTTCTCTCGAGACCCACTCTTCATTTATTCTGCATGCATTTCACTATGCAACCGTCTCAAATTCCCATTGCGTTTTCCATCAATTCAGTATGACCCACGTCCGCCATCCAATGAGTGTTTCTGTGGTCTTCAGTTTCAGCCTGGCAACGGTTGACGATTCATGGTATTACGTTTCCCTTCGACTGCAAATGACAAACTCATAGTTCACTATTAAGGTTTGTCTGACAAAGCTGACGGTCAAAGAAATCTTGATAGTGAACTATGAGTTTGCCATATTGCAGCTTAAGGGAAACGTAAATATAGAATGAATCGTCACCGTTGTCAGGATGGAACTCAAGACTGCGGAAACACTCCTCGGACGACGGACGTGGGTCATATCGAATTGACAAACTAATAGAGGGAAAACGCAACGAGAATCTGAGATGATTGCATAGTGAAATGCATACACAATGAATCAAGGTTGAATGTGGTAGCCCACCATCTCCCATTGTGAAATGCATGCAGAATGAATCGAGCTTGAAGGTGGTCACCCTTGCCAGCTGCATTTCAAGCTTGAAGGTGGTAGCCTTGGGACTAAACATAGGTCGCAGGTTTGGATCTCCTCAGTTCAGTTCGTACCTTGTTATTTTTTCAATGCAAACTATATGTTCTCTTTAATTTGTTGTTGACTTTAATTCCCTAGCGTAGGAGGAGCCATTATGCTCAAGTTGCAATCCTAAAAAAAAGATGAACATTCACAACAAGTAGCATGTCTCTAATTGTTGTTGGTGTATTCTAGCTTAGTTGCAAATATCATTCTTCAGAAGAAGCCAACCTTGAATGGTAAATATACCAATTTGGAAGGGTTTAATGTGAGGTTAAGGGTATTGATTCCAAGGAAATTAAAGAGAAGGTTAAGGATATTGATTCCAGTGCATCATTTACACAACCTTTGACGTTGTGGAAACTGGAAATTGGTTATGAGGAGCAACCAAAAATCACAACAAGCTCCAAAAAATTGTCAAAATTTAGACAACACGCGAGTGGGTTGTAGAAAGCCAGCATCGTAGCCATTCATTGAACTCCTCTCTGTTTCAAGAATAATTTCATATTCTCTACTGAACAGGGCCAACCACGTGAAGGTGGAAGCTCTTATGCCCCCCCCCCCCCCCCCCGCTCACATCACTCTCAATTCCCCATACCCAATGCATGTACTTGAAAAAAACAAATATGTGCAAATTCATCCATATTTCATCATGAACTTTCATCCATTATTCATTCAATAAATGCTAACATTCACTAAACCATAGTTTCAGTCGATCAACACACTCATTCAATAAAAGATAACATTCAATACACCATTCATTAATCATTCAGTCAACACATTTATTCAATAAAAGTTGAAATTCAATGAAGGTAACAGTTTACTACATTGAATTATTAAAACATTAGAACATTCATTAAACCATTCATTCATTCATTAGACCAAAAATAGTGGGCGATATATTGTTATCAAAAATATTTAGACGTTGTTTTTCCTGTCCTTCTTTTTATAAGTTTTTCCTCTCTTGATCAGTGGTATATAATCTATGAGAGGACCATCTACATCATCTGGACTTTCTCTTCTAGTTCTTGGTTCTTTAGTAGGTGCTTTTGGTGATGTTTGCAATATCCTAGCTGATTGTTGTTCTAGACCTGGATTTTGCGGCAAGGGGTTCGGATTTGCTGCAACGATGTGAAAATGTTACATCGTTATATTTTGCTATTCTAATGACGAGTTTTTCATTTAAAAAAATTCATTACGAAGGTGTTTTTTTACCAGGTGTGACCGAATCATGTTGTTGATGTTCTTGTCCAGTCTCAACCTGTACAGTTTCACCCTCTACATGCTCTGCAGTTGAAATACGGTGAACTACAATTAATGGTCACCATTTGCAATGCTATACATAAAATTGTAGCATATGAATAAATTCATTACCGGGATTTGAATCTTGATCATCGATTTGTTGTTGTCCCTCCTCGACACTAATGGGATCATTACTATCCTATTAAAAACAGAGTCAATATTTTACATCAAGTATTTGGAACGAAAATATTCCACAAGCGACAAATCTTCATTAAACTATATAGATTCTATATACCTGTGCACTGGATGGATTGGTACCACAAGACTATGTTTGCTTAGATAAGCTTCTTCTATGTTCAACAACAGCTCCAAAGCCTTCCTGGAAGCCAAGCTTCATGTCTTCCTCTGTGGGTACTTCATTGAATCGATCGGCCTGCATATTTGCTTATCGTCGTTAATTAACATTTTACGGTGCAATAAAACAAAAAATAATTTTCAATTTATTATTTGTATTCATTGTTGGTTTCTCGAAACTTACAAACCGTGCCGCCAAATTTGAATAACCACCAAGGCCAAGCTTGTGCTGGCCTACTTTTTCTAGTCTTGCCTTTGTGGCCTTTGATGTGTCTGGTAGCCTATGCAAGTGTTGAAATATGTTAGATGTTCCAAGTTCGATATAGAAATCAAGGATAATAAGGTTTAGAATTACATTACGGAAAGTATTGCATACCTCCCTATGCCTGGTGTTAGCTTTCCTTCTCTTCTCAGAGCCTTCTCCTTTCCATCTTCCACTAGAGCTCTCCACTCCATTGCTGGAATCATTGGTGGGCGCTCATACCTATGGTTTCTTTCGAGGTGTGTCCTATATTGGTCTCGGACAACCTTCACATGTTGACAAGTCTTTTTCAAGACATTGGCATGACTGAAGGTTTTCTCCCCGAACAGGCCAACCAACCGATTAGTGAGTTCATCTTTTAAATGTTTCGGTTGTCTATCCCACCTTGATCGGATGGTAGGCCCGAAGATCTCCAAGCAAAAGTCATTCATATGTTTATAGAAAACATTGTTTCCTGCACAATGATCATGCCATGATCATAATTAGTTGATAAAAAACGTTTTATCGGTATATTGCAATGAAATTATAAACACTAATTAACCTGATCAACTATGATTAATTACCTGGGATCGTCGGTATCTTTATTGGGACGAGATCTTCGTCCACCAAAAATGTTGTCTCTAGTGTTCCTGTGCTTTTGACATGGGAAGATCCTGGAAATGTAGCTTGTTCGACATCAAAATTGATAGGGGACTCAGTGTCGACCCCTTCTTGTGGAGGATCCGTTGTGTGTTGGTCAGTAGCTGCTGTTGCACTCACAGCGGGGGTCCGTGGTGTTTCAGAACGTGTTGCCGACTGTTCAGTCGACAACAATGGCGAAGGATTCGAACTACGTGGAGTCGTTTGGTCATGATGCGAAGTCTCTCCACGAGCCTCCCTGGGGCCAACACCACCTTGAACAATATTGTGTGGTCCCTTATAATTCTGTAAATACACACCACGTATTATGCATTCAATACTATCATATAAAAGAGAACATTATAAAGATTTAAACGAATTATTCTATGATTCAAGATTCCTCAACTTACTCGCAAGTTATTAGATTTATATTTCAACAATGCAATCCTTTCTTTAATTGCGCTTGTCTACGGAACCTGGATTACTAGAGAAAGGATTTCCACAGTATATCTATTCAAAAATTTCTCTGCCATCTTTAGCGGGTGTGCGGCTTCACCAATTTTTTCACAATCGTGAAGCACCTCTGCCACTTCAGGGTCTAACGGAAAATCTTGCGATGCTGATTCATACTGCGATTCACTAGTGGGATGCAACAAACATATATAAAGCACTACTGAGTTCTCTACTAATAGATTCCAAATTTTATATTAACGTATATAACACATCTATCATGATAGATTCATAAAATTACAACACGGTTTACATTATCATAACGAAACCAGTATATCACACGAAAAATACATAACAAAATTAACATTATGCTACATATTATATTGGTACAATTGAAATGAATTATACCTGCGACCTCGAGGATCGCGATCCACTCATTGGATCAATGGTCATAGGTGACTTGCCCTGATATGCTAATATCTGGGAGCTGCCCCTAACAACACCCTAATAAAAAAACATAGTGAAAGTCACCTAAACGATTCCAAAACTATTCATGAGAAAACACATCAAAAAAATTATTATTCATATTATATTTTTAATATTACAAAGATATATACCCGTTGCGCGGACCCTGGTGTGATCGACCTTACGGAACCGACCTGCATAAAAAACATAGACTAGAAAATTACGTAAACGAAACCAAAATATTCATTGAAACATTAATATAATGCTAAAACATTTTGACATATTTTAATTCTACAACTCAAATTAGGTCTACCTGTTGCCCCAAGGGTGTTGTCGTCTGATCAACATTCGACGGGTGTATTTCCCGATCAACGTTCTGCATCAAATATAAATTTCATTATATAAAACAAACCAAGTTATTAATAATGGAAAAACAAAGCAAATAAAAACTCTTTTCTCTTATTATATTTGTACTATTAGAAAGATGTATACCTGCTCCGTCGAGGAAGAAGTTCTCCTCCGACCATTTGTTGGCAGGGATTTATCCCGATCACTGGCCTGCGAAGTAAATATGGGAAATTTAAACGAAATAAACTAACAAAAAATCCTTATGATGTTTAATTTATTACTAAAAGGTTGGGTAAAATGTTATATAGTAACCTTGTTTGTATCTACTCGGTTGACAGGGTAATTAATAAGCAACTCGTCCCCTAGAGATATTTTTTTAATAGCAACTACAAAAACACGGTTTCCTTCACGCCCCTCAAATTTGCAGTTTGGTTGCTTAATTGTAGACCCTGGTTGTGTACTGTTTATAAACCCCGCAATATTCCCTGTGGCCTTTGGCCTTCCGTCCATGTACAACGTTCCTCCTTTATTTTGATTTTTGTCTTTCAATTGTAAATAGTTTGTTGACAATTCATAGCTATGCATACTTTTTGTATATCGGACAAGGCACATCCAATCGTTGTAGTTGTATATGGGTCCAACATACTCCATCAATTTTGTACATGTCCCGTAACCGAACAAGATGCAATCCATGGAAAACAACCCGAAACCATGTATCGACGACGGTGCAATTCGATATCTCCTCTCGTTCACACAAAAATCAGTGTTCGGTGGAGGAAGATCCTTCGGTACCCATTGTTTCACTAAATGTCTGTACCTCAAGGGCACCTCTTCGTTGTCCTTTGTCTCATCACCATAGGAACATGCCCCCCCTTGACCGTGAAAAAATTCATTGCGTCTATGGAATCTTCTTTTGGTTTTTTGACATCTAGTTGATACAATTCTTCTAGACCTACTGGATGTCTCACTTTCCTCTAGCCTTCCTAAACTCCCCTCGCTCGAGGAAGATAGATCAGACAAATACCTATTTGGTTCTACCTGCACCATTGGAAAAAAGTTTAGATTCGACCGCAAGGCATAGCGCCTCTTAAAAGTTGACGTGTATCGCCTTTTATAATTTTACTTGATCCTCATTCCCTTTGTCAACATGTAGGCATTCAAGTGATGATCAGAAGACGACCAATTTATCTTTCTTAAGAGTAGAAAGTCATGCAATATTTATGAGTTGTTTTTTACTATTTGATTTAACGCTACATCACACATGTAGCACACATGAAACACTACACATACACGTTACAGGATCTCCTCTAATGCTAAAAGTCCTGGCTACTTAATGAAAACTATTTACCACATATTTGATTACCTTAGTGTAGACATTTCCTGTAATATACTCAGAAGAGTTACTTTCACAAATGACTGTGCCTCTTAGAGGCTAGTCAACTCTAGGAACCAAGTGACCCTATGATAGGGCTAGTACAAACCAGAGAGAGAGATGACTGGGCTATGGTATGGTCAATCAAAGAAATTCAGTGACAGTAAAAAGGATCAGTACAAAGACCAACCAGTAAGGTACAAGTAAAAAAAAAAGAATGGGTATAAAGACTCACAACCGTTGGGACTAAGGGGGTGTACACTACCTCAAATGTGGATAAACTACCATAGTTATAACCACAAGACCAAAAACATAAAAGGCGGTCCAAATCAATATATGCAATATCTCCTTGTAACTACCTCATATATGCAATATCTCCTTGTAACTACCTCATATATGCAATAGCTCCTTGTAACTACCTCTTGAAACTCAAATAGTACCACCAAAAGGTATGATAGAATGCAATCTTCCAAACTAAGGCCAGGAGGGTGGTATCTAGTAAGGTACAAGTAAAAAAAAAAAGAATGGGTATAAAGACTCACAACCCTTGGGACTAAGGGGGTGTACACTACCTCAAACGTGGACAAACTACCATAGTTATAACCACAAGACCAAAAACATTAAAGGCGGTCCAAATCAATATATGCAATATCTCCTTGTAACTACCTCATATATGCAATATCTCCTTATAACTACCTCATATATGCAATAGCTCCTTGTAACTACCTCTTGAAACTCAAATAGTACCACCAAAAGGTATGATAGCATGCAATCTTCCAAACTAAGGTCAGGAGGGTGGTACAAAGTGGGTATAAAGACACATAACAATTTGGAGAAAGTGGGTGTACCTCAAATGTGGACAAACTACCATACTACCCACAAGACCTAAAACATAAAAGGTGGTACAAATCAAATGATATCCCAATATCAGTAAAACACCCAAAAGGTAAAAGGCAAGGTACCACAAAAATATTATCGACAAAATGAAAGGACCATAAGACAATCGACCAAGGTGGGGTACAACCATTCATCTCTCTCTCAAATGTACCATTGTTCCATATAACTTGAAAGACCATCATCACAGTAAACGAAAAAGTCCACACGGGTGATGTGATCACGTGGTCCTCTAGACTACTCCTACAATCAAGTGTTAGTGGCTCCATGAAGGGGTGTTTAGTCCCTTCAGAAGACCATCTAACTCAACCATCTCGAAGACCTAGGAGAAGAGGACATCACACGTCATCAAATAAGTATTGGTAACTACCGTGTATGAACTCAAAAACCCTAAAGCAACCGAGCGTGCAGAAGGGGAGCTATGAAAAGACAAGGCTCGCAGGCGAAAAAACTATACTGGGACCGATGTCACAGTAAGCGAGCTAAAACAAAAGTGGCCAGAATGCCAACAAGTAGCACTAAAAAGAAAAAGACCCTCTAAAAAGGTGAAAATGCAAGCAAACTTCCTAACTAGGAGCTGGAGACCTCGACAAATCGTATCCTTCGCAAGGTGATGAAATCCAAGTCGAACAATACAAAGTGAGAGACCGAATTTGAAGGATATCCCTCTACCGAAAGGGATCCTGGGTAAAAGAGCCCTAGTAGAAAAGTCACTAAGCTACCTCGTTCATGACACGTCGGAAAAGGTTTTCGGCACTTCTACCTTATCACCCTTGTATCACCAGTATGGTGGCCGGAGAATACAAGGAAGACAATGATCGATGTTGCCTTAGGGCTAAGTGGAGTGTGGCATTCCACATAGTCCGTCCTGTTCTCGATCTCGCGGCGGTTTAACCCCTGAAACAACAGGAGGCCCCTCCACAAACTGGTGTATGACCGTGTCAACAAATACTAGAGGATTTTGGTTCCCTAGAGGACAACAACTATGTCTCAGATGATAATGACAAGGGGGAATTATTTGGATGCCTATCCCCGATGTCCTACCTAACTACCAAATTCTTTTGATTTCCTCAAGTGAGGTTATGGTGTGTTTAGTTAGGGGGTGTAAATTTTAGTGGTTGTATTACTCAATCGGGTGATGGAATTGAAACTCGTGGTGTGATAACTGACTCAAACCATGCAAATGCATATGAATAAAATAAGCCTTTCCTTTCAATGAATGCTAGCTAAGCTAAGGAGAGAGTTCTTTCAAACTATAACTACTCTTTCAAATTAAATGAATGCAACAAGTGTTCAAGTTCATTCACGGGACCTCAAGGAGAGCTTCAGATATACTCAAGTCATGCAAATGAATTCATCACATAAAACAAAGTGATAATAAATATAAGGAATTGTACATATCCATGTTCATAATTCTCTAGGAACACTTATAACATTCTTCAATCATTCTTCACAAAAACACAGGGATAGTAGAAACAATAAACTGCATATAAATCTTCACGAGCTTAATAAAAAAACAGTAACCACAACTGGGGAAGCTATACCACAACTTGTTTTTTTATGACTATAAATACAAGAGTATCCTAATCATGAGCAATACATCCTTTAATTTTACATCATGAGCAATACTAATCATTTCCCCTTTAACTTGCATTGAGTACCTTTACATGAATTCCCCCAAGCTACTATATTCTAAGTGTTAAAGCTGCTACAGTACTACCCTAGTCGAAGACTAAAATTGCCACAATCCAAGTCATGATGGTTTGATTGAAGTTTGAAGTATGATGATGCATGCTTACCTTTTATGAATTTACTAACCCTGATCAATGATACAATGAAAGCCAATTTTAAGAAGATGAAGACTTTAAAACAAACCATAATAGCCTGAAATACTTCCTAAACCAGAACAACAAAAATGGGTAAGCAAAATCGAAGTTCCGTTTTCCGTCGAGGTGGCTTACAAATTGATTTAAATTTGACCGCAATGGCACCAACCGCAATTTTAGGCCTATATAATTCTGTTCCTTTTATATATATACGTTTCCAATCCGTCAAATGTTTCGTTACTTTGTACCCTGGGGCCACTTTCTGGAAATTATCATCTACAAGCAGCCTCGACGGAAAACGGAACTTCGATTTTGCTTATATCATGATGCTAATGGTGTTATAGGATCTATCTCACATGGTTCTACTTCATAATGGGATGGGGCCAATTAATCTTACTTTCAAAACTCATATGGTGGCAATGATTGATACATTCTCATTCCTCACATTCTACACTGCCCAAACTTTTCTAATTGTATGAAAATTGAAGCTTTCAATTTTATCCAAACCATGTAAGGAGAACTTGACCTAATTGCAATTTTTATAATCTACATGGAAGGATATGTCAATTTATAGACAGGGCAATTTTTAGCCGTAGTATAGTTATCAACCTAATCCTTCACATATCAGGGCAATCTAATTTAGAGAGACAGGGCAATTTAAAGAGGATGATGATTTGGTTGACATCCATACCAGATTGATCTTTAATTTGTTGCTGATTTATTTAACACGTAGACCGTATGACTTGAATCTGGGTGAGACTCAATTCTGCAACAAATTTCAAAAGATAGAAGAGCAAATTGAACTCACCCATATTGTTTTTCCTAGCCCCCAAGTAGGATTTATCTATGAAGAAATGGCTATCGGAGATATATAGATAAAACCTGATCTTGCACTACTCTATGGAGCCTTGACAGGCCCCATGAAAAAAACTCCAAGTCATATCTGGATTCACTGCTACAGGGAACCTTCAAAACTACAATGTGGGTGGCCTTAAGTCTTGCTTTTTGCATTCACGGTTTGGTTGGTTAACTTAACATCCCTCCAATTCACAACAATTTTTTGTGGCATTCATTTAATTTGGTGGAGGCTAAGGCATTCATTTCAAAATCGAAGATGGAAGCTGCTTCCATGCCGAGACTTGAGGAAATTTCAAAGTATGGCGATTTTAGTTTACAAAAATTACTACTTGGGGACTGTTTTGGGACTGAGGTCTGCTCAGGAGAGGCTACAACTTGTTATATGAGTTGAAAATTGGGTTAGGTTAGGGTTTGGAGCAGAAAATTAAAATATTTATACTTTAATGCATAAATAAATTCCTAAATCAATGCTAGAAACAAAATAGTATAGTTGTGACAAGGTAATATAAATTTAAACATAATTTTCATCTCTTTCAACTTTAACACTCCCAAAGTTCCTTGTGTTAAAGTTGAAGTAGACAAGGACAATAAATAACAACAGCATTAATAAAGTAATGAACAAGTTAAACAGAACTAACAAATAGCATCAGTAATGCTCGTTTAGACCTTCCTTATAACCAGATATATTTTTCAATAAACCCTTTCTGCAATAGCTGACAGCCACCAGGGATCAACAACGTATGCTCTAGCAAGTCCCATAGGCTCAGAGTAGAGGCCAAAGATAGTTTGGATAGTCATGTTCCTATGGATACTGATTATGAAGATAAGCATAATGACGGGGTTGGAACTAGTGGATTGTCTCTTGAAAATATGAGTAATGAACGCTTTCTAAAATTAATCATTTCACATGCCATGGTGTTTGTGCATCTAGCAATGGAAAATCCTGAAACTTGTAGAATATTTGTTGAGTAAAAGGGCATTGAATCCCTTATGAGGTTCTTGACTCTTCCAAGTATTCCACTATCTTCAAAAGGGATGTCTGTAGCTGTGCACATGGTTGCAGTTTGCAAAGCATTCACACAACAACACTCAGTTGCCCTTGCAAGGGTATTTTGTGCTCATGTGAAGGAACATATCAAGACTACATTAAATGTCTTGGATCATGTTGCAGGGACTAATTTATTAGCTGCAAAAGATGGACTACATTAAAAGTATTTTTTATTAATGTTTAAATTCTATTTATTATATATTCATTTTTTAAATTTTAATTGGTTTTTTTGTTATATATAATGTTTTTTTTTTAATTGTTATATATAAGGGGCTTAAAAACGACGATACCATATTTTTAATTTCATATATTATTTTGTTCAAAAGTATGACAATATGATCACACATTGGATGGGAGGATACATCGATGAAGCAATGAGATGCTATGATCATGCTCTCTCATTTGTAATTCCAATAAATCCATGGTGATATGACATAATCTTATTATCCATTCACACCTAGAACAATATCATGCCCCACCCGTTTCAATGGAAAACATGTTAGTTTTCCGAGAGTAATCACCCATTTGAACATTAATGAGGAGAAATAAATACTAGTCAAATAATTAAGGGAGATATAGGGTTCTTCACAGGGTTAGGAAGAAAAACTTCCTCAATGATGGGAGGGGATTCCTTTTGAGTTCTTCCATCAAGTTCATCATCATAAATGTCCTCAAATATGTCCACAAATAATTGATGTTCCTTACATCTATGCTCAAGAGAATATCTTTCATTACAATTGTAGCATAGAACCTTAAGTTGATGTTCCTCCATTTTGTCCTATGCCAACTTATGGACCTTGAAAGGTGGAAGAGGTTGTTGAAGAGCCACCATAGTTGGGGAAAGGAAATGAAATAAAGTTGGGGATTTTGGACTGAGCATAGGATATAACACAGACATGACAATAAATATTATTGTCCTCCAACCAAGTAGTAGGGTGGTTCACCTCTAAGTGGGATTTAATTTCCTCTTTAAGACCACTAATAAGGAATTGCTTAAAAAATAATCATTTAATTTTTATGAAAAAACAAATGAACTTTGATGACTCCTATAATGAATTTCATTAGGTAATAAAATATTACATTAAGGGAAAGTTAGTGCTTCATTTGATCGATCGAACCAACCAATCGGATCTAACCCGCAAAACTTGTTTAGAATTAATTCAAAAAAATGAGATGTCATACTATTGGAAGGGTCGGAAAATGAGATTTCCTTGTGAGGGTCCATAAGCAATGGTGCTAGTGAGTCCACGAAAGAATAAGTTATTTCAGAGTGAAACCATGATGATCAAATTACTCCTTGTTGAGTATCATTACATGGTTTTTAATGCTCCATTAATGGTTGGTGTCAGTCATTTTTGAGTCTAGAAACCCTCCCACACCGTAAATGCATGCATCTAGTCTAACCATGCCAAATTTCAGTCCAAGCCAACACATATTTAAAAAATTTCAACGTTGGCCCCATGTATCACATTATTTAATTTATAGGTATGGTTTCTGATGCTGCAATGGTGAGTGTCACTCATTCGAGTCTTGAAACCCTCCCACACCGTCAATGCATGCGTCTAATATCAGACTTTTGACTTCAAAAGAATCCGACGAGATCGCTAAATCACCGACGAAAAACACTGTTGGTTTTTCTAGGTAATAGCTGCGTCGGATATCATATAACGATGATGATCATGATGATGATGACGATGATGAAGATGACGATGATGATGAAGACGATCGATGATGATGAAGACGGTCGATGATGATGAAGACAATCGATGATGACGACGACGATGATGATGATGATGATGGCGATCAATGATGACAATGAAGACGATCGATGATGACGATGATGATGATGAAGATATTGCTGTTGTTGCTGATGATGATGATGGTGAGGATGATGACGATGATGCTGATCACAATGATGATGATGATGATGGTGACCGTGATGACGACGATAAACATGATGCTGCTGCTGAAGATGATGATGAGAATGATGAAGATCATGATGAAGATCATCATGATGATGATGACGATGATGAAGATGACGATGATGATGAAGACGATTGATGATGATGAAGACGGTCGATGATGATGAAGACGATCGATGATGACGATGATGATGATGACGACGATGATGATGATGATGATGATCAATGATGACGATGAAGACAATCGATGATGACGATGATGATGATGAAGATATTGTTGATGATGATGAGGAAGATGATGATGATGATGATGGTGAGGATGATGACGATGATGCTGATCACAATTATGATGATGATGATGGTGGCCGTGACGACAATGATAAACATGATGCTGATGATGATGATGATGATGATGATGACGATGATGAAGATGATGATGATGATGAAGACGATCGATGATGATGAAGACGATCGATGATGATGACGATGATGATGAAGACGATCGATGATGACGATGATGACGACGATGATGATGATGACAATCGATGACGACGATGATGACGATGAAGACGATCGATGATGACGATGATGATGAAGACGATGATGATGAAGACGATGATGATGACGATGATGATGAAGATGATGATGAAGATGATGATGATGACGATGATGATGAAGACGATGATGATGACAATGATAATGAAGATGATCATGATGACGAAGATGATGATGATGATGATAATGATGTTTGAGTCTTGATAATTGTGCATTTCCTTACTAAGCTTCTCTCCGTTTCAAGAATAATTTAATATTCTCTACTAAATAGGGCCAACCACGTGAAGGTGGAAGCTCTTATGGCCCATCCCCCCCCTCACATCACTCTCAATTCCCCATAACCCGACAAAAATATCTATGTACACTAGAAACTTTAAATGTGTTTTTTGACATACTCTAAAACAAGCAATGTTTCTAATTATATCATATAGGAAAATGGAAACTCACTACGAAACAATTAATTTATTATTACTACATACCTCGTAAACTTCAATGGTCTTCATCATCTTCTTCATTTGGGTCATCATCTGTACTATCATCCGATGATCCAAATTCAACATTGTAAGGATTGGCCATATCATCCTCATCGTCGATGTCAGTTACGATCAACATGTCATCGTCGATATCATCTTCATGGACATTGTCTGATAGTACATCATCTGATTCAATAAGTTCTTCGACGTCTTCTTCTGGACCATGATCATCTAACTCATGTTGATCATGATCATCTTCTGCGGCGTCTTCTTCTTCGAGAACATCTTCATTACCTTCATCAATGTTATAATTTACCGGCCTTCCCCTTGGATCGTGTCTCACAGCAAATGACCAACCCACTCTACCTGGAACCTCAAAGTAAAATACCTGTTCACATTGGGTTGGAAGAACATAGGGCTCCGTTCTTGGCTCAAACAACCTTGTATTTATCATGGTAAAACCATTATCATGTTCAATAATTGTTCTATCGGGATCACGTTGATTCAATCTACACCTGTACCATTTGACAACGAACAGAAATACCTTGAAGGAGTTAAAGTCACACTGAAGAATGTCTTCCAAATACCCATAGTATCGATTTTCAGATAGTTCTGGATCTCTGTCACTTCTAGAAGAAACATTAGTCACCTCAAATACTGCAGATATCCCACAATCAGATGTTTTCTTTGTTTCATCCAACTTTTTGATGCGATATCTACATCCATTGCACCACATAGCCTTATGGTGTTTTACATAGTACAATAAGCCATACAGGAAAATATTACATAATGATCACACCATATTTATGATAAAGTAGTGCATGTTTATTATAATGCCATAAAAGGAAAATAACCAGCGTGACGTACAACGACAATATTTAAAGAAATAAATAAATAGTGCCATTGATTAATATGCTTACCTGCTTATCTTTTAAACCTCTTGCTAAATCGATTTCCCTTTGTGTTACATTGGTGTCTCCATTGCGATGTGCAACTTTAACCAATGAAGCTACACCTTCCCATGATATTCCATGACCAGATTGTTCACATTTTTCGATCCATACCTTCATCCAGTCAAGATTGTTTGCGATGTATAAATGAATCGCATCCCACTCTCGACCAACTATTTGATGACAATAAAATTAAAATTCAATGAAAATGTATATTAGTCACTTAAAAAAGTATATAATTACAATATAAAATGATGCAAAATACTAAATAAAAAAATAGGATATATATGTATGATATATAAACATAAAAATCACTAGTGAAATGTGTTATATTACCTTTCACCTTCCTCGATCTACCTTTCCCCTTCGGGTACTCCCCTTCGAAATCGTTTTTGGAGTCTGGATCACAAATGCGACGTAAATTGAGCTTTGACGCCAATATAGGAAGATATTCACTAATGTACAACATGTTTTGGTATACCATATATCCCTCCATCATGGAACCCTCAACATATGCTCGTTGTCTGACCAAACCCTTCATAAATTTCAAATTCCTCTCAACCATCCACATGGACCTTGAGTGCGCAGGTCCACACAGTTCAATCTCCTCAACTTGGTGTATGAGGTAGTGTTCCTGTGCATTGAAAAATGCTGAAGGTAGATGCTTCTGCATTTCACACATGAGACGAGGAATTTCTCTCCTCCAATACTTTATGTCTTCTTTATGGAATTATTTAGATGACAACCATCTACAAGTGACATGACAACCGGCCAATCAAGAGATTAAAGAAAAAAGTCATTATATTACGTAACATGAAGTAGAGAATGAAAATCAAATTAAGAATAAGTTCTATGTTGAATTAAACAAACAGTAAGCACATGGAAAAATCACCACTTACCTCATGTATTTCCCGAGACTATATATTATTTGTTTGACATTGTTGTCAAAGTTATCCGGGATAGAGAGAGGTAGAACATACTGTAACAATAATATCCAAATAGTTTCATTATATTGAAAAAGAGTACTATAAAAAGAAAAAAAATACTCATTAAATGCATACCATATTAATTATTACCTTCATGAAGACATGCCAATCATGCGTTTTCACCCCCCGCAAAATCACCTTTCTTTGTTATGATATTCTTCATGTTCGCACAAAATCCGGTGGGAAATTTAATTTTTCAAATGACTTCTTTTACAACATTACTTTGTTGGTCCGTTAACTTCCATGGAAGTGAGTTTATATTAATTTGCTCTCCGTTGCTATGAAATTGAATGACGTCTTTCATTGCATGGCTGTTATCTTGAATGTCTTTGCAAATTTTGACAATTTTTTCTTTGTCACTCCTTCCATCCAATATTCGCCATAATGTTTCAGTCACATTCTTTCCGATATGCATTGTATCAAATAGATGAGCAATTTGTAGGTGCTCATAATAAGGCAACCTACTAAATTGTCTAGGATAACTTTTCATTCCTCGTGGAAGCCCATTAATGCCTTCATGATGATCACATGAACGACAATGATGAAATTAAATATTAAATCAATGTCAATTACACTAAACAACACACAATATAATAAAATACAATATGATCATATACAATGATTGATTATACGTACCTTGACGATTTCTATTATATTGCAACTTCCATAGCTGAGGTGTCATTCTCTTTGCTTTTAATGCAGTCTCTTGCTTGCCATTGAAAAGATGTTTTTCGGTAGTTCGATACCTGTGATTCTTGGAGAGGAAGTGCCTATACTCATCAAACACCTCCTTTCCTAAGCTTTTTGAACGACGAGATTTGATCTTAGGACCACAAACTGGACATGCAAATTTCCCCTTTGTCTGAAGACCTACATAAAAAGATGGAATATCAATATTAATTTCTATTATAATTATATAAAAAATGACTGAATTATTTAGAAAAACATGCATGCGTATTATATTAACTAGTAGTTCGTAAAATTAAATGCAACTAAAGTGGAACTTATAATTACATACCACAGAAATGGGTTAACCCTGGGGCATCATGTATTGTCCATACAAGCATTGCATGGAATTGGAATTGCCTTTGTCGTATTGGTCTAGATAAGTCATACATAGTGATGCCATTCCATAACTTCAGTAGCTCGTCAATAAGAGGTTCAATATATACATTCATATCTTTGACTTGGTACTTGCCTGATTGATTTGAACATATAAAATAAATATTATGATTATGAGACGTATCATTTAGATATATAAACCATATTTCACAATAAAAAACTTTAAATATATATATAACATTATGAGACAAAAAACGACAAATGAGAATATACCACTGCAATAAAAAAAAACTGCAGTGTTCGTACCTGGAATAATCATCGACAACATTATGTGCTCCCTCTTTATTGTCAACCATGGATGAATGTTGTTGTTGATAACAAAAATAGGCCACATCGAGTAAACAAATCTCATCTCCGCTAAAGGATTGACACCATCTGCTGCCAAAGAAATCCTAAGATTACGAGGTTCGTCTTTAAAGTGAGGCCATTTTTCCTCCATATCTCTAAATGCAGACCCATCTGCAGGCATCCGAATAATGTCGTCTTGACTTCTGTTCTGTGCATGGTAATCCATAAACTGCACTATGTTTTTGCACCTGAACTTTCGTTGCAAACAGGGAATAATGGGAATATAACGTAGAACCTTGCGAGGCACCTTTTTAGTTAGTTGATCTGTGCGATATCTACTGATATGACATTCAAGACATTCTATTGCAAATTCATGCTGGTTGTAATAAAGAACATGATCATCGGGGCATGCAGGAATTGCTTCATACTACATTCCAATTTCTTTCATGATGGCAGATAAATCTTGATATGTGCGAGCTAAAATATTTGAAGGTGGTAACAAATATTCACCTATCATGCTACAACAAATTAAAATAAAAATCTAGTTAATATAATATAGAAATAATATTAATGAAACAAATTTCATCCGTAGTAATTTGACTTATATATGAATTAACAATAAAATACATGACAATCATATATATTTTGTGATGGAATATATTACATACCTTAACATCCGTGTGATTGATATGTTTGAAAGACCATTCATAACTTTCAAGTTCATTACCAACAATATAGAAGAGAGAAGATTTGTCTTGGAGCCATCATAAAGGGGTTCATATGCCTTGTCAAGAAGAGGTATATCATGAATATCATCAAAATGTTCATCATTTTCATGATCATCATCATCATCCATTCCAACATTAAATGAATCATGGATCAAAGTATTTGTAACATCATCTTCAACCATGTTATCAGTATGATCATCTTCTTCAATGTGATCATTAACTTGTTCTCCATTAATATTCATAGCTCCATGTTCCTCCTGTACTTGTTCTGGAAGCACTTGCTGATTCGGACGATATGTCGTAGGATGTCTTTCCTTTATAATTACATGAAACAATCATAGATAAAAGTTACAAAGAACAACGACCAATTGTACTGTTGGTCAAAAATAAGAAATATTTTAATAATACATAAATTTACAAAAGCAATCAAAATAAAAATATAATGCAAACTTACAAATGGATGGTATTCATGTCCTCCCTCGGCGTGCCCATGCTCCCTACAATGTTTTGTGGCTGTTGTGATCAAAATTCTTCTCCTCTTAAAGCCTCTGCATTGATTACATGGACAATAGCATTTACCATCGCCCCTTCTTTCAACTCCTTCCCACAATCTAGCAAACAATTGTCGATTTTGTTCGTCTGGATCAGGAATATTCGTAGTTGACATTTTCCCGTAAAGAGCTTAAATGAAGATTATCGATCTTAGAAAATGAAGCTCCAGAGTACTTTGCTCACTTGAATAACAAAAACAACGAAAAACAGTCCGCCGAACAAAAAAAACATCCGCAAACCGTCGCTAGTATGGCAAACATGTCGGAATGGTTTCATATTTATAAATTGTAAAAGTAAAAAAGTCAAACCTACGTCGGATATCCGACGACACTAATCTAGTGACCGTTGGGAAAAAATTCATCGATTATCCGACCTCTTCGGGTTCAAAATGAAGTCGGTTATCTGACATCTAAAGCATTGGATATCCTAATAGGCGTCGGATATTAGCAGAGCCGTCGGATAGCCAGCCAGCCTCGTCGGATATTCAAAAATACGTCGGATATCCGACAGGCACCTCTCAAAATTTATATATAAAAAAAAGTAATTTTCAAAGAAAAATCCGATGACACAGTCCATTTCGTCGGAGGTCATCGGATTTGCTCGTTGGATTTTGGCTTCAAATCTACTAGTGAAATGATCCAATGTGACAATGGAACTAAGAACATAATATAGTGCATGTAGAAGAGGAGTATGAAGCATTGGGCACATTTAGGAATCAAAGGGATTTTCAATGTGGCAACAAGGTCATGCCAAGAAAGAAAGATGTTGGACAATTCCATTGGGTAATTGAAGAGTTCGGAAGACAAGGTAGAAGGTGATGCAAATAAGGGAAGACAGTAGGTTTATCATGCAAATAATGAGGTGGTTGTAAAAGAGAATAAGTTGGCACCAAGGAAAAGAAGGAAGGAACAATGGACCATGAGATATAACAAGCCACACCAAAGGCAAGGAAGTGGCATTGGAGTGAATGGATGCCAAAGACAAAGGCATATAACATGTAATGATATTTCTTGAATTAGAAGATCTTAGCGATAAGAGAGTCTTGAGTTGTATATTGCATGAGTTGAGGCAATGTCACATAATAACGATAATATTCAAAATTGGAATAAAATAATATCCAAGTTGAGAAAGAAATCCTTCCCAATGGACTACAAACAAGTGTTATTCATAGAGATGCAAAACTAGTGACATAGAGACAAAAGTGTGGAGGAGTATACATATGAATTCTATGGAATTTTCATTTGTGCATGTCACGATGAGGAAGAGAAACACACAGTCTCAAGGTATGTGAATAAGATGAAGTTTGTAGTCCAACATGAAATGAGCTTATGTAAGATAGGTACATTGGAAGAAGCATATCAATTAACATTAAAAGTGGAAGTCAATTTAGTGCACAAGTGAAATAGAAGAAATGCCAATAAAACAAGAGGTGGTTGAGTTAGAAGAAGGAATTCAATGTTAAGCACAAAGAGTTCACACATGAAGAGAAGGATAATAGACAAGGGGAAGGTAGCACATAATGAATAATTAGAGGTAGAACTTGATAGAGGTAAAACTTAGAATATTTTCTTATGAATTCATCACCAACCAAACTAATATGGAAATTTAAGCAATATCATATCAAATCACAATATTGGCCCACATTACATACAACAAGTTTTCCTTAAATTAAACTTTACATATTTTTATATGAATGAAAATAATCATTCCACTAGTTGAAATTTAGTTAACTAAACTAATGCATGGAAGATCATATATCAATGCAAATTGACTACTATAATTCTTGCTACAAACAAGGACTAATTATAAAAAGGCCACGTAATAAGTAATCTTCTCAAATTGTATAGCCTAAGTGGGCCTAACTTAGTAATCTTTTCAAACTTATTTGGTAGCATAGTTGTAATCCAGATTTTAAATTGATACATTGAAATCTCTTCAAAATCTCCATAATACACTTCCCTTTCCCAAGGAAGATTTACATGCACTTCCCATGCATCCAAACACAAAAAATAATGCATAAGACCAATGGCAACTTTCATATCCAATTTGTGGGCTAGTTTATACTCTCACCACACAATGAACTTTTTACAATTCCCTATAATAATTAATATATAACCAAAAAAAACATATCATTATGATCACACGAATAATAAACATTTGAATATGTGTAAGTTCTGGAGGATCCTAGATTTAACAAGTACCCATATATCCTAGAGTACCAAGCTCATGGGCTTGCTTTAATCTATAAAATGCCTTCTTCAATCTACACACATGGACATCTCACCCATGCCCTTCAAACCCTCTCAGTTGATTTATGTGTACATCCTATTCAATCATTCCATTAAGAAAAGGAGTTTTTATATCCATCTAGTAAAAAGGCCAACTGAAACAAGATTGAATAGACATGATGGTGCATAGAAGTACACCTATAAATAATAGCAAAGGTTTTGTCATAATTGACTCCCTCTTTCTAAGAGAACCCTCTCGCTACAACTTTGGCCTTGAACGTTTTGATGTTTCCACCAACAACATGCTTTATCTTTTGCATCAATAGAGAATCAATCACTGACTTCTCGATTAGTCTTGGAACAATCTCCCACACATCATTCTTGACTATGGAGTTGTACTCCTCCATCATGACATATTGCATTACTTGCTCAATGACTACCTCCTCAAAACCAAAAGGCTTCGTCTTAAGAATGGAAAACATTAGTTCGACAAAAGTAGGAAACATTTTATGGGGGCGCCTCACTTAAAAAGAATTGTTTGGTGATTCTACTTGCATTTTTTGGCTCATGTAATATTGTTTTCATTGTATTGGTAGGTTTGGAGGTCTTGATTCTTTCTCTAGAAGCAAGCTATTTTGATTATGATTTCTCTTTTCCTTTTGGATAAGCAAGTGGGACAATGAATTTCTCTCCTTAAATGTGTGTGGAAGGTTTGTAAGACTTGGAGGACCATCCATCCTCCAAAAACTTCACATCTTTGTTCATCACCATCTTATGTTGTGCTAGAACATAGATCTCATAAGCATGGGAGGTTTTGTTGTAATAAACAAAAGCACTCTTGATACAAGTGGGTTCATCATAGTCCTCTTCTCATTAGGAACATGAATATAAACAAGACAACCAAATATAAACAAATGTGGCACCTTAGGTTTTTCACTGGTAAACATATCTCTAGTGTCTTATCCTCAAAATCTTGTGAGGGCATCTATTAAGAAAGTAGATTGTGGTGTTACACATCCTCCCACCCCTCCCCCTCCCCCGAAAAAAAGAAACATGGGCACATCTATGTCATCAATCATGTTTTTTGCAATCTCAATAATGGATTAGTGCTTCCACTTTGCAACCTAAATCTATTGTGGGTTGTAAGAAACTAGTAACATCCTCTTAATTCCTACGTGATTCCTACACAAGCATTAGACTCTTTGGGGGTGTACTCTCTCACATTGTCAATCTTAACACTTTAATATTCTTCCCTATCTAATTCTCAACCAAGGATTTGAACTTTGTGAACTTGCTAAACACTTCCTATTGAGTCTTCAAAAAAAAAAACCAGGTTTTAGGTTTTGAGGTATCATCAACGAAGAAAACATTACAACTACTACTTGTTAATGAAGAAAATGATAGAGGTCCACACACGTGAATGGATCAAGTCAAGAATCTGGATTGAAGTCTTCTCATTGGATAGAACATAGTTTTGGAATGTTTCTTGATTGCACATCCCTTACACACTCCAATATTCTCAATCTTGAAGGTTGGCAATCCCTACATCATATCCTTCAAGAGATGAAGGTTATGTAGTGCAATTGTCCAAAACATTTATGGCTTGTCTCACTCATCTTTCTACCATCTTGCACTAGACTCACGGAGAAAATTTCAGGAATGATTTTTTTTTCCTAAAAAAATATTTTCCAATTTCCATTTTTTACTAACCTCCGACCTTGTTGTTAACAGCCACATGCTCTAACCAACTGAGCTATTCCAGCCATGTTTTTGTTATGACCTATAAGAGAATATACGTGAAGTACTTAAGTTTTTCACTTTGTTGTTGATTTTGAAACCGCGTCGCCTGGTGATTAGCGAACTAAACGACAATGGATATATTGAACGCACTCAGCGAAGGATTAAACCACAACTTTGATTGTTTTTTAATTTTCAATTTTTGGGGTTAGACGGTTAAAGTTGTAGTATGGAATTGCTTTAATAAAAAGGGAAATTTGTCTAATTGTAAAATTGTTAATTGCAATTTTTGAATTTTGAATTTTGTAATGCTTTTAAATTGAAAGAGTTGTTTGTAAAACAATTTGATAGTTTCTTTAATTTATATAAATATGATTTTCAAATTTCAAATTGAACTATACAATATATATGGATATGCTTAACTTGTTGATGTATTAGTGAGTATAATAATATATTATTAGTTTTTTCAAATAATTGATATAATCATGTGTCGGATTGGATCCATGGACTGAGTCCCCCAGAGAGGTTTATGGCAGCTTTCCCTCAATAAAGAGTAAGCCTCCCTTGAGAGGCAAATGCAACCTATAGACTTAGTCAACGCAAGTGTATTCAACAAGATCATTTATGTATTGATAGAAATTCAACCCATGGCATTGTCTAAGGAGTTGTAATGATGCACGAATACGGCAATGGATCAAACTCAAGTTAATTGCTTGTGGATATGGGCCCTTAACTAAAATGTTAGACCAAGGCATTTGATAAGGTATCTTGTCATCAATAGAAACTTAACCCATGGAGCAATAGTATATGGAGTCGTAGCAATGCACTAGCACTTTGGGGATTAGACTCAATATCAATTACCTGTGGATATGGGTCTTTAAGCAAAATGCCCACTAAGACATTTGACTAAGTACTCATGGCATTTGACTAGTTCTCAAAATACCATGAGGTATCAAACTCAATACTCAATACGAACTACTAGTCAAATGTCACGAGGTATCAAACTCAATACCAACTACATGTGCATATGATTCCTTAACAAAAATGCTTAAGTGAGGTATTTGAGAAGGTACCCACATTTCTAGTATAATTTCAACCCATGGAGTTGTATGTGGAGTACCAACCATTGACATTGTATGTGGAGCTATACACAAGTTTTACAAATGAAAACACCCATTTTTTTATCATGAAGAAAGAGCATTGTAACCACACATTATCACATGAAACTTCATCATTAAAACATGCAATGAAGATTTAGATACGAAAGTCTCATGTCATACCACCACTAACATGTTTTGTTTGCATTCACTATTCTCTAGGAACCAATTTGACCATGAAATGAAAACCTCTTTTGTTGAATCACAAGACAAATCTAACCTAAATAAAATACATGTTTATATTCTCATGTCTTTATCTCTATATGTTTTACTCGACTTCCTAGAAAATAGGATGTTGTATGTGTTCTAATTGCCCCTCTAGATGGGAACTTAGAAGAGTAGATAGTGCGGGTTGAATTGGTAGGATGAGTGGATAGTATAGGGTGAAAAGGGTAATAGTATAGTTCTTTTTCCACTTTTATCTAAATCAAGAAGGTGCATTAGATGTCACACAAAACCACGTGAATCAAAGAAGATGCATTAGATATTACTGAGAACCATAATTTTTCTTCAATCTCAACATATTAATGAAATTTTTAATCTCATTTTAAAATTCAATAGTTTGATGTTTTTCTTGCATGCATATAAAAACACATTAACTCAAGTTCCAAGTTCATGTTTTAGTTATGCATATCCTTTCTTTTCAATTTTGATTCAATAGATTTTTTGCTATAGCAATAGCTTTTAAATTTCAAAACAACCTATTGGCAATAGCATGGGATCCCTTTAAGACTAGTGTATCTATTTAAAAAGCTTCAATATATCAAAACGCAGGGACATTGCCACCTTATGACTCATGTTATATTCAAATTTATTAAAATTAACTTATATTAAGGATTTGCATAGTTAATATTTCATGCATGAATTTCCTAACTTGCCATATTTTCATGGGACTTTTGAATTGAGTTTGATCCAAAATGAGAGAGAGATAAGACTCAAAAAAAATATTTATAGTAGCATGAATCTGATCATGCATTTATGGATTATTGGTATCTTCTGTTATTTTCATTTCTAATCCAAAAAAATGGATATTTCACTTCTCCAAATAGCCCAAAACAGTATGTTTGTTATTTCCAAGAAATCAAAATATGCATTGTCGGGGTCAGCTCAAAAAATATTAATGTTCACCAAAGGCCTAATTCACAAATATGGATAAGAAGTGAGCAAGATTTAAACACTTGATTTACATGAAAACGGGACTATCAGTGTCAAACCATCACACATAAATAATGATAGAAATAACGATAGAAGAGACTGGATTGGATACAACAAGAAAAAAATATAGAGACATGTTCAGATCTAGCAATATCAAGGGAAAGCCAATGCACATCAGTATCACCCCCATCCTCCGATCTTCTTTGGTTTCTCTAAGGATTTCCAACTAACCATCAAATAGCATTCCTTCTCCTAATTCCTAGTCCACGGAAATCAGAAGCAACATAATCAAATTTTGTCAAGGATACTTTGGAACATAATCCAAATAGAGCAAATATATAGGATCAATGCTCTCTAGAACAGACTTCAACAATACTGACCTGCCACCAATTGATATTAACCACCTTTAACACTAGCAACTTATGCAAGCTTTGATTTTATTAAGGAGCTACTTCCAATCCACAACTTATAATCATTAAGCTTCCAAGCTTTTGGTTCCACAACAAGATACCGGTTCATTAGCCTTGGTACATTTCTTTTCTTCCCTCTTTCTTATTCCTAATTTATTTGACAATGATAGTTTATTAAAAAGTTTCTTTTAATTAGACAATGTGAGTATATTTTTTCATTTTGTACATACACATTTTGGATATTTTGTTTGCTTCATGTTGAATTGAAAAATCATACCCAAACTCAAAGCACAAAAATGCCCAAAAGTACTCTTTAGAGTACCAACATATCTATCCCAATCTGAATCTACACATCCATGTAGTAGTAACTCATTGTATCCATCATACTTTATGCCATGATGGATTGTGACTTTCAAATATTTGAGCACATGCATACCATATTTCCAATGGGACAGATGAAGCTCAACCATAAATTGGCTCAATGTATTCAATGAATAGTAAATGTTTGGCCTAGTATTCATCAACTACATCAAGGACCCAATCAACTGCATGTAAAAAGTAGGATCAACAAAAGAGTCTTCAACGCAAGTTAACTTAATATTTGGTACCATAGTTGTAACCAAGGGTTTACAGTGACACATTTGAAATCTCTTCAAAATCTCCACAATATACTTCCCTTTCCCAAGGAAGGTTTACCTGCACCTTACCATACCTCAAACCTAAAAAACAATGCATAAGACCAATGCCCTTCATATCAAATTCATGGGATAGTTTATGCTCACACCACATAATGAA
This sequence comes from Larix kaempferi, assembly GCA_027924585.1. Taxonomy (NCBI): domain Eukaryota; kingdom Viridiplantae; phylum Streptophyta; class Pinopsida; order Pinales; family Pinaceae; genus Larix; species Larix kaempferi. The sequence goes on along the minus strand of BSBM01000343.1, from coordinate 10,525,049 downwards.
CTTCTGACAACTCCCTATAATAATTAGTATAGAATCAAGACAAGCCAATCTTTCTTATCATATAAATAATAAAGATTTGAATGTGCACAAGTCCCAGAGGATCCTAGATTTAACAAGTACTCATATATCATAGAGTAGCAAGATCATGGAGCCTTCTTCAATCTACACATATGGACATATCACCCATGCACCTCAAACCCTCTTAGTTGATTTGTGTGTACTTCCTCTTCAATCACTCCATTAAAAAATGTAGTGTTTCTATGCATCTAGTAAAAATGATAACAAAACAAGATGAAATAGGCACAATGGTACATATAGAAGTACTCTTAGCAATACCAACAAATGTTTCGTCATAATTGGCTCCCTCTTTTTGTGACAACCCTCATGCCACAACTCCTACCTTGAACTTCTCGATGCTTCCATCAACAACGTTCTTTATCTTGTACATCAGTAGAGAATCAACCATTGGCTTCCTCGATTTCTCTTGGGACAATCTCCCACACATCATTCTTGATTGTGGAGTTGTACTCCTCCATTTTGACATCTTGTCATACTTTCTCAATTCCTACCTCCTCAAAGTTGGAAGGCTTTGTCTTAAGGATGGAAGACATTAGTGCAACAAAAGTAGGAAACATTTTATGGGGATGGCTCACCTAAAAGAAGTATTTGGTGATTCTACTTGCTTTTTTGTCTCCTATAATGTTGAAGTAAGTAATCTCATTACTTTCATTGTACTAGTAGTTGTAGGAGTCTTGATTCCTTCTCTAGAACCAAGCTAATATGAATATGATTGCTCTTCTCCTTTCAGATTAGCAAGTGAGTCAATGAATTTCTCTCCTTCAATATTTGCTCACCATTGTCATATGTTGTGCTGAAACATATATATGGTAAGCTTTGGAAATTCATTGTAGTAAGAAAAAAGACTCTTGATATTAGAGGGTTCCATATTAGTCCTCTTCTTGGTAGGAACATGAATATACTCAAGACAACCAAATACATGAAAATGTGATACCTTGAAAGTTTTTTACCGCTAAAAGCTTCTCTAGTGTCTTATCCTTTGAAATCTTGTGAGGGAATTTATTAAGAATGTAGAATGTGGTGTTACATGCTCCCCACCCAAAAAAAGACACATGGGAAAATCTATGTCATCGATCATGTCTTTTTCAATCTCAATAATGGATTAGTTCTTTGTCTTTGCAACCCCATTTTGTTGTGGGTTGTAAGAAACCAGTAGCACTTTGTTAATTCCTACATCCTTGCAACAAACATCAATCTTTGGGGGTGTATTCTCTCACATTGTCAAATCATTACACTTTTCTCTTCTTCCCTATATGATTCTCGATCATGTCCTTGAACTTTATGAACTTGATAAACACTTCATCTAGAGCCTTCAACAAAAAATTCCAATTTTTAGGTTGCAAGGCATCATTAATGAAGGAAACATAAAAAACTATTACTTGTTAATGAGGAGGAAGAGAGAGGTCTACACACATTTGAAAGGATCAAGTCAAGAATCTCTCTTGATTTCTTCTCATTGGATAGAACATAGTTTTGGAATGTTTCTTGAGTGCACATCCCTTGAACACTCCAATATTCTAAATCTTGAAGGTTGGTAATTCCTACAACATATCCTTCAAGAGAAGAGGGGTTTTGTAGTGCAAGTGTTCAAAGCACTTATGCCACATCCCACTTGTCTTCTCGACATCATACACTAGAGCCTATTGCTTCATTTGATCAATTGGTAGCCTATAAAGACCTCCTTCTGGCACACCTTTGGTCAAGATATGACTACTTTGGCTACAATATTTAATGGTGTGTGATTAATCCTCAGACTCAACTACACATTTCTTATATGTGATAGAGAAAACTAAAGAATATTTTTTGTTAAACTAGGAACAAATAGAACATAACTTGAGGGTATATGGAAAGATATGGTTCCCATTCTTGTCAGTAGATGGGTAACATCATTGCCCAACTCCACTGCATGCATCCTTCTTTCTCTCAAAACTTGGTGAAGATCTTCCAATTAATGGTCATGAGTTAAGATGCTTCACTGTCCACATACCAATGAAAACCCTCAGTGGTATTGGTGGACAAATTGCTCATGTGGATACTAGTGACTTTGTTCTTCAAAATATTCCATGGGATATGTTCACACTTTGAAACAAAGTGACCAATGCATCATACATATCCTTCATTATCTTGTTCCATGTGGTGTGAGGGATTACGATCCACAGTTCGAGTCGAGTCCAGTGCACAATATGTCTATTCTTTCAAAATTGTTACAGCTTAAACAAAACTTATACGACGAAAAGCATTACTACAACATCCACAAACGCAGGCGCTGGAAGGAGGGCTTGAACCTCCGACCTTGTGGTTAACAGCCACATGCTCTAACCAACAAAGCTATTCCAGCCATACTTTGTTGCCGGTTTTGAACCCGCGTCGCTGGGTGATCCAAACGGGACTAAACGACAATGGATATATTGAACATCAGCATACGTATCCTAAAAATATAGATGTAGGGAGCAATAAATAAATGTGTTTGAAACACACTTAGCTAAGGATTAAATTAATAGTGTAGCAAACCACATCTTTGAGTGTAATTTAAGTTTCAATTTTGAGGTTTAGATTAATTGTTTTCATAATAAAAAGGGATTGAGAAATTTATATGGTGTTTGAAATTTGTTTAATTGTAATTTTTTATTTTTAAAATTGTAATTTTTATTATCGAATTTTGTAATGTTTTTAAATGGAGAGGGTTGTTTATTATATAATTTGATGGTTTCCTTATTAATAAAGATAAATATGATTTCCAAATTTCAAACCGAACTATACAACATATATGTATATGCTTAGCTTGTCCGTGTGCCAGTGAGTATAACAATACATTATCAAAATTTTCAAATAATTGATATAATCATGTGTTGGATTAGATCCATGAACTCAATTCCTTAGAGAGGGCCAAGTCAACTTTCCCTCAATAAGGAGTAATTCCCCTGTGAGGGACAAACTCAACCTACAGATAAATTCAATGCAAGTATTCAACAAGGCACTCATGCTATTGATAGAAATTCAACCCATGTGAAGTTGTAATTATGCATGAATAGTGCAATGGGTCAAACTCAAGTCGATTACTTGTGGATATGGGACCTTAACAAAAATATTGGACCAAGGCATCTTGTCATTGGTAGAAACTCAACCCATGGAGTAATAACATGTGGAGTCACAACAATGCACGAGCACTTTAGTGATTAGACTCAATATCAATTACATCTCGGTATGGGTCCTTAATCAAAATGCCCACTATGTCATTTGACAAAGTACTCATGGCATTTGGAGATAATTTGTTATGATCCTCCCTAGGTGGAATCTCCCTAGGTAGGATCATAACAAGTTCAATTCAAGGCATCGTCTGTAGACTTATAACAATGCATAAGAACTAGTGAAGGATTAAACTCAGTACCAACCACATGTGCATATGGTTCCTTAACAAAAATGGTAAAGTGAGGCATTTGATAAGGTACCCACATTTTCTAGTAGAACTTCAACCCATGGAGTCAATGTATGTGGAGTGCCAACCAATGACATTGTATGTAGAGTTATACACAAGTTTTACAAATGAAAATACCCATTTTTTATCATGAAGAAAGAGCATTGTAACCACACATTATGACAAGAATGTTCATCATTAAAACATGTAATGAAGATTAAGATACAAGAATCTTAGATCATACCACTAATAACATGTTTTGCTTACATTCACCATTCTCTAGTAAACAAATTTGACCACGAAATGAAAACCTCTTTTGTTATACAAAAAATACATGTTTATATTCTCACGTCTTTGTCTCTAGATGTCTTACTTGACTTCCTAGAAAATACAATGGATGTTGTACATGTTCTAATTCCCCCTCTAGATGGGAACTTAGAAGACTAGATAGTAGAGATGGAATAGGTATTTTTGGAAATGTTGTTTATAAAAACCTGTACAAATATCCTTCAACTAAGCAGTATGTGTTGTAAGGTGTGTTTCTATATCATTGAAATCACCAAAAATTTGCACCTAGATTTATTTTTGTTAATACAAACTTAATCACTTATTTGATAGCTTTTAAACAACACACTAACAAAATATTGTGTTCATCAAAACTCAATTTAAAATCAGTATCCAACAACATTCAAGGAACAATGATTCAAACTCTAGTAATCTATGAGTATTAAATGTCATGTCATAAATATTCAATAAATGTGTCAACATATAACTAAAATATAGATGTATTACACAAAGAAACTTGGTAGAACTTGGAGGACTTGGATCTATCTTGTTATTGAATGATGAATGTTTATAATCAACTATTTTAACATTATACTTAGAGCACACTTTGAAATAAAATATGGATCATCAATGCACCATATATTGTGTATTGCAGAATGACCAATGCACTTAAGTGGATTAAGAGCACTGAGTACAAACTTATGTGAAAAAATTGCTGAATCTCAACAAAATTATATATTTGAATATTATACTTTGGCCGAGATATGTCTCTTTATGTATTTACTATTTTACATCACATAGACATCTGTGTCAAAAAGAAAAAAGAACGAGAGTTTTCAACAATATTATAAAAGTGAGTTTAAAAACACTCTAATTCATTGTTGTGCCAAAAGTTAAAAGGGAGACTTTTGCAAGATATTTTTAATAATAAAAAAATCATCGAAGGAAAAAAAAAAAATTAGAAAACATAATTTGGAAAGGGCTATGGTAGATTATATACATATTTATAAAGGAGAAATTTTAAGTAAGTAATATCATTCTTTGCATCGTGAAACAATTTTTTCCTTGATTGTTTTACAAGTTTTCTTTTAACATTGTTTTTTTAGTCTCTGCGTAGCAAGGATTTTAGCAATCGATTGGTCATCTAAATGTGTTGACTTTAGATTAATAGCTCTTTCTAAAGTTTTATAAGGTTTTTAAAAATATAAATATTAAATTTAATTTTTTGGAAATTAAAAAGATTTATAAATTTATCGAAATTTGAAAATTTTCTTTCTAAAGTTTTATAGGGTTTTTAAAAATATAAATATTAAATTTAATTTTTTGGAAATTAAAAAGATTTATAAATTTATCGAAATTTGAAAATTTTCTTTCTAAAGTTTTATAAGGTTTTTAAAAATATAAATATTAAATTTAATTTTTTGGAAATTAAAAAGATTTATAAATTTATCGAAATTTGAAAATTTTGTTTTATCATTGGTTAAGAAGATTGATTTGACAATATACCCCTGGTGTGAGGGGAATTGTCAGATATTAAAAATAATTTAAAATTAAAATAAATTTAAATTTTTAAAAAATTGACATGTGGATATCAATCATACCGAAGGTCCCACATCCTTGCATATCCGCATTTAATGCCGTATCCAATGTACCTGCTATGCAGGATCCCACGTCGCACTGAATTAATATTCCTGTCGGTTAATCATTTTAAAACCATTTTTCCTTAGGGCGTAAGCACGGGTTTAAGCTCAGAAAAAAATGATGGTATGCTGCCAATTAGCTACTTCATTTTGCTATGGCATCCTCCTCGCCCTCATTGCAGTGCGACTTGGCCTCTGCCCTCGCTGTAGAGTGGGTTGTTAATGAAGACCTTCGTGAAGAAAACCTGAAGCGCATTGAAGCTTCCATGGCTACAACTAAAGGTAAGGACGTAAAACCTTTCTCATTGCTGCCATAATTTAGCTAATTAGCCTTTCTCGCCACTTCAATTTACTATTAGTATTTTTATCTTTTATAAAATAAATACAAATTTTATATTTCTTTCAATTCTGGCAGATAACTTTAATTTATCTAAAATTGTCAGATTCTAATCATGAAAAATTATGAAAATTCTTGGCTTTCCTTTATATCATGTAATTAGACTCTCAGTGCTTTGTCCTCGTCCTATTGTTTTCCGTGTATAGAGATATTACAAATTAAAACAATTCGTCACGGTTTTTGTACATGGAGGTGAAACAATTTACAACTTTTAAAGACTGGGTTGTTCTTTATTTTTAATTACATAGTAAAGCGTTTTCACTTATGGAATGTACACTCCAGATTTATCGTATACCTAATTCTTGGCCGTCCACCACCATCACAGGATCCTCTCCCGTCCATTGCTTGAAATGGCCATAGGCGCCTAATTTAGGGTTTAGCTTAATGGGTTTTCACACACAGACGAATTACTCTAATTACGTGAGAAAGAAGACCTCCATAGCAATTTCAAAGCCCAACCGACAAATTTCAAAGCGGGATTAAACGCGGATCATGTCTCTCGTGTCATTGTCCATCGACTCTAGGGTTTCAGCGACTGATTTAGGGTTTAGGTTGACGGGTTTTCATGCACACAGAAGAATTAAACTAATTAATTAAGCGATAAAAGAGAATTGCACAGGCGTTTTAGAGCCGAACCGAAGAATTTTGAAGCGGGATTAAACACGGGTTTAAGCTTACGCCCTAAGGAATATTAATTCAGTGCGACGTGGGATCCTGCATAACGGTTAATTAATGGTTTTGTTTTTTAAAACCATTTTTCTCTAAGCAAAATGCCAAGCACCATTTTCTCCTCGCCTACTATGACTACATTCGCATGTTCTTGTGAAGAACCTACTCGGAGTTCACTTGCTTTCTTGGGGATGATATAAATTTTTTTTACTGCAATTATTAGAGTTCAAAGAATATTTATTTAAGGTAACAGTGCAGCCGTAACAGTGCAGCCATTATTTGTTTTCTCTATTAAACAAATCTAAAACACATACCTGTATTACGTCACATTTCTTTTCTAGAAACATCCTTTGCAAGGAAGATCCATGTGTTTTCCTTGAACAAACCTTGCTTCCAGTACCATAAGGAAAGCCGTCCATTAGTAGACTTTATGTGCATGCCCATGTTCAACACCTCCAGAAGCAGGAAATTCCTCAATCTCTACCAGGTGCATTGGTAAGCATAGTCCTTTGCAAAATGTCCGTGACACTGGAAGGGAATAGGCGTATAGTCCAATATTTTACAGTATTACGAGCTAGCCACTAAAATCTCCATGCTCGCTGCCATACCACGACTAACATCTATATCAACCAACAACTTTTCCACATAGCAAAATGCAGAGGATCTAAAGGGTGGATCAATATCCGACCACATTCAAAACTTTGCTTCGGTGCTTGAAACCGGACTCTAGAATCTTTTGGAGAAAGATGCAAAGCATGATGAGGTTGAGTAATGGCTTCAATTATGCGGCTGTTGAGTTTAGAAGGCATGCATGCAGCCGCATGTAGTTTGAAAGAGGATGCCAAATTCTATTGCAACGCCACGTTATGCATATTCAGTTTATCGATGCCTAAGTTAGAACATTTAATTATTATCCAAAATACATCGCAATCGACATTGTGTAGTAGGTGTACATAATTGAAGCTTGGTTAAGCAAATCCGTGATTAGTATGCCCTTTAGGATTTATATCATATGATGCCAATATCTACTTCCTAATAATAGTATGCCCTTTAGGATTTATATCATATGATGCCAATATCTACTTCCTAATAATTTATTTGATTAGCAATATATTTGTGTTCCATATAAGTTACTTTATGGAGATAAAGGTATACTTGTCCTTTATGATAAAATAATTAAATTTAATAATTTCAATACACATATCTTTGGTTTTTTTGCTAAAAGCTTGATGGCGTATATTTGTTTTACAGAATAATAAAGAGAACCAGAATTTTTTATTATATTCCCTTCTAGAACCTTGAATAAAATGTAAAGAAGTATATGAATATGATAAAATACTGAATCGATGAATTGATATATATTACTTTGTTGACTTTAGAATTACTTCATAAGTTAAGTTTCATTGTTTATTACTATTAATTTTCGGTTTCATTGTTTGTTATTTTTGTAAGTATAAAAGATGATGACTTAATAAATTATTATAATGAAAACTAAAATTAGTTATTATGTTCCCTTTTCAAAGCAATAAAATTTAAAGAGGCATATGGATATAATATAGTGAATTGATGTATATTACTTTTTTGACCTTACATTTACTTTTATGAGATAAGATTGATTGTTTTATCAATGAAATATGGCCCACTAGAAGGTTTATATCCTGGCGTAAATATAGACTTTTATATATTTTGAGTTGCAGTTTCCATGAATAGTGCACTTCCAACATAAATGTAACATAGATTGATAGCCTGATTTTAGTTGTGATGTATTAAATGTGTTACCACAGAAATGTTAAATAGATAGATTGGTAATCACCTATCATGGGAAATCCCATTGGTCGGGACGATATAACATTAAAAAGAGAGTTATACAAGGGATTGAGGGGTGATTATAAGTTATTTCCACATGGGTAATACCAATCACCTATCATGGGAAATCCCATGGGTCAGGACAATATAACATTAAAAAAAAAAGTAATACAAGGGATTGAGGGGTGATTATAAGTTATTTCCACATGGGTAATACAAAGTGATTATAAGTATAAATTATTAGTTTATTTTATTAGTTGTCACTCATGACCCATTATATAATAAATATATTTCCTCATTATATAGATAAAAGTAAATGATAAAAGTAACATATTACGTTCATAGTTCAAGTAAATTAATAAGATCGTATAATTTTATACTCATCAAATTCAAACCAAAATTATCTTCATACTCATGAGTAAGATACATATTACAAATATCCTTATTGTAATATTTAAGTTGGACATATACACTGTTTTTGGTCAACAATGAGAAAAATTATTATTAATAAAAATGCATTAATTTCCTAGTCTGATGTGCACGTAAATTAACAATATACATAGTTTTCCATAAAACTATTTTTTCAAACTTAAAAAATGAGAAGGAAGAACTTTTTACACAAATTTATTTTTCAAAGTAGAATACTATATTGTTATAGACCATATTCACATTAAAATAGGTTGCTGGGAACTCATTAAGATTCAATTTTTTATATAGCCGAGCTTCTTCTTTTTATTGAATTAGAATAAAATTTAATAAATAATTCAAATCATTTGTTTTTACATTTTGTAATAAAATGGAAAAAGTGAAGAAAAGTTCACTAATTGAACAAATTTATTTTTACTTTACAAAAACCAATATTTTCTTAAAACTAATTATATAGTTTAAAGATAATTAATTGAACGAATTCGTTTTCATTTTTAAAAAATTAATATTTTTTTATGGCATTTTAATTTTCTTCTATTTTATATCAACAACCATCATAATAATTATATATGATTTTTTTAATAAATGTTTTATTTCTTTATCAATTAAACAAAATATAAACTTAATTTTAAAGCAGGGACTATTTCTCTTGTTTATTTATGCGTATTCAATAATTTCATTCTTTACACCTTGAAACAAGTTTTCTCTTAATTATTTCACAACTTTCAATTTTCTTTTATCATTTTTTTAACTATACATATTTACAACATTTTTTAACAAACAAAGAAAAATATAGCTCACCAACCTTCAAGGTCATAAACTCTAACTTTATTATTCAAGGTCATAAACTTTAACTTTGTTTTCCCTTCCTTTTAGTTTTTTGTTTCTACAAGCTTTAGTTTCGTTTCGTTGTTGTTTCTAGTTTCATAATCCAACTAAATGGTTTTTTCCCTCATCCTTTCATAATGTGTTTGTTCTTTTAAAACTTATCCTTTCATAATGTGTTTGTTCTTTTAAAACTTAAGATATTTGTTGCTTATGGTGTTTGTTCACCTTAATAGTGATTTCAATATAAATAATATCGGCTACTCAGTACCTTATATTTTTGCACCGAGTGAAATGAGGTGCTCTATAGTTCAGTATTTGCACCGAACCGATTGAAACGAGGTGTTCTACAGCCTAATATGGGGAGATGTAACATGTGTGATGTAATGTTTGTTACTAACAAAATAATTACAAAATTTCATTGCACCGAGTGAAACGAGATGCTCTACAGCCCAGTATTTGCACCGAACCAAGTGAAACGAGGTGCTCTACAGCCCAGTATGGGGGAGATGTTGTAACGTGTGTGATGTAAAGTTACATCGCGATGTAAGGTTTGTTACTAACAAAATAATTAAAAATTTTCAGGTCGGCTCATAAAATAAAAAATTAAATTATGGAAAGTATTTAAAAAAATTCCATGTTGATTCATAAAATAAAATATTATGAAAAGTAATTAAAAAATAGATGTTCGTTTATAAAATAAAAACTTAAAACTTAAACCCGGATCTATCAATAACAGAGATCAAATTTCTTGAGTTTAAATTTAAAAAAAGAAATACACCTCAAGAAATTGGATCCCTCTCGGTGCTTGATAGATATTGGTTTAAGATGGATCTATGCTAAAGAAATTTGAGTTGTGTGGTGTGTAACCTACAATAATCACATGAATTGATGTGTTTATTATTACATGACACAACACCAATCACATGAATTGATGTGTTGGGATTTTGTATAGATACACCTTAAGATATTTAGTATGTATTATATAAAAAGTAGTATCCAAATTATAATTATTATTATATATAATATATGTCAAGGATACCATGGTTGGGGATAGATGGATTTCATTCCATACACATGTATGTGGGGCATCTAATTTTAATGTTTTTTACTTACATTTGTATATTAAAATTAAGTGATGCTACAAAATAAATCTTATGTATTAGTTATTAATCCTTGCCTTAACTTTAGTAATCCATAAGCTTGGACTTTCTATTAATCGCCCTTTGACTTTTAATATTTTTTCATATATTCCAAATATTTTGGCATGAGTTCTTAGTTTGTGAATTAATTATTGCCATACATATGATTTTTTTCAAATGCTATTGGACCCGTAATGCAGCTGGATTATGGTAAGGTTCAAGCTTCAGGTCAACTTGCACAGCCAGTCCCTTGTCCATCACCGCTTACAGCCACACTGCTCACCGTCCTCTCTAGCTTTATTTGTGTTATAGCGCTATTGTTTCTATTGTTGTTGTTAGAATTACATTGTTGTTATTGTTGCTGGTCAGTCAATGTTATTGTTGCTGGTTCGTTGAAGTTATTTGTTGTTATTGTTATTGTTATTGTTAAAGTTATAGTGTTGTTATTGTTGCTGGTCCGTTGGAGTTATTTGCAATGTTATTGTTGCTAGTCAAAGTTATTGTTGTTGGTCTGTTGAATTTATTTGCAATTTCTTTGGCCTTCGTGTTTTAAGGTATTTCCTGGAACTATTTCATTTACTGTGTTTTTGTTTCCAATATTAAATTCAATTGGATGTAGTTGCAATTAGAATTAATGTGGTTTAAGTTACCTGATGTAGTTGCAATTATTGTTGTTTAGGTTACCTGCTATTTAGTTTACTTGGAAAGCCTTGCCCATATTCTATACAAACGAAGTGGTCATTATTTCTCAGAATTTGCAGGTAAAACGTCATTAGTAAGCAGTGTTTTCTGCATATTCATGTTCAGTTGCCTATTCATCAAGTTTGGCAAGAGGCATGTCTATTCTTTACCATAACTATCTAGCCGCCCAGGTGCCAGTAATATCCTTCTTTCTAGTTAGGCCCTGGCCTGTCAATCAAATAATAAGAAGAAAGAATAAGCTCTTTCCTGTGATTTCCTGTCACGTTCATTAATAAAAAAACAATTATCACTTACCAAAAGAATTAGCTACATTTTGAGTGCATTTTGAAATTGCTTGTTTGCTACTGCTACTAGATCTACTTAATAAACGGATGTTGGCTCTATAAATGAAAGGCAAGCTACAATAAAGATATCAGGGGCAAATGGATAATTCATTGGAAAGCCATAGCCTTTAGATTTAGATCCGGTTGCGTGGGTTTAACCATAAACCATTTGTTGGAATGTGACAATCAATTGACGGTTGAAGTCAAGTTGGTTTACGGTGGTTTCACCAACTGTATAATCAGTTACACATAATTGAAGGTTTGCTTAAATATGTGGCCCATTGAGGCAGATATTGAGCTGGGGCTTTATGCCCTCTCCCGAATAGTTTGTAAACTATTGTTGATGATGAATAAAGACTGCCTGCCCTTGTCCCGTGGATGTAGCCCACATTCTAGAGTTATCCATATAATATCGAGGGCCTGTAGATCCAAAGCCTATTCCTAATCCAAGTCCATGACCAAAGTAAGATCCTATTCCTTTCCCATTTACAGACCTAGGTACAGATCCTTATGTTCTAAACCCAGCAGCATAGGTGAAGGCAGAGTCCATTCCAGTTTCATATCTGGATCTGAAACCATGAATAGGGGCAATGTGTGTAGGGGCTTCTCTGGATATAACACCAATTTTGGAGCTAATACACCATTATTATTAATGGCTAGCTCAACCACTGATTTGTTTTTTTAAGTATGACATTTTGAATATCTATCCTTGATACAAATTAGATTTTTAAATTTATAATCACCATGCAATTTGAATTTCTGCCCTTGCCTTGTATTTACACGGTTTTGTGAACATATGTTGTTGAAAATTTTAGGACCGAATCCGAGCAATGGTGGCAAGATTTTGACTTTTCAATGAACTTTGTCTTTATCGAATGCAATGTTTTCTATCTACTAGCACAACCACTTAATTTGTGGCCAGTGAACATCAATAAGTCACAAGTTAAGTGCCATGAATTAATACAAACATTAAACTAATTAATATAAACATAAAACAAATACTATTTAATAAAAAAATCATTTTTTTAACCACCACTTAAATTAAGCTTATTTAAATCTTAATCAAGATGTATTTAAGCATAACAAGATAAGACGACCCTGAAATTAATCTCCATTGTACACTTGTTACACTTTGGTTAATCTTGTTGATCCGCTCAAGAAAATCCAAAATCCCAGATAATATCTAAACACCTATCGGTGTAATCATATGAAACAAGTATTCACATTATCACTTTTACAGAATGCTGACATATGAAAATATTTAAAATGTATAAGATATTATGGATTGAAATGTTAACACTGAATCTGTTTATACATTGCATAAAACTGTTTAATAGCAGTTTTACAGTTGATGGGATTGCAACACAACTGCCAAAAATAATAATAAAAAAATGGACAAAAATAATAAAAGTGGTTCTTTGAGTGACTATTCTCACACTGTCTTGGATAATGAGCTAAGTGGTATAGTTTAGTCTGATGGTTTAACTTGTTTATTAAAAGCTAGCTGATGTTTTCTTCTGTTTTTTTTTTTGTTAATGATTTCCAGTTTCATATTATCTTCATATTCATTTTCAACATTCTCTTTGTACAATTTTCCATTGCTGCCGTTTCTTGTGAAATTGAAGAGGAACGTAAACTGCAAGTCAGTATAAATTGGGATGTATTTAGTGCTATTCTTTAACATGGTAGCTATAAATTATTCATTTGTAATGTCCCCATTTTGACCCCCTTTGTATTAAACCGTAAATGATGTAAATATTGTAATTAATCATGGTGAGGAGCTCAAGGCCAAGGCCCCACCATTGATTTAGCGTTTCATGAATCGGAAATTAAAAATAGATGCCCATGGTTCTTGTGCAAGATGGGCACAATGTAAATAAGACACCATGTAAATACGAATTTTAATGGAAAAACCCACAACCGGCTATGCAATGCAACAAAAGAGATGGGGCATGACTCTACAAGGAAAAGGGAGGGAAATTATTCAAACCTTGAGCCAATGGTATTAATCCATGTGTCAATGGGGAAACCCATAAACCACCAACTACCCATTTTGTCTCATGTACCCAATCATTTAATTTTTCCAAGAAATTGGTTAGGGCAGTTAATGCCTTGGGAATGAAAGAGTATGGGCAAGCCATTTTCGTGCATGGGCAAGCCATCAACTTGGAAAATCGTGTTTTTGCTTGTGGGGCAAGAAACCACCCACGAAATGGTGCCCAAAGCCATGGGGAATGGGCAGTCTTCATAAAATTCACGCAGTTGGAGTTAGCTGGGCTCTTTCCATTTACGTTTTTCATCTAAATACTGCATTTTTCCATGCCTGGGAGTTTTTTTTGCAGTATATAACAGTTGGGAGAGGGAGGACCACGTTTTGAGGACTGTAGGGAGGTCGTTTTTGCCCCTGAATGTCCAAGGACGTTTTTCTAAAAACGGATTTGGCTTCCTGGGTTGTTCACCAACTTCCCATTTCGTTTTTTGTGGGTTCCCACATTTTTCTGGGTTAGTTGAAACCCCAACTCATGCATTCCACTGTGGAAAACGTTTTCCTCATGCCCAGCAAGTGGGGTTCTGCAGTTATGTGCATCCTTGTTCTTGGTTGAGCCTGTGAGCTGAAGTGTTGGAGTGGTAGTGGATAGAAGTGGCTTGATAAACCTAGTGGGGGAGACAACCTCTCAAAAGATCAAGAGGGCTTTGGTTACTCTTCTATGCATACCCTGAGAGCACTAGATAGGGAAGGTATGGCTTGAGGGACTGCACAGCAGTGAAAAGAATACTTCCTTGTGCTGGGTGTGTAGGTAATATGGGTGCCAAGCTAGATAGATCTTGCAAGGTTATCCCTGGCTCTGTGTTGGAGCTCACTAGCTTAGCAACTCTTCCTTTCCATCTCCTAGTAGCCTGATAAACCCAATTGTAGATTGGCTTGGCTCATCTTGGTGTATGCTTGGCTATGTGTGAGTCTGCTGTTCCCTGGTTCCTTGTAGAGATCATGCCCAGCTCGGGGGTGGCAGTGGTGCTGAGAGATTGAGGAGCACACTGGCCTATGGTTGGGTGGAACGTTGCAGTTGCATAGCCAGTTGCTTGGGACTGCCTTATTGAGATAAGTATTCTCTTGTGTAAATTGGCAATTATCATTTGATGAATGTTATGAATGTATGTGGATGTATTAAACGAATTTGCTTCTGCTGTGTTTTTAAAAGTTTAGGCATTTCCATATGATCTTGTATAATTCTGCACAGATCTTTAGTTCATGGCTGCCACAGAATCTCGAATGTGTATTAGAGATCAACAGCATTTATTTGATTACCGTCGTTTTTCCATAGTATGCACAGATACAGTTCTTGCATCAATGATTTTTAATCCAAACGTTTGGGGCTAATTGCCCGGATTGAGCACCACGTCCTCCCTATCTCGTTGGTATGGTAGGAGGGGACACTACATTATGGTATCAGAGCTGCGTTGCAGCACTGGGCCGATATGGGCCAAAACTGATAGTAAAAGAGAAGAGAAGAAGTTAAGTTTTTCTTAAGAGTTTGGGAAAAATTTTGGTTTAAGTCTGTTTTTGAAAAAAATTGTGTTTTAAGCTGTTTCGGGAAGTCGTTCTGAAATTTCGGAAAGGTTTCGCGAACCTTCCCGCAATTGCGGAAGAGTTCGGTGAACCTTCCCGAAATTGCGGAAGGATTCCGCGAACCTTCCCGAAATTGCGAAAGAATTCAGCCAATGGCTCCGAAATAGCGGAGAAAAATGTTTTTAAGTGAAAATTTTCTAAGTATCGGAATTTTTTCGGAAAGAATTCTCTTCCGAAATTGCGGAAGGAATTCTCTTCCGAAATTTCAGAAGGATTCCGCGAATCGTTCCGAAACGCGGAAGAGTTCGGCGAGTCATTCCGAAGTTGCGGAAGACTTCGGCGAATCGTTCCGCAACTGCGGAAGACTTCGGCGAATCGTTCCGCAACTGCGGAAGACCTCGGCGAATCGTTCCGCAACTGCGGAAGACTTCGGCGAATCGTTCCGCAACTGCGGAAGACTTCGACGAATCATTCCGAAAAAAACACCCGAAATCGGGGAAGCATTCCGGCGGAAGCATTCCGCGAACGGCTCCGGTACTGCGGAAGCCTTCGCCGAATGGCTCCGCAATTGCGGGAGCATTCGCCGAATGGCTCCGCAACTGCGGAAGCCTTCGCTGAATGGCTCCACTCGGCAACTCGCCCCGCCATTGCGGAAGCGTTCGGCGAACTGCTCCGCAATTGCGGAAGCCGTCGCCGAACCGCCCCGCAGTTGCGGCAACCTTCATCCAAACGCCCCGCCCATTGCGGAAGGCCAACCGCCCCGCAGTTGCGGGAGCATACCGTGAACCTCCCCGCGGTTGCGGGAGTAAATCTGTGAATCGCCTGTCGCGGCCAGATTTCGCAAACTGCCCGTTGCGACAGGATTCAGCGAATCGCCCGATGAGGCGTGATTAGTAAAAAAAAAAAAAAAAAAAAAAAAAAAAACGAGGGCGCTGCCCTCGACCCGCCCTGCTGTGGCGGCCACAAGGGGGCAAGCCCCCTTGACCCCCCTTTTTTTTTCTTTTTTCCTCATATGTCGTGTTTGTGATTTAACGAATTGTCAACGTAATGTTTTTCCCACGTGCATGAAGTAAGTTATGAATTTTGAGAATATAATGCAGCTAACAATTGTGCTGATGAACACATTTCAGAGATCCACGGTTACAACAGGGTAACACTGTAGTTAATACAGTTGGAAAATTTTGGATCTTGGTTGGGCCAAGAAATGAACATCATGAATGACGCACAGGATCCCTATGAGCCTGAGACAGATGCCATGGGAGAGAACATACAGGTTGAGAATGCTGAAACAGAATCTAATGGGAGAAGAAATCAAGAGACCCCTCCAGATGTTGCAGCCACCATGAGAAGCCTAAGGGTGGAGTTGCAAAGCTGTAGGGAAGATAATGAAAGGATGATTAAAGCTCAGGAAGAGCAAAATCAGTTGAATGCAGCTATGCTACAGAGTCTGACGGACATCCAAAGGCAAATAAACTCTGGGCATCAGATATCAAGTCTAGAGCGGGGTGGGAGTAGCTCTAGAAGAAATTCCCGTAAGAGGGCCAGTAGTCCAAGAAGAGTTTCTATAGACAGGACATATACTCCAGAAATCTCTTCTAATGAATCATCTGACTCTGAAGAATCCATTGAGGGTTCAAGCTCTTCATCTCACATGAGTAAGAGGAAGAAGCACTACAAGAACAATTCACTTGGGGAATTTAAGAAGGCAAAACCTCCTACATTTGATGGAGAGATAAAGTCCGGTCAAGAAGCTGAAGCTTGGCTTCTTGGGATGAGAAAATATTTCCAAGTCCAAGATTACTCGGGAAATATGAAGGCAAGGGTAGCCATCTTCAACTTGAATGGAAGAGCGTCTATATGGTGGGAACACACCAGGCAGGTGAAGAAGATCAATGAGAGGAAGATCGTGTGGAAGCAGTTCAAGAAATACTTCAAGCAGAAGTACCTCTCTGATAGGTACTATGATGACAAGATCAAAGAGTTCCATGAGCTGAGATTGGGACAATTGACCATGGAAGAATATGCAAACAAGTTCTTGGAGCTGCTGAGGTATGTCAGGTACATCCGAGATGATAAGGTGAAAATTCAGCGTTTCTTAAGTGGACTGCCCCAGTCATATAAAGATAGAATTGAGTTTGACGAACCTCGAACTCTGGAGGAGGCCATAAGAAAGGCCAAGTACTGCTTTGATCAAAATAGGAGCAAACCCGAATTCCATAAGGCATGGAAGGATAAGAAAAATGAAAAGTTTGATCAAAGGAAGAAGGGGTTCAAGCCTCCTCAATTCAGGAATCAGCAAAGGCAGCCATCACAGGTTGTGACTAAGCCAACTAGGATGATGGGAGACAAGCCAAGAGATCCAAAGGAGCCAAGAGAACCACTTCAATGTTGGGGTTGTGGAGGAGACCACATGCTTAGGAACTGTCCACATAAGAATGGGAATGCAAATCAAGTTCACAACATCCAAGGAGCTGGAACTGTGGGTCAAGTGGCGAGGACAATCCCTAGAATCTATGCAGCAGTAGAATACCGCCAAGCAGATCATCAGTCAACTGTGGTTGAAGTTGAAGGTAAGATTGCTAAGCAATTTGTTTCTATTTTGATTGATCCTGGATCTACTCACAGTTATGTCACTCCTAGAATTGTTGAGGTTTGTGCTTTCAAGAAATTAAAGCATAGTAAATCTTGGTTAGTTCAACTAGCCACTGGAACCAAGAGAAAAGTTAGCGAAATAGTAGAGAAATGTCCATTAGAGATGGATGGGCTATTCACTTATGCAGATCTGAATGTTTTGCCACTTGGTTCCTATGATATTCTCATTGGAATGGATTGGTTAGAAGCACACAGGGTTAAACTTGACTGCTACAATAAGACATTTGAATGCATGGACGAAGAAGGAAACCCGAGGGTTGTAAAAGGCGTTCCAAAGGTGACTTCTGTTAGACAGGTTTCAGCCATGCAGCTGAAGAAGTTCTGTAGGAAGGGATGTCAATTGTATGCAGCCCACATTTTAGAGGCAACAGAGAATGAAACTCTGAAATTGGAGGACTATCAGGTATTGCAAGAATTCAGGGATGTTTTTCCTGATGAGATTCCGGGACTCCCTCCAAAGAGAGACATTGACTTTACAATTGAACTTGTGCCAGGAGCGGCACCAGTATCTAAGACACTGTACAGGATGAGTACCCCGGAATTGCTAGAATTAAAAATGCAATTACAAGAGTTGCTGGAAAAGAAATATATTAGGCCAAGTGTGTCCCCGTGGGGAGCACCTGTTCTATTTGTGAAAAAGAAAGATAGAACACTCAGGCTATGTATTGACTACAGGCAGTTGAACAAAGTCACAGTGAAGAATAAATACCCATTGCCCCGAATTGATGACCTTTTTGATCAAATGAGAGGAGCAAAGGTATTTTCAAAGATTGACTTGAGGTCTGGTTACCATCAGGTAAGAATCAAAGAAGAAGATATTCATAAGACAGCCTTTAGAACGAGGTATGGACACTATGAATTTGTAGTGGTACCATTCGGTCTCACAAATGCACCAGCTACGTTCATGTGTCTCATGAATAATGTTTTTAGCAAGTATTTGGACAAGTTTGTTCTTGTATTTCTAGATGATATTCTCATCTATTCCAAGAATGAAGAAGAGCACGAAGAACATTTGAGAATGACAATGCAGTTACTAAGGGAGCATAAGCTGTATGCCAAGTTGAGCAAATGTGACTTTTATAAAGATAGAATTCATTATTTGGGTCACATCATCTCCGACGAAGGTATATCTGTAGACCCTGAGAAGATTGAAGCCATTATGAATTGGCCAACTCCAAGGAATGTGACTGATGTGAGATCTTTTATGGGCCTTGCTGGTTACTACCGGAGGTTTATCGAAGGATTCTCCAAGGTTGCAAACCCGATCACTTCTTTGCAAAAGAAAGGGGTAAAGTTTGAATGGTCACCAAGATGTGAGGAAAGTTTTCAACGGTTGAAGAATCTTCTTACAAGTGCACCTATTCTGAAGATTGCAGACCCGGAAAAAGATTTTGTGGTGTGTACCGATGCATGCAATCAAGGACTTGGAGGAGTTCTTATGCAAGACAACCACGTGATATGCTATGAGTCAAGAAAGTTGAAGGAGCATGAGAAGAACTATGCTACTCATGATATAGAACTTGCAGCCATAGTACATGCTTTAAAGATGTGGAGGCATTACTTAATGGGAAGGAAATTTGAGTTAAGGACAGACCATTGTGGGCTGAAATACTTATTTGATCAGCCAACTTTAAATGCTAGACAAGCTAGATGGTTGGAATTTTTGTGTGAATTTGATTTTGAGATCAAACACATAAAAGGGAAAGAAAACAAGGTGGCTGATGCACTCAGCAGGAAGGTACGTGAAATGCATGTGGCAGCACTTAGTACTTGCCAACCAGATTTGAGGCAGCAGATTGTTAACCATATGGTTGAGGATGAAGTGTATGAGCAGATAAAGGGCAAATTGCAGCAGCAAAGCCTTGAAAGGAAGTATGAGGGCTATCATTTGGAAGAAGGTGGATTTCTTACTTACAAGAATAGAGTCTATGTTCCAAATGCGACAAATTTAAGGAGGATTGTTATGGATGAAATCCATAAAGCTCCATACTCTGGTCACCCAGGATATCAGAAAACAATTGCTACAGCAAGGAAATATTATTTCTGGCCAGGCATGAAGAAGGATGCTGCTGAATACATTTCTAAGTGCATGGAATGTCAACAGGTGAAGAGTGAACACCAACATCCAACAGGTTTGTTGCTTCCAGTGCCAATTCCAGAATGGAAATGGGAGGTAATATCCATGGATTTTATTACAGGATTGCCAATGACTAAGAGACAGCATGATTCCATCATGGTTGTGGTGGACAAGTTAACAAAGGCAGCACATTTTATACCGGTTAAGTCCACAGATAAAGCCGATGCCATTGTAGATATTTTCATGAAGGAAATTTTCAGATTACATGGGTTGCCTAAGGCAATAATTTCTGACAGAGATACCAAGTTCACTTCCAATTTTTGGAAAGGGCTCTTTGCAGATTTGGGTACACAACTAAGCTTTAGTACCGCATACCATCCTCAAACAGACGGGCAAACCGAAAGAGTAAATCGGGTGCTTGAAGACATGCTCCGCATGTATGTAATGGACAAACCATCCAAGTGGGAGGATTATCTACACTTGGTAGAATTTGCATATAACAATGGACAACAAGCATCATTGGGAATGAGTCCTTATGAGGCTTTGTACGGCAGAAGGTGTAGGACACCAGTGACTTGGGACAATCCAGTGAACAGAATTGTACTTGGGCCAGAATTGCTTAAGGAAATGGAACAAGAGGTTGCAAGGATCCGGCAAAATTTAAAAGCAGCCCAGGATAGACAGAAAAGCTATGCAGATAAACATAGAGTGCATAGGGAATTCAATGTTGGGGATCATGTATATCTTAGAGTGAGATCAAGGAAGAGTTCCTTGAAGCTTGGGAGTTGTGCCAAGCTATCACCTAGATATTGTGGGCCATTTGAAGTGCTTGAAAGAATAGGACCAGTTGCATATAGACTTGCATTGCCTGCTAGCACTAAAGCTCATAATGTTTTTCATGTCTCTTTTCTAAAGAAATATGTACATGATCCTAACCATGTGATTAATTGGGATGTGATCCAGGTGGAACCCGAGGGAGAATTCCAAACCGATCCATTGTGCATCCTAGACAAGAAGGTAACATTGCTCCGGAACCGAGCCATCGGACAGGTAAAGGTGCAATGGAAGCACTACGGTCCCGATGAGGCTACATGGGAGCTGGAGGATGCCATGAGGGTGGCGTATCCATTTTTGTTCAATTTTGATGAGCACTGAGGACAGTGCTAATGTAAGGGGAGGGGAATGTAATGTCCCCATTTTGACCCCCTTTGTATTAAACCGTAAATGATGTAAATATTGTAATTAATCATGGTGAGGAGCTCAAGGCCAAGGCCCCACCATTGATTTAGTGTTTCATGAATCGGCAATTAAAAATAGATGCCCATGGTTCTTGTGCAAGATGGGCACAATGTAAATAAGACACCATGTAAATACGAATTTTAATGGAAAAACCCACAACCGGCTATGCAATGCAACAAAAGAGATGGGGCATGACTCTACAAGGAAAAGGGAGGGAAATTATTCAAACCTTGAGCCAATGGTATTAATCCATGTGTTAATGGGGAAACCCATAAACCACCAACTACCCATTTTGTCTCATGTACCCAATCATTTAATTTTTCCAAGAAATTGGTTAAGGCAGTTAATGCCTTGGGAATGAAAGAGTATGGGCAAGCCATTTTCGTGCATGGGCAAGCCATCAACTTGGAAAATCGTGTTTTTGCTTGTGGGGCAAGAAACCACCCACGAAATGGTGCCCAAAGCCATGGGGAATGGGCAGTCTTCATAAAATTCACGCAGTTGGAGTTAGCTGGGCTCTTTCCATTTACGTTTTTCATCTAAATACTGCATTTTTCCATGCCTGGGAGTTTTTTTTTGCAGTATATAACAGTTGGGAGAGGGAGGGCCACGTTTTGAGGACTGTAGGGAGGTCGTTTTTGCCCCTGAATGTCCAAGGACGTTTTTCTAAAAACGGATTTGGCTTCCTGGGTTGTTCACCAACTTCCCATTTCGTTTTTTGTGGGTTCCCACGTTTTTCTGGGTTAGTTGAAACCCCAACTCATGCATTCCACTGTGGAAAACGTTTTCCTCATGCCCAGCAAGTGGGGTTCTGCAGTTATGTGCATCCTTGTTCTTGGTTGAGCCTGTGAGCTGAAGTGTTGGAGTGGTAGTGGATAGAAGTGGCTTGATAAACCTAGTGGGGGAGACAACCTCTCAAAAGATCAAGAGGGCTTTGGTTACTCTTCTATGCATACCCTGAGAGCACTAGATAGGGAAGGTATGGCTTGAGGGACTACACAGCAGTGAAAAGAATACTTCCTTGTGCTGGGTGTGTAGGTAATGTGGGTGCCAAGCTAGATAGATCTTGCAAGGTTATCCCTGGCTCTGTGCTGGAGCTCACTAGCTTAGCAACTCTTCCTTTCCATCTCCTAGTAGCCTGATAAACCCAATTGTAGATTGGCTTGGCTCATCTTGGTGTATGCTTGGCTATGTGTGAGTCTGCTGTTCCCTGGTTCCTTGTAGAGATCATGCCCAGCTCGGGGGGTGGCAGTGGTGCTGAGAGATTGAGGAGCACACTGGCCTATGGTTGGGTGGAACGTTGCAGTTGCATAGCCAGTTGCTTGGGACTGCCTTATTGAGATAAGTATTCTCTTGTGTAAATTGGCAATTATCATTTGATGAATGTTATGAATGTATGTGGATGTATTAAACGAATTTGCTTCTGCTGTGTTTTTAAAATTTTAGGCATTTCCATATGATCTTGTATAATTCTGCACAGATCTTTAGTTCATGGCTGCCACAGAATCTCGAATGTGTATTAGAGATCAACAGCATTTATTTGATTACCGTCGTTTTTCCATAGTATGCACAGATACAGTTCTTGCATCAATGATTTTTAATCCAAACGTTTGGGGCTAATTGCCCGGATTGAGCACCACGTCCTCCCTATCTCGTTGGTATGGTAGGAGGGGACACTACATCATTCATATAACAAGTTCTACACTATTTATTTATTTCAAGAAGTTAGATATATTATTTAAAAATAATTGAGGTAGACTTCCTTCCTAATATATTATGTGAAATCATTCTAAAAGTATCTTTAATATCCCAAATATGATCATATTATGAAAAGCAATAATTTCAAGAATTCATATACAAATTTTTAATTTTTACAAAAAATACTGTTTGTTCTGTCGGTTCTATTAAGAATACACCATATGCCATCATTGCTTGTGATTGTTTTTACAAATAAGTTACTGATTTGTCTTTAGTCTAGCATGTGTAGGTCACTTATTTAAGTGAAGGTTTATTTGAAATAAAAATTGTTACCCTTGAAAAGAGAAACATTATACCTCCCATTCCGTTGCCGGGATTTGAACCCGGGTCGCCTGGGTGAAAACCAGGTATCCTAACCGGACTAGACGACAACGGAGATGAATGACATACATACATTTTCATAACTGTCGGACTTTAACCTGTGAGACACCTCTTGTTTATTAACTGGCATAGCTCTCGAGGAAGAAATAAGCATGATTAAATTGGTTTGAAAAGATGAAAAATCAAATGTTGCACGTTGCCACTTAATCCTCAAGAGCTTTGTTTTTTTAATCCTAGAGAGCTATATGCACCGCCTTATCATTACCTCCAAGAACATTTATGGTAAGATTGGCAAGAAAATCTTTGGTACGAGGCAAAGAATATTTAACAATTGAGCCAATGTGGAGAATTTTAACCAAAAATTGGAATCTTTGGAGTGAAATTTTGTTACCTTTGATTCGATTATCGTAGATATGAATCAATTTGATAATTTGATAATTGGTTGGGGAGAAATAAGTCCAAGTTATATATAATGTCCATTGGTTGTAGCTTGGGTGGTTGGGAGGAATGTTTGTTACCCTCCCCACCCAGGTTCAATTCTTGTAAGTGACATATTGCTCTTGTTGAGCCCATATTGTAATGATTGTAATTCGTGCCACCTTGATTCTCTAGAATAGCAGGTGGTGACCATTTCCCCAGGTGGACTAGCCCTCTAACAAACGGCGAACCACCTTTTTAAACGGTTGAAAAAAGTCCAAGTTATATATAAAACAAAGAAATGTTATGATTTAAAAAAACAATTGAGAGATGGTGGAGATTAACAAGCAAAGGCAATAACACCAAATACATGATGTGATACACAAGCTTTGTGAGGATTGATTGGAATCAATATAAACTTAGTGTTATATGCTACCTTGTATATCATTCAATGTTCCTTGTCTAATGATTAAGTGAGTTTCTTTGTACGTGGAATGTAAGTTGTGAGACCCCAATTTTGCTAAGTGTAGTGTAATCTGTCAAGCACTCTAATTGCAGATAATTAAATATCAACACACAGAGCGTATGAAATTTATTGTCAACCCGAGAAAGTCTTTTTATTTCAAAGGACAAGTGCACAATATATGCTTAAACACAAACCATTAGAAGTGAATACTTTTATCTTCTATCATCTATGTTCATCCCAAGAATCTACGCAACCCCAATTGCCTTCTAACTGCTGTACTACAATCCTTTTCTATTATGCATCAAGCAGAACGAATATCAGATCTAATCAACGATTGCAGGAAGGAAATCTCAATTGCATTCTAAAAGAATCAACTGTCTAATGAAATCAAGCTGGGAATCATGAAGCATGACCTGAACATTACTCTAGAATTTAATAAGGGAGATTGAAGCAACTATTCTAAGATGCTGAATTGCAAAATATAAATCAATCAACACATAACAGGAAAGCTAATTCGTAGGAGCTTCTGGGATTACGTTTCAGCTGCAGGATGAGCACAACAGTGTGAACAGAAATTGAATTACATAAAACAAACCTGACTCAGTCGACTGTTATTGATACCATTCACCAATCTCACAAATAAATCATTTACTGAGAAATCCACACAATGAATATTGCTGCTGCGTACAAAAGAAAGATCAAATCATCACACAACAGAAAGATGAAATCCTAAATTAACACAGCAATCTCTGTGGAAGACGGGCCCAGTCTTCACACAGAGACGCTGGTTGAACAACACTCTCTTTAACTCAGAAGCAACTCCTTATATTAACAGAAGGATGAGTACACAGTTTCGGCTTCACTGCTAATACAAGATGAATTAATTCATTGCTGTCCAACCCCTCGATCGAGATAATACCACATATTTATACATACAGTTGCAACATCAAAAACCTATAATTGGGCAGCCATGAAGATCTATGATCTTCAGGCGCCCTAAATAATCTAGCTGTTACAATGCGTGGCAGAACTGAAATATCCAAATATGAGAGGAGTTATCAACTGTCCCAAGAGTGGCGGTCCTTCCAGCTCACAGCTGGATTCGAGCAGCGACATACTTAAGATAGAACTTTATGTTACAGCTGCCCTGCCACGACTGTGCCTTGATTGACGATTTGAGCCCCAAGGAACCTTCCTTAAGCAATGGACGTCCCTTCCTCCGTGACTTGTTCAGCTCCGATCTTCCTGCGGTCTATTTATCTTACTACCTTCATAATTTGCATCATGTTAGCACGAATTAAGAGATGCACAGCTTAAATCATCACAATCATAAGTATTAATACAATAAAACAATAATCGGCCATACCTTGGTAATTTGGGGAATATATAAGGACAATAAGTTGAATTGCCAAGGTAATTGGTGTAAGACAAGGTAAGGGACAGTGATAAATGATGGTCAAAAAGGGCCAATTCTGGGCTCAACATCTCCCCCCAACTATCCTGTTGCATGTCCTCATGCAACAACCTGCATCTGAATATTGTACTGAACCTTGTCCAGGCAAGAGGAAAGAATGTAGATAAATCAGGCATCCCCTCTATCCCTTTGAAAAATTTCTGTGAGCAACCCAGCAGCTCCCAACTTTACTGTTCCCCTTCTCCCGCTACTTGCTAATATCTGCAGTTCTCTTATGCTATGCCTGGGGAAGTTGAAAAGACACACTCAATCTGAATCCAATTCAATGATACCTGTAGGAGGTGGAAGCACTGGTTCTTGTGGGACAGTGTCTTCCAGCGCATCTAATCTTATTAAGGGAGTTGCTGGTTCTTGTGTAACAGCAACATCCCTTAAACCTTCTTCAGCAGCTGCCTTTATTGCTTTTGGAGACACTGGTTCTTGTGTAACAGTGTCTTCTTTGTCAATTGGCTGCTGAGATTGGATATCCTTTTCAATTTGCAGCTCCTCCTCCAAGATTTCAGTGTCACCTGAGCAGGGTGTCTGTACCTGTTCATCATCGCTCCATTGTGTATCAGGAATGATCTCTACTCCCGGGTTATCCTCCAACTGCAGTTCAGGGGTTCTTGCTGCAGCATCCAAGGATGTTGGTTCTTGTGTGACAACATCCTGGCTTACATCTTCATCTTTATTTTGCTGCAGCTCCTCTTCTACGAGTTCTGTATCATGAGAGCTTTCTGGGGTCACCACCCAGAGTTCATCGTTGAATGCCAGAATATCCTCTGTCCCGGCTTCTTCTTCTGTCTGCTCAGTCGGTTGAACGGTCAAGTTCAGGATTGCTGGTTCTTGTGTTGCAGCATCCTGTTTCAACTTGTCACTGTCCTGCATTTCCATTTCTCCTTCTAAAATTATTGTGTCCTGGGAACGTTCTGGGGTTACAGCACAAAATTCTTCACTATCCTCCAGAGTATCCCTTGGCTCCATGATTTCTGTGTCATGAGAACACTCTGGGGTCTCACTATACTCTTTTATAAGCTCCAGAGCATTCTTCATCTCCCGTTCTTCTCCCAATTGTTCTATGATTTCTATGTCGTGGGAGCATTTTGGAATTGCCATACATTCCTTATAAATTTCCAGGGCATCCTCCACTCCCTGTTCTTCTCCCATCTGTTCTATGACTTCTGCATCATGGGAAGTAGCAGCTGCAGCAAGGATGTTTAAAGGTGCTGGTTCTTGTGTTACAGCATCCTCTTTCTCCACTGCTTTCCCTTCTGTGGCTGCAGGCTGTTGTGCTGAATAGGTGCTAAGTAAAATTTTATGGCCTGCTTCCTCAAAGATCTCCCCACAGGTGGGGCAGAGTATTCGCTCATCCTTTTCTCCAGCTTCAGCAGAAGCTGTTTCCTCCACTTGGTCTGCAGCCTCTATTAATGTATACATCTTTCTTCCACCCTGCTTTTGGCAGATTTCCTTCCATGTTTCCAGCTCCTTTCTAAGTGCTTGGAGGTCCTCTTTCAGCATTGCATTCTCATACAAGAGTCCCTCAACCCCCGGCTCTTCCTCCACTGGCCTTTGTGGAGCATCCCTCGGTTTCGGCGTAAGGATTGGGGGTTCAACCTGTGTCTCTAAGGTTGCCCATTTTGTTCTGGCTGCCTCTGCTGCTGTGATTGACCGAGTTCGTTTCCTTCTGATTGGTGCCACTAAATCAAACTCATTGGTGGCCCTCTTCCTTTTCTGTGGGGGTTTCTTTTGTGACTTTCCTTTTTGTAGTGTTTCTTCTCGTGGAGCTGGAATATAGGGAGGCAAAGCTGAAGTTAAAGGAATATTTACCTGCCCTCCATGCTGTTCTTCTTCAATCACAGCTGCTCCTCCTGCCCATTCCGGTGAAGACTCGATTGTGACCAGCTCAATGTCGTCCTCCATTGCTCTAGCTCCGTCATCTTCAGGTTCCATTGTCGCAGCTTTTGATGCTGCTCCAATTTCACCTTCTGCTGTCGGAGCTGCCCTGTTGTCTAGGTTTTCCACGAGGGTTTCATCTATATTGTCGCCTGACAGCTCTGTTTGCGCTTCCCCTCGCTCTCCTTCAGATGCAGTGTCATCCCCCACTGGTTCTGCTTGTGTTGGGGATTCATATACTTCAAACGGCTCTGCCTGTGCCTCGGGTTGTTCTTCTTCTGTAGTTTTGTCAACCCCTGATGTTCCTGCCTGTGCCCCCTGTTGCTCTTCTTCCGTTTCATTCCTCCCGGATGATCCTGCCTGTGCCCTCTGTGGTTCTTCTTCCGTTTCATCCCTCCCCCCAACTTCACTGGAGGAACTCCGGTCCTCCTGTTGTGGCGGAACCGGTAATTGCTGTAATGGAATAACCCTCAAGGGAACAGGTTGCTGTGGCCGGGTGATGAATTGCTCCCATGTTATATTATGTTGGGCCAGGGTTCTTTTAATAATTAACTTAATGAGGCCATGGTGGGTGAGGGAGGATAATGGGTGCTTTGCAGATTGGACGAATGTTGCCATATGGCGCAAATCATGCAATAGGTAAAATGGAATATTTAACAAAATGCCATGACGAAGATGAGAAAGCAAAGGAAGTTCAGAGTTGTACACAGTTTGGTATCTACCTTCGCAAGTTATGTATTTCTTGAGGAAGATAGCGACCTGGTCCCATGGCTGCGACAGTGACTTCAATGCAATCCCTCTCCTGGATGCTTCAACTTGCTCCCCTGGAAGTAAAAATTGTTCCCGTGCAACCGTTGCAGGGACTCGACGGTTAAACCAAGGTTTTCCCACCAATGGGATAGCTGTAACCTCGGATATAATGACCTCCGAAACATCTATACACAGCCCCCACACCGTGGAGTGTGTTTTAGTAAGATTCAATGCGAATTGCAGGGCTGCGTCCCGGTCGAATCCATCCAATCGTTCAAAGAACTCGACCCAGCCAGCGGCTTGAAAAATGGCCAGAACCTGCAAATTCCGTCTAAGTTCCCGGGTATTGAAAGGTTCATGGCGAACTGGAATGCCCATGGTCCTGGCTGCAAGATAGAACTGCTGTTTCGACAGAGTACAGGATCCAGAATAGAAGTTGCAGCGCGGAGAATGCACGAATCGTTGAGCGGAGACGTTGAGCGAATGAACTAATTTGGAAAGTTAAGCGCAGAGAGGAGTTTAAAATTTTCATGCCGAATTGGGGAAGGTGGCAGTTATTAGTATTACGTCGTACGAGGGAAAGGTTCAATCAGATATAAATGGTGGTACGAGTGAAGGTACGGCCAATCTCGTTTACATGATATCAATACTTAGTCACGTGATAAATGAAAGCCATACCTCATAAAACTGTGCGTCGGAAGGCTGCGGAAACTGGTGGAGCATGGAGTTGGTGACGTCATGGAGCCGAACGCGTGCACAATCAGACGTGGAATCATGATGACTCAGATAAGGCACTGATTTCCTTCGCTGGTAAAACACAAGGCGTCGCATCCTCCGGGTTGAAATGATGAGTTCGCCGGCAGGACTGGGCTGAATCAGCGTCATAATTAGCAAGTTGAACAATCCTTCTGTTAACACGGGAGTTACCACTGCAAATTGCCAAAGAAATGATCACACGGCCGATGAAAAAGCTTGTTGCAGCTGACAAGAAAGAAGTTACAGCCATCGGGAAAGAATTCGTGGCAGCCGGAAAAAGATTCACAATATCCGGGAAAAATTACGGCTGTCACGGGAAAATTTTACAGCGGCGGAAGAAACTTACGGCTGGCGGGAAAAGATTTTTCGAATATGGGAAATATGTCGCAGCCGCTGGAAAGAAATGACAGTTGTGGTGTGGAAGTGACTTGGTCAATGAGGTGGCGGCCGGGAAGTGATGTGGCGACTGCGAGAAAAAGATGTTGCAGCCGCCGAAGTTACAGCCGCCGGGATTGCAGCTGCCGGAGTTGCAGCTATCGGAAAAGATTTTGACGGCGGACGGGAAAAATTTACGGCTACCGGGAAATGGAGAATACGGTTGCCGGAAAAGGATATACGGCTGCCGGAAAAATATGTTGCAGCTGCCGGAAAATATGTTGCAGCTGCCGAAATTTTTTTTTTTTTTTTTTTTTTTTTTTTTTTTTTTTTAACACAAGGACGGCACGGAGAGATTTTCATTATGGGCCCCAAACTGATCGTTCTCCTGGCGCTTCCCTGAAAAATTTTTCTTAAAAGACAACAGCAAGCAAAGAGATCAAATGCAAAAAGAAAGAAAACGACAATTATACGCTACAGCAAGGAATTATTTATGTACAGCAAATATGATTTTCATTTTAAGATTTGGTTAAGGTAGAAAAATGTTCCTGCTCTGGTGCCAATTGGTAGTTTGGATCAGCAGCAATCTGTGAAATGAATGCATCTTTCGAAATGGGCTTCCGATACAGTCGCAGCCTGTGGCCATTAACAAGTAATGGCATACGGTTTTCATCAATGGTGACCAGGCGAACAGTGCCGTTGTCAAATACCCTGTCAACCAAATATGGACCCAGCCATCTTGTGCGTAATTTCCCTTTGAAATCTTTCTTGAATCTAGAGTCGTACAGTAGTGCCCAGTCTCCTTCATGGAAGATTTTCTTTTTGATGAATCGGTCATGCCAGTTAGATCTCTGTTGCTGAAGCAGCACAGTCTGGTCCACCGCAGCTAATCGTTTCTCATCCAGTTCATTCAATTGATTCAATCTTCTTTTCTGGGCTTCTGTTACATCCAGGTTCATTTCAATGGCTGTTTTCAGGGTCTTGATCTCAAATTCAATTGGAAAGATGGCACTCTTACCATACACCAGATCATAGGGAGAAAAGCCCGTGGTGTTGCGCCAAGTCGTGCGATATGCCCACAGTGCTTCTGGAAGTTTGTCAGCCCAATCCCTTCGATGGCTTTTAACTGTTTTAGTAAGGATTGCTTCGATAACTTTATTAGTGCTTTCCACCTGACCATTGGCCTGGGGATGATAAGGTGAAGCTATCTTGTGCTGCACATGATACTTCTGGAGCAAAGATTCAAATTGATGTGAAATAAATTGTGGTCCGCCATCGGTAACTACTTCCTTTGGTACTCCAAAACGGGTAAAAACTTCACTGTACAGGAAATCAATCACCGCCTGGTCGTTTGCCTTAGCCAAAGCTACAGCTTCTACCCACTTAGTCATGTAGTCTATACACACCAAGATGTAAATCTTTTGTTTGGAAGGAGGGTTGATAGGACCAACAAAGTCCAATGCCAATCTATCAAACGGTTCTAGTACCACTTGGGGCTGTAAAGGCATCTGGTCTGTCTTATTAGGTTGGCCCATCCTTTGGCAGCTGTCGCAGGACTGAACATATTTTTTAGCATCTCTGAACAGTGTCGGCCAATAATAGCCCATCCGCAACACCTTATGTCCTGTTCTTTTATCTGCAAAGTGTCCTCCGCAAGGTTCATCGTGACAGGCCTTCAGTATATGAAAGATCTCATCTTCCCTTACACATCTTCTAATTTCAAGATCAGGTCCTGTGTAAAAGAGATGGCCTTTGAGCCAACAATACCTGGCACTTTGCTGAATAATTTTTCTTTTCTCTCGTTTAGACATATGTGGCGGAAGTTTCCCTGCAGCCAAATAATTAGCAACATCTGCATACCAGGGTGAATGAGCTGAGAGTGCAAATAAATGTTCATCCGGGAAAGCATTCTCAACAGGTGAACTGTCATCACTGTTAGTAAATCGTGATAAAAAATCAGCAACAACATTTTCTTTTCCAGGTTTATCTATAATAGTAATATCAAATTCCTGTAATAATAAAAGCCACCTGGTTACTCTGGCATTAGTGACAGGTTTATTCATTAAATACTTAATGGCAGAGTGATCAGTATGCACAAATGTAGGATACCCAGTAATGTAATGCCGAAACTTATTAATAGAATAAACAATAGCAAGAAATTCTTTTTCAGTAACAGTATAATTTAGTTCAGCAGGGGCTAAGTTTTTACTCACATAATAAATAGCATAAGGTACTTGACCATCCTGCTGTCCTAGTACTGCTCCAATGGCGGTATCAGAAGCATCTGAAGAAATGTGGAAAGGTATGGTCCAATTAGGTCCCCTTAAAATAGGGGCTGTGGACAGTTTCTCTTTAAGCTTATCAAATGCTGTCTGGCATGCTGTACTCCATGCAAACTGCACATCCTTCATTAACAATGAAAACAAAGGAGAAGCAAGTTTGGAGAAGTTTTCTATGAATCTCCTGTAATACCCAGCATGTCCCAGAAAACTTCGCACCTCTTTCTGAGTTGAAGGGGTTGGTATATTCTTTATCACCTTAATTTTTGAAGGATCCACTTGAATACCGTTAGTAGAGATGAAATGTCCTAATACCACCCCCTCACTCATCATCATGTGGCATTTTTCAGTGCTCAGTGAGAGGCGAGCCTGTTCACAGCGAATTAAAACCTTCTTCAAATTTTCCAACGCTTCATCAAAATCCCTGCCATAAGGAGTGAAATCATCCATAAAAACTTCCATGCTATCATTTACCAATTCAGAAAATATGCCAATCACAGCTCTTTGGAACGTTGCAGGTGCATTGCACAACCCAAAGGGAAGCACCCTGTAGGCGAACGTTCCCCAAGGGCAGGTGAAGGTGGTCTTATCCTGATCCTCTGGAGCAATCTGGATTTGATTGTACCCACTGAATCCGTCCAGGAAGGAGAAGAACTTCTTCCCAGATAAGTTATCAAGTACCTGGTCAATAAAGGGCAGAGGAAAGTGATCCTTTTGTGTAGCCTTGTTCAGCTCCCTATAATCGACACAGACTCTCCATTTACCGTTTTTCTTGGGTACAATTACAAGTGGGGAAACCCACTCACTGTCTGAAATAGGATAGATGAATCCTGCTTCCAAGAGTTTCTGGATTTCTTCCTTCACTATATCCCTCAGATTGGGGTTCATGCGTCGTTGGGGTTGACATACAGGCCGGGAGTCGTTTTTAATATAAATATGATGAGTGCACAGACTAGAAGGAATACCCTTCATGTCTGTATACTCCCAGGCGAATGCCCCCTTACGTTCCTTCAAGAGATTGGTTAGGCGCTTTTGTTCTTCTGAGGAGAGAGCAGGATTGATGTTCAAAGTTCTTCCAGGCTCTACCTCAATAGGAATACTTCTCGAGCTTTTCAATACTGGGATTATATTTGCGTCATTGGCTAGTGCTTCCTCCGTAAGCTGTTCTTGTTCTTCTTTGCCGAGGGTACTGTTCAGAAGTTGATAAACTTCCTTGTCTACAGAAGCAGGTTCGCTAATGAAATTATGAATGGCATCGTCTTCTGTTTCGTTTTTGAAAGTTAGTGCCTTCCCTATTGTTAGTAATGGCTGAACATCTTCTTCTTCTTCTTGTTCTATCCAAAGGGAGGTTTCAGTTTCTAGACTCGGCCTTGCTGGAGGGTACAGGGTAAGATTTTTGGTTTCCATGCCATCAGATATAGTCATAGATCCTGATCGACAGGTGATGCAAGCATCAGCTGTAGCCAACCAAGGTCTCCCTAAAATCAATGGATGTCCCCCCAGCTGTGATTTTGGCTGTAATACCAGAAAATCGGCAGGGTATTCCCACGAGTCTACTGAAATAACGAGGTCGTCCAAAATCCCTTCAGGTCTGATGGTGGATCTGTCTGCCAGTTCTAAGATAGTAGGGGTCGGTCTAATATTGGTGAATCCGAGCTTTTTTACAGTCTCCATCGTTATAACATTGATCGCAGCTCCTAAATCTACTAGTACGTTGGGTATCTGCGTTTGTCCTATGTGTACAGTGACAGTAGGATTGCCGGGATCCTCATACTTAGTTACAGGGGTTTTTCCAGTCATTAAAGCGGATAAATTCCCTATAACATGAACAGTAGGAGGATCTCTGGGTTTCCTTCCCGGTCTTTTAGTGCACAGGTCCCGAACAGTTCTAGCGTAGATAGGTACATCTTGAAGAGCTTGTAAAAGGGGAATCTTAACATAAAGGTTCTTCAATTCTCCTAAGAGATTGAACTGAGGTTGCCCCTCTCTTTGTGGCAGCATCAATCTCTCAGGGTAAGGTGGTTGCCTTACCAACTGGGTGGGCTGCGTGTTATCCACTTCATCGTTCAATGTTTCAGCCCTCCCATCTGAGGGATGCTCAGCATCTTCAATGATAGGAACCGGATCAAAAGGATGCTGGGAACTCTCTCCTTTGTCATACACAGTTGGTGGAATATTTTCTGAAGTTACACGTTCTACTACCTTCCCAGACCGTAAGCGAATGTCATTACAAGGTACAGGGGAGAGAGAGTAGGCTGGCATATTGAGAGTTTCCAGTTGCTGGACTGTTTTATTATTTGGGTTAGGGTTAGGTTGGGCAGGCAGCTGAGGCCGTATTGGTATGTTAGGCACAGGATTATTTTGCAGCTGCAGCTGCGACTGCCGAGGTAGGTATTGAGGATATTGCTGAAATTGAGGATATGGAGGATACGGTAACTGTTGAGGTGGAGGTGGTTGAGGAAACTGATTCCCAGGATGGAAGTTCCTCCATCCAGGAGACCATGAAGTAGGTTGATGAGGTGGCTGTGTCCAAGGACTCCATGAATTATAACCTTGCATCGTAGGTTGAGGAGAATTCCACTGAGCATAATTTGAAGGGAATTGTGTATTCACGTTTTGCATATTAGTATTCCAATTATTCAAATTATTCAAAAATGGAAATGAATCGGGAGACATACCTTGATTCCGGGGCTGCCAGGGTTTCTTCTGTGCAATAAAGTAGGCTGAATCCACCTCTGGAGTTGATGCCTGCAGAACAGCTTTCACTTGGGGCAGCGTGGGGCATTCTTTCATATCATGATTCAGCTCGCACAATTGACATACTTGAACTTTGTCAAGGGGGCATTCTTTCAGTGGATGAGTCTTTCTACATCGGGGACAAAACACCCCTAGTGTGAGATCCTCCACTGCCTGTCTTTGCTTGGCCTTCAAGACGTCAATCTCTGAAGAGATAGAGCTCATCATTTCTGTTTTAAAATTTTCAAGAAGATTGCCTATCTCTGCACGTGTAGCTCCCCCATTGGATGACTTCTGAGTTCTGTCGAAGACATCACGTTCCAGGTTATTTCGTTTATGCTGCTTATTATGCCTAGAAGATCCCCTGGAATATCTCTTACATAATTCCACAATTGTCTCAAAAGATTCTTTAGAGATATCCCCCTTTCCTAATAAATTTAGCATGTCTAAACAATCGTCCCTGATTCCTCGAAGCAGGATTATCTTAAGCACATCTAGTCCCATGTTCGTCTGTCCAGCTCTCTGCACATTGTACAGCAACCTCTCTACAAAATCCTCCAAGCTTTCGTCCTCCTTCTGTACCATTTTGAATAACTCCTCCCTCTTGTCCCTGGTGTTGCAATATTCTTGATATTTTTCCAGGAACACTTGCTTCATCTTGTTCCAATTAGCAACAGTTCCTCCCCCAAGGCTCATGAACCAACGTAATGCATTGTCCTTCAGGGTGGCAGGAAAAAGCTTCAACTTTTGAGCATCTGTGACATAATCATAGCTGCGACAGAGGATATCGAATTCAAACAGGAATTCGTCTGGATCTTCTGCCGCCCTGCCATGGAAGCGGGGTAACACCGACGGTGAGATGTTTTTCATAGGAGCTGTCCCCTCGAGCTGCTGTATTGGGAATTGCAATGTAGCCATAGTTTCTGGCGGGGAATTATCTTCATGATGGTATTGTACCACTGCTTCTTCCTCTTCATTCTCATGTCTGTTATTCATCTTTTCTTCTGTATCTTCTCCTTCGTTTGTTCCTTTATCCCTTACCTCAGTTGTAACAGCTGCGTATTGTTCGGATGTAACAGCTGCGTATTCTTCGGTTGCAGCAGCTGCGTATTCTTCGGTTGTAGCAGCTGCGTATTCTTCAGTTGCAACAGCCGAATCAGCTGTTCCTTCTTTAGCAGGAGTATATGCAGAAATCACCGCTGCTCCTGTATCTTCCACTGTAGATCCTGATGCTAACGCTCCAGGATCAGTAGGGCCTCTTTTGATAGGAGTCCCCTGTTGACGAGATCTGACAGCTGAATCAGTTTTGTCAACAAGGTCGTCAATGAATGTTCTTCTGCCCAGCGGTGGACCTCGACCACGACCCGAACCACCTGTACTGTTAGTAATTTGTGGGGTTTTGGGGGTCGGGAGGTGATCGCGTTTTACCCCCCTCGTATTCATGCGAAGCAGATCATTTCAAAAACAACCAAAAGACTGACTGAAAGCAATTATCAGATACAACTAATGACTAGTGTTTAATTTTTATCCTTCCCCGGCAACGGCGCCAAAATGTCAAGCACTCTAATTGCAGATAATTAAATATCAACACACAGAGCGTATGAAATTTATTGTCAACCCGAGAAAGTCTTTTTATTTCAAAGGACAAGTGCACAATATATGCTTAAACACAAACCATTAGAAGTGAATACTTTTATCTTCTATCATCTATGTTCATCCCAAGAATCTACGCAACCCCAATTGCCTTCTAACTGCTGTACTACAATCCTTTTCTATTATGCATCAAGCAGAACGAATATCAGATCTAATCAACGATTGCAGGAAGGAAATCTCAATTGCATTCTAAAAGAATCAACTGTCTAATGAAATCAAGCTGGGAATCATGAAGCATGACCTGAACATTACTCTAGAATTTAATAAGGGAGATTGAAGCAACTATTCTAAGATGCTGAATTGCAAAATATAAATCAATCAACACATAACAGGAAAGCTAATTCGTAGGAGCTTCTGGGATTACGTTTCAGCTGCAGGATGAGCACAACAGTGTGAACAGAAATTGAATTACATAAAACAAACCTGACTCAGTCGACTGTTATTGATACCATTCACCAATCTCACAAATAAATCATTTACTGAGAAATCCACACAATGAATATTGCTGCTGCGTACAAAAGAAAGATCAAATCATCACACAACAGAAAGATGAAATCCTAAATTAACACAGCAATCTCTGTGGAAGACGGGCCCAGTCTTCACACAGAGACGCTGGTTGAACAACACTCTCTTTAACTCAGAAGCAACTCCTTATATTAACAGAAGGATGAGTACACAGTTTCGGCTTCACTGCTAATACAAGATGAATTAATTCATTGCTGTCCAACCCCTCGATCGAGATAATACCACATATTTATACATACAGTTGCAACATCAAAAACCTATAATTGGGCAGCCATGAAGATCTATGATCTTCAGGCGCCCTAAATAATCTAGCTGTTACAATGCGTGGCAGAACTGAAATATCCAAATATGAGAGGAGTTATCAACTGTCCCAAGAGTGGCGGTCCTTCCAGCTCACAGCTGGATTCGAGCAGCGACATACTTAAGATAGAACTTTATGTTACAGCTGCCCTGCCACGACTGTGCCTTGATTGACGATTTGAGCCCCAAGGAACCTTCCTTAAGCAATGGACGTCCCTTCCTCCGTGACTTGTTCAGCTCCGATCTTCCTGCGGTCTATTTATCTTACTACCTTCATAATTTGCATCATGTTAGCACGAATTAAGAGATGCACAGCTTAAATCATCACAATCATAAGTATTAATACAATAAAACAATAATCGGCCATACCTTGGTAATTTGGGGAATATATAAGGACAATAAGTTGAATTGCCAAGGTAATTGGTGTAAGACAAGGTAAGGGACAGTGATAAATGATGGTCAAAAAGGGCCAATTCTGGGCTCAACATAATCCACGTTGATGGTGATGATAAGGGCGAGCATTGTTCATTATTTAAACTGCTATCATTGGTGTATATGACTTGTCTATAATCATTATGGATATGGTTGGAATGATCAAATGAACCACATAGAATGCTTATCTATCATGGTTCTAGGTAGTCTATACAAACTATTTCACGGTTTCACCCATTATAGACAAACTAAACACAAGTATCATGGCATTTCTAAGAGGTGAATATTACTCGCAACACCAATCATGACATTAGCAAGAGGTAAATATTCTCGATACCAATCACGACATTTCTTGATGGGAATGTTTGTTGATGAAAAGTTTCCAAGAAACATGAACGTATGCATATTTTATCTTACGATTGATTATATCTTGCAAAGATAGAAATATCAAACAAAAAAATTGGTTCTAAGTGCAAGATTAACCATTGTAATATCAAAGTTAGTTGAACCTAATAAGTGTATGACATTGTGATCACCTTGGTCACTACCTCTCAAACATTTTAGAATAAATGCTTACCATCTCTAATGCCAAACCAATTAATATTAGGAGAGTGCTAATAATCATTACCAAGGGGCATCATAAGTGATAACGTATAGATAGAAGTAATGACAATTGAATTGCTTTAACACCAAACATATGATTATAGGCATATGCATATAATCCTTATGACAAGTAATAAAACTATAACCAAGCAGGAAAATAAATAATTTGTAGATTATCAATTTTAATTTTCCTTAGGGATCCCTTGAGATATATATGAGCTTAACACTACAAGAGATGATAAGCATGGTATAAAAACAAGAAACTCCTCAAAATGCACCATGCTAGAGTCTAGAACTCATACGAATGAGAAGAGGATATTATAGCACTGGCATCTTAATAGTTATGTTATTGTTGTTGAGGAAGCTTGTTATCTTAGTTAATCAATTTACAAATTGATGGGGTAACCTTACCTGGAATGGTAAGAAATTCTTGCATCCAGACTTTCCATGTACCTGAAACCATATATACTTCAACATTGACCAAAGCATTGACTATAGAATTACAATGTGGAAAAACATTAGAAGTTTGCATAATTGCAAAATGTTGAAGTAAATGGTGGAGGCCATGAAGGGGTGCAAAGAGTCCCCATTTACACGAACAAATACAAGATCTCTATGCTTGAATAAGTTAGTCCAATTTATTTATGAGTTGTAAGTCAACCTTGATGAGTAGAAATTTAAGTGCCAATAACTAATCTTTTCTAAGGTTAAAATGAAGAACAAGAATTTTGGCATGATTTTGGGTTATGATGTCAATATTATTTCCCTAACGCTAATCTAGCTTAAATGGGTATACCACAATGAGCCCCATCAAAATTGAGATTAAGATAGGGGTCAATGGGAGCTGTCCATGGAATATTGGTTGTCACAAATATGGGGTCATTGATAAAAGTAGTGTTAAAAGAATGGATTGACATTACCTAAAATGCAACTCTACTTGCACTCATGGAAAGCCCTATTACATCCTCAAGAAAAGGGGTGAAGCCTCTATGATGCATGAGCATCTAGATCTAGATGCAAGATTAACATATGTGGTACAAGATATAATGAATGAGATGTGCATGTAGGATGTGATACAAGAATGAATGTGCAAGGGAGTTGGTGCACAAATGATGTAGTGACAACATAACTAAGAACATTATGTAGTGCATGCAAAAGAGGAGTATGAAACATTGAGCACATTTAGGAGTTGAAGGGATTTTGATGTGACAATGAGATCATGCCAATATTAAAGGAAGATGTTGGGAAATTCCATTGGGTAGTTAAAGAGGTTGGAAGACCAGAGGTAGAAGGTGATGCAAATAAAGCATTGTAGTAGGGAAGAGAGCAGGTTGATCCTGCATAGAATGAGGTAGTTGTAAAAGAGAATAAGTTGGCACCAAGGGAAAGTAGGAAGGAGCAATCCATGAGATAGAACAAGTTGTACCAGAGCCAAGGAAGTGGCATTTGAGTGGTTGGATGCCCAAGGCTGAGGCATATAACAATGAAGCATTGAACATATTTAGGAATCAAATGGATTTCAATGCGACAAGGATGCCAT
This sequence comes from Larix kaempferi, assembly GCA_027924585.1. NCBI lineage: Eukaryota > Viridiplantae > Streptophyta > Pinopsida > Pinales > Pinaceae > Larix > Larix kaempferi. Next base: position 10,485,548 of record BSBM01000343.1, on the reverse strand, counting down.
GCCAAGAAAGGAAGACGTTAGACAATTCCATTGGATAGTTGAAGAGGTTGGGATATTAGAATTAGAAGGTGATGCAATTCAAACACCATAGCAGAAGAGAGCAAACTAGTCATGCATATGACAGTTTTTTCTAAAAGAAAATAAGTTAGCATTAAGGGAAAGAAGTAAAGAATGATCCATGAGATAAAACAAGTTACAACAATGATAAAAAAAAGCTTAGCAAAAAATGATTTACCAATTTCCATTTTTTTCTAAAATTATAACCGAAACTCACATAATAAAATATTTTTATTTTTGAAAATTACTGCAGCATAGAACAAAATTGTCATGACAGAAGCGTTACCCAACAGCAACAGGTAGGCGCTAGAAGGAGGGCTTGAACCTCCGACCTTGTGGTTAACAGCCACACGCTCTAACCAACTGAGCTATTCCAGCCATGCATTCATTTAACATTTATAGAGAATGTAAGTCACGTCCCCAGCTGATCCAAACTGGACTGAACCACAACGGATACATTCAACACTCGTATACGTATCATAAACGTGTTTGAGAGGCACTTAGCGAAGGATCAAATTAATCGTGTAGCAAATCATCTCTTTGAGTGTTTTTTTATTTTCAACTTTTAAGTTTTGATCTAAAATTGTAGTATGGAATTGCTTTAATAAAAGGGATTGAAAAATTCATATAGAGTCAAAATTTTCTAATTGCAAAATTTTATTATCAAAATTGCATCCTTTTATCAAATAATTTTTTAATGATTTCGAATAGAAAGGTTGTTTGCTATATAATTTGATGGTTTTTTTAATTAAGATAATTTCAAGTTTCACTAATTATACAACATATATAGATATGCTTAGCTTGTCTATATGTCAGTGCGTATAACAATACATTATCAGTTTTTTTAAATAATTGATATAATCGTGTGTTGGATTGGATCCATGGATTGAGTCCCTCTCAGAGGTCTATGGCAACTTTCCCTCAATCAGGAGTAAGTCTCCTTTGAGGGACAAACTCAACGTATAGATGAATTCAATATGAGTATTAAACAAGATACTATTTTTATTGATAGAAATTTAACCTATAGGGTTGTATGTGGAGTTATAATGATGCATGCATAATACAAGGGATCAAATTCAAGCTGATTTCTTGTGGATATGGGCCTTTAACTAAAATGTTACAGAGTGCCCCATCTCTTATTGATATCCAAGGAAGCATAAAGATCCTACCAAACTGAAATGATGAATTTGCAAAGAACAAAGAGGTGGTTGATTGATTCATTCTCTTGTTTGCACAAATTAAATCTACCTAGGCCAATCCAGCCTCTTCTCATTAAATTATTCCACGTAAGCAAGCAATGGTCTAAGCATCACAAAAAAATCATTTCATTTTTAAGGGAATATGCCACCTCCAAAGCTTACAAATCCACCATTTAGTCTCTTTAGATGAGTGATGCATAATGATAGCATCATATGCTTCCTTTGTAGTTACCTGTCCAAAAGATTTATTCTAATTACTTATTTTTGCTTACTATAGGGTATGTAGGTTGCTTATTTGTCCTTATTTTATCATATGCAGGTCTCTTATTTTTCGTTAGGCTCTTTCAATTTTAAAAATAAAATAAAAAATGTTTTTATAATTGCCTTGAAAATAGATACATTATAACTCCATTTTGTTGCTGGGATTTGAATCCGGGTCACCTAGGTGAAACTAGGTATCCTAACCAGACTAGACGACAACAGAGATGTTTCAAACCTTATCATTTTAAACTACGGAAATATTAATAAATAAATATGTTAAAAAGGCATTCAGTCAACATCCTCATCGTCTTCTTGGTGTTGCTCAACATAGTGACACCTCTTGAATAGACTCCATGTATTTGGCAGGTAGAGATAATAGCTTGAGAGCCAAATTGGGTTGAAAAAAATGGAAAATCAAATGTTGCACATCAAGAAACAAATGCACCATATCATTGCCTCCCAAAGCATTAATCGTAAGGGAGGCAATAAAATCCTTTGTATGAGGCAAAGAATATGTAACAATTGAGACAGTGGGGAAGAATCTCAATTAAAAAATTGAAATCTTTAGATTGAAATTTTGTTACTTTCGATTTGATTCGGGTAGATATGATTAAATTTGATAATGGGTTAGGGTGAAATAAGTCTCAATTATAATTAAAAATAAGAGGTGTTAATATTTAAAAAACCAAGTGTCATGCTATTTTGTACATCATTCAATGTTCCTTGTCCAATGATTAACTGAGTATCTTTGCACATGTGATGGAAGTTGCAAGACCCTAATTTCGCTAAGTGCATATTGTGTGGGTAATCCATGTTGATGATGATGAAAAGGGAGAGCATTATTCATTCCTCACACTGCCATCATTGGTGCATATGACTTGCCTAGAATCATGATGGACATGGTTGGAATTATCAAATGGATTGCATAAAATGCTTGTCCATCATGGTTCTAGGTAGTCCGTACAAACCATTTCAAATTTGCATCCATTCTAGACAAACTAAACACAAGTATCATGACATTTCCAAGAGGTGAATACTACTCACAACACTAATCATGACATTTGCAAGAGGTAAATGCTCTCCATACCAATCATGGCATTTCTTGATTGAAATGTTTGTCAATGAAAATTTCCCAAGAAAAGTGAAGGTATGCATATTTTAAGCAATGAATATCTTATGATTGATTGTATCTTGCAAATATTGAAATATCAAACAACAAAACATGTCCTAAGTGCAAGCTTGATAGTTACAATATCAAACTTAGTTAAACCTAATAAGTGTATGAAATTGTGGTCACCTTAATCATTGCCAGTTAATCAATCTAGAATAAATGCTTACCATCTCCATTGTCAAACCAATTAATATTAAGAGAGGACTAATAGTCATTCCTAAAGGGCATTATAGTAATCATTCCCAGGGGGCATCATAGGTGATAACATATGGATAGAAGTAATGGATATTGAATTTCTTTAACACCAAACATTTGATTATAAGCATATGCATAAATGTTATGACAAGTAATAGAACTATAGCCAAGTACTCAAGCAAATAATAAATACTAAAAACTAAAATTAAAATATAAAATAGAACATATTAAAAAAACTACATGTAATAGTAATAATGCAATAGTAATAAGGCACATTATTTTTTGTTCTAATGATGGTAAATTCTTATTTTCTATGATTCACAATTTTTTTGTTGTTGGAGGGATGGTAAATTTATAAGAATTTGAAAAAGTATTTTAAATTTTTTTCTTAAATATTTTTTTTAGTAGTTGGTCATGCTATGGAGTTTTATATTTTATTGTACCAATATGAATTCTATCTGAATTCGGTTCTGTCAAAATTCGTAAATAAATGGTTCACTATACTCAACCCGTATCATCTCGAATGTTCGTCGTATTTTTAACCTGGTTCGAATTTCCGTACAACAACTACCAATACGACCGTATTTTTCTACTATACTATGACATCATGTGCACATGTTCTTCATCCTTGCCTTCATATTACATTATAAAAGTTAATATTCTAACTATATTAAGAATTCGCATAGTTAATATTTAATACATGATTTTCCCAACTTGAAATATTTTTATGGGACCCACAAATCGAGTTTGATCCAACATTAGTGAGAGCTATCTTTATTTCAAAAAAATATATATATCATCATAAATCTGCTATTTATAGAATATTCGTATTTTTATTTGTTTTATTTACTTTTATTTCTAATGGAAAAAATGGGTATTTCACTTCTCCAAATAGCTCTCATATAGTGTAAATAAATATTCCATATTCCATTAACTATCACAACCCTTAAAACTATGAGAATGCAATAATTCTCTAAGCTTTTGGTTCTATCACAAGCTAATGATTAATTAGCATTGGTATATTTCTTTGCTTAACTATCACAACTCTTAAAACTATGAGAATGCAATAATTCTCTAAGCTTTCGGTTCTATCACAAGCTAATGATTCATTAGCATTGGTATATTTCTTTGCTGGCCTCTTTCTTATTCTTAATCTTTTCAATAATATTGTTTATTAAAAAGTTTTATTTAACAAAATGATGCAAATATATTTTTACATTTTGTATATACATATTTTGGACATTTTCCCTGCTTCATGTTGATGAGGAAATCATACCCCAACCCAAAATGAAACAATAACCAAAAGTACTCTTCTAAATATCGACATCTTTAGCCCAATATGAATCTACAAATCCATGTAGGAGTAACTCTCCATCTCTAGAATACTTCGTGGCATGCTAGATTGTGCCTATCAAATACTCCATGCATATGCATACTAACTTTCCAATGTTATACGTGATCCTCAATCATAAATTTGCTCAATTCATTCATTGAATAATAAATATTTGATCACACTATTCACCAAGCACATCAAGACCTAATCAATTTCCTATACAAAGTAGGATCAACAAAATTAGTGTTTTCAACACAACAAGTTAATTTAAGGTTTGGTACCATAGCTGTAACCAAGATTCTACACTGATACATTGAGATCTCTGAAAAAATTCCACAATATACTTCCCTTTCCAAAGGAATATTTACATGCACCTTTCCATACCTCCAAACCCAAAAAATATTGCAGAAGACCGATGCCTTTCATATCATATTTGTGGGCTAGTTTATGCTTGACCCACACAATGAGTTTCTTACCACTCACTGTAATAATTAATACAAAACCAAGACAAGTAGATCATTCTCATTATACAAATGATAAATATTTGAATCTACACGAGTTTTAGAGGAGCCTAGATTTAACAAGTACTCATATATCTTAGAGTACCAAGCTTATGGAGCCTACTTCAACCAATAAAATGCCTTCTTCAATCTACACACATGGACATCTCACCCATGCACCTAAAACCCTCTCAATTGATTTATGTGTACTTTTTCTTCAACCATTCCATTTAGAAATGGAGTCTTTATATCCATTTAGTAAAATTTCCAACCAAAACAAGATGAAATAGACATGATGGAGTCAATTCTTGCTAGCTTATTCAGTTAAGGTGTGGGTTTCGTTAGCAGGGTGACCCGAGTTCAATTCCCCTTAGGGGTGAGCTAGTTGGGAGGAGACACCCCAAATCCAACTAGTTGAGGGTTGGTGTGGCTCAGGCCGGGTGAGATCCCTGGGTGGTTTTGACAGCTTAGATGCCCGGGTCATGGTTTCTTAGACCAAAGGCCACTCCTACAAGTCAGGGAGATTCTAGAAAATAGAAAAACAAAAAATAGACATGATGGTACGTAATACAACTAGCAATAACAACAAAGGTTTCATCATAATTGACTCCATCTTTCTGAGAGAACTCTCTTGCTACAACTTTGGCCTTGAACTTCTCGATGCTTACACCAAAAACATGTTTTATCTGTACATTAATAGAGAATCAATCACTAACTTCTCGATTGGTCTTGGAACATTCTCTCACACATCATTCTTGACTACAGTTTTGTACTCCATCATGACATCTTGCATTACTTGCTTAGCATTTGCCTCAAAGCTAGAAATCTTTTTTTAAGAATGGAAGACATTAATGCAACAAAAGTAGTAAACATTTTATGGGTATGTTCACCACTATATTACATTGTGTTGGAACATAGATCTAGTAAGATTTGGAATTTGTTATGTGGTTAACAAAAACACACTTGATACTAGAGGGTTCCATCTTAGGCCTCTTCTCATTCAGAACATGAATATTGACAAGACAACCAAATACAAAATAGTGTGATACCTTAATTTTTTCACCGGTCAAAGCTTCTCTAATGTATTATCCTTCAAAAAATTGTGAGGGAATGTCACATGAATCTATTAGGAATGTAGATTGCGGTATTGCACATCCCCCCCTTCCCCCCAACGAAAAAAGAAGAAGACACATGGGCACATCTATATTGTCAAGCAGGTCTTTTACAATTTTCAATGATGAATTAGTTCTTCCTCTTTGCAACCCCATTTTGTTGTGGGTTGTAGGAAACTAATAGCACTCTCTTAATTCCTACATTCTTACAACAAGCATTACACTCTTTGGGGTCTACTATCTCACATTGTCATTCTGAACACTTTGATTTTCTTCCCTATCTAGTTCTCAACCAAGGCCTTGAACTTTCTGAACTTGCTAAACACTTCACCTTGAGCCTTCAAAAAATAAATCCAAGTTTTAGGTTGTGAGGTATCATCAGTGAAGGAAACATTACAACTGGTACTTCTTAATGAGGAAGGTGACATAGGTCCACATGCATTTGAATGTATCAAGTCAAAAATCTCTCTTGACTTCTTCTCATTGGATATAACATAGTTTTAGAATATTTCTTGATTGTGCATCCCTTGCACACTCTAATGTTATCAATATTGAAGGTTGGCAATCCCTACATCATATCCTTCATAAAATGAATGGCTATGTAGTGCAAGTGTCCAAAGCGCTTATGGCTCATCTTACCCATCTTCCCACCATCATGTACTAGTGACTATAGCCTATTGATTCACTAGATCAACATGTAGCTTATAGATACCTCCTTCTTGCACACCTATGTCCAAAATATGACTACTTTGGCTATAATATTTTATGATGCATGATTAATCATCAAGCTCAACTTCACATTTCTTATATGTGATAGAAAAATTTAAAGAATATTTTTTGTTAAATTGGGAAAAATAGAACATAACCTAGAGGGCTTGTGTAAAGATATGGTTTCCATTCTTGTCACTAGAATGGAAAATAAAAAACAAGATGAACTCCACTTGCATGCATGCTTCTTGCTACTTAAACTTGGTGAAGATATTCCAATTAATGGTCATGGGACACGATGCTCCACTATCCACATACCAATGAACACCCTAAGTTGTATTGGTGGATAAACAAGAAACCATGGAGAAGGATGTCTCCAACTTTGATGCCAAATCATTTGCCACATCATCTACAATCCTTGCAAAGTGATTTTGTTGATTCTTTCCTCGTTTCTTCCATAGACATTGGATTGCATAATGTCCCTTATTGCGACATTGGAAATATGTCACATGGGTAATTAAATTTTTCTTCTTAGAATGATCGATAAACAAATCTCATCTTTCTTACCCTTCTTTGGTCTTCCTTTCTTCTTCAATTCCCCTTCCTTCATCCTCCACATGAGTGCAATATTTTAGGCTTCCTCTGTTAATGTTTATGGCAGCATAACCAGGATCACTAAAAGAATGGAAAAGCACAGAAACAAAATGAATGTGGAGCTCATTTAACCATGATGATAAGAACAATCATCTCCTAACCATAGAAAAAGCTATTTGTCTCCCCCGAGCTCAAACCTTCCAATAGAGAATGATGTACATCCAGATAGTAGTAGCACAAACCCAAGAAAACAAGAGAAAAAATTCTCCAATAGTGGAGAACCCCAAAAATTCAGTCTCCTAGTTGCAATAGTGAACCTCTCTTGGCTAGAGCGAACTTGATTGAGTGAATGACCAAATGAGAGGTTGAAATTTATGTTTATACACATCAAAAGGTGAATTTTTCCCTTATTGGGCCGACCTAACTTTCCATAACTGAGCCGACCTGACTAGGGTAGTTCTTCCCATTATTTGGGGCAGATTGCCCACTATTTTGGGGCATTTTACCCACTGGGACGACTTGTATTGGGAGAATACAAAAATCCACATTAATGAATCTTTTCTTTGTGATATCATCCCAAGGTTTACATTGATTCTTTCAAGGGTTTTACATGATCAAATACATTGATATCTTGTCCCATAGGAGGTACAAGAATAACTTTCGAAGTTGCACTATTTCTAACACTCTCTCTCAACAAGGAAGGTATTCTTTGGACACTGTATTCTAATCTTATTCTTTCTTTGGTGGACCTCTGAGGTGATTCACCACATAGATACTACTCCAACACCCCCTCTCAACTAGGGAGGTATCATCAGTATTATCATACTGAAACACATATGGATATCATATGTACAGCACAGTTATCTCTAAATTCTCTATATCATAAGGAAGGTCTTCCAACACAATCTCAATATGTCGAGAAGTGTCAACAAATCAATCTTTGTGCATATTCTCAATCTAGTCCATAAGAGAACATGCAATAGCTCCATGACTCTTCCCTATCCATAGGGGAGTCACTCGTGCCTCAGCCCAACAACTCTACATAGCCCATCGAAGAGTCAATCATGCATCAATATAATGTGCCACGGCTCAACCCAATCCATCGGGCACCGACATCATCAACACTCCCTCTTAGATAGAGAGGTATCATCACGTCGGAACACATTTGATCATCTCATCTAAACACGTATTATCATCATATCAGAACACATCCGATCATCTTGTCTCAGCACGTATGATCATCACATCAGAATACATATTGCTATCATAAGAAGGTCCATTCCCACATAGGGATACACTCCACAAAGTAGTACTCTCCACAAAGGAGAACGTTCCACAAAGGAACCATCCACAAAGAAACACGTTCCACAAAGGAACCATCCCACAAAGAGACACACTCCACAAAGGAGAATGTTCCACGAAGGAACCATCCCACAAAGGGACCCACTCCACAAAGGAGCATGTTCCACAAAGGAACCATCCCACAAAGAGATACACTCCATGAAGGAGCACGTTCCACAAAGGAACCATCCCACAAAGAGATACACTCCATGAAGGAGCACGTTCCACAAAGGAACCATCCCACAAAGGGACCCACTCCACAAAGGAGTACATTCCACAAAGGAACCATCCCACAAAGAGACACACTCCACAAAGGAGCACGTTACATAAAGGGACCCAGTCCACAAAGGAACCATCCCACACAGGGACCCACTCCACAAAGGAATATGTTCCACAAAGGAACCATCCCACACAGGGACACACTCCATAAATGAGTCAGACACAAGTCTCGGCTTGTGCCTCATCAACAAACACACTAGTCATCAATCTCCCTCCCTAAGGAAGGGAATCTACACAACTCCAAGACTTCATTCTGGACAAGGGCTTGGTAAGGATATCTACAATCTGCTCATTTGCAGAGATATATTGTAGCTTCACTGCTCCCTTCTATCACATAATATTGATGTCACATCGAGCTCATGACCATACAAATATGCAAGCAGCTTCCAAAGCCATACTTCTTCCTTAGTAGCTGCACTAGTTATGATGTACTCTTCCTTGGCTGTACTGATTGCCACATAATTCTGTTTCTCGCTGATTCAAGAAACCATAGATGATCTAAAGCTAAAACAACACCCATAGGTGCTCCTTCTTTCAACCACACTACTGTCCCAATCTAAATCTGTGAAGCCTACTAGTTTCACTCCATTTTCTTAGGCATATCTCAATCCATAACCAATAGTACCGTGAATATATCTCTGGATAGAAAATATCTATCATGGTATTAACCAGGTACAAGAAGGAGCCACTCAATTAACAGTACTTGGTGGGATATACTAAATCCGAAGATATGGCAGAAGCAAGTAACTTCTTCAAATTTGCTTCCATAGGTGTAGCCATGGACTTATAGTCTATCATACCAAATCTGCGCAAGATATCAATGGTATACTTCCCTTGTATAAGGAATATCTCATCAGGTCCTTTCCACACCTCTAAGCCCAAGAAATACTGCATCAACCCCCAGGTCACTCATTTCAAATTCACGGATCATCTCCCTCTGTGCTGCAGACTCCCTTTGCAACTCTGCCTCTTGCTCTCAATCGCCAATCTCCATATGAGATCCTTTGGACCTGTGGGCTATGGGTTCACATATGACTGAATGTGCATCGGTAATCATCACTTGTTCTTCAGAACAAGTCTCATCATCCTTCTCTTGTAGGTCATGGCACATGATCTTTCCTACAAGTCAGATTCAGTAAAATAGTTAGTAATATTGCATGATCATGAAATTCAATCAACTTGTATTGACATTTTAATGCAATGACAATTTCTTATGCACAATTATGTAACCAACTTAGCCAATGATTCAATCACAACACCCATCCAAATGGATGATGTGCAACATTTTAGTCTACTTACTCACCATATGCATGATACGCACTACATGAGCCTACATCTTTGTCAATCATATATAGGTGCATAATAGAAAACTATATAAGTATAATGCACAATTTCATAATCATATGACAAAGACTTAAAAAAATATTAAATATTTTTCTTTTGTTTGTTTATGTGGACTCCCACTTGATCTCTATCAGTGACACTTTCATCAACAACTGTTAGTTGATCTATGATTTGGGAAATCTTCAAGAAATAAGAAGAAACTGAATCATCTTTTGTAAACTTCACTTGACAAGGTTGATCTTTTAGAGATAAAATTATGCCAGGATTCTCATTCTCATATAGATTCTTCAAGGCATCATACATCTTCTTGGTTGAATCTTGGCTTGCAATGAGAGGTACAAGAAGATATTTTACTAAGTCCATCAATATCCTCATAGTTGTGGCTTCATTCTTCTTGAATCTTGATTTCTCTCTAACTCCCTCTAGTTCTGGAATATTTCTGAGTATGTGATCCTTGAGATCATGTTAATTTAGGAGCATGAGCATTCTGATTTTCCAAGATCGAAATTTTGAGACTCCCTCTAATCTATCTTCTACTATGAGTCCAACAACCATCTTGATTGAAGATTGAAAAGTTGAAACCTGTCTCAGAAACTCTAGCAGGAGAGGGTCGAAAAATGAAGTTTGGAATCTTGCAAAAATGACTCCATAGATAGATGCACCCTATCAAGGAGAGTTGAGATAATGTAGTATCGATCCAAATTTGTGGTCCGGACAACACAAAACTTGAAATCCTAATTTTTGCAGTAACTACATCAGTTGCTGAATTAGGTCAAAAATGAAACTTCTCAGAACTAGTATTTTCCTTCACCAAAAGATGCGCCTTCCCTAGGGTGAAATTTTCAATGCACTTTTCAATCCAAACTGAGAGGGGAAGGTCCCAAAATGTGAAACCCTGGTTTCTTGTCCCCAGCAGAAATTAGGTCAAATTTGAAAGTTCTTTGAATGAAAATCTTCCTCCATAGATAACTACGCCTTCCCAGGGCGGATTGAGTAGAGGTATTTTCGGATCAATTATGTGGTTGGAAACCCTAAACTCATGAAGCCCTAATTTTCTGGCACTTGTCTCTTTTAGCAGTGCTATGATACCATGTTAACGTTTATAGCTGCATAACTAAGATCACTAAAAGAATGGAAAAGCACAAAAAAAAAATGAATGTGGAGCTCGTTTAGCCATGATGATAAGAACAATCATCTCCCAAACATATACAAAGTTATTTGCCTCCCCTGAGCTCAGACCTTCTAATAGAGAATGATGTACATCCAGATAGTAGTAGCGCAAACCCAAGAAAACAAGAGAAAAACTTCTCCAATAGTGGAGAACCCCGAAAATTCAGTCTCTTAGCTACAGTAGCGAACTTCTCTTGGCTAGAGCAAACTTGCTTGAGTGAATGACCAAATGAGAGGTCAAAATTTCTATTTATACACATCAAAAGGTGACTTTTTCCCTTACTGGGTCGAACTAACTTTCCCTAACTGGGGCAGTTCTACCCATTGTTTGGGGCAAACTTCCCATTGTTTGGGGAAAACTTCCCAGTTTTTTTGGGCAATTTACCCACTGGGACGTCTTGTCTTGGGGGAATACTAAAATCCACATTAATGAATCTTTTCTTTGTGATTTCATCCTAAGGTTTACATTGATTCTTTCAATGGTTTTACATGATCAAATACATTGATATCTTGTCCCGTAGGAGGTACAAGAATAACTTCTGAAGTTGCACTATTTCCAACATCCTCCACTATGCCTGAAATAGTTTCTAGGTTGGTCTCCTCCTGAATAAAATTATTTCATAATTTCTCAAAAGTGGGCATTTGGGTCTAGCACTCCTCGTGAGTTTCATGACATGGGTTAAACCACTCTCGTGGATCCTAAATTTGGCAATTGCAGCAAATATTAATGCCTGTTGGTTTTGGTCTAACGACAATCATGCTCCAACAAATGGTATCAGAGCTATCCCATCTTCTTCTCCAATTATTACACACCCCAATGCATTTTACCACTCTTGTATATACATAGAATTTTAAGTATCTATCTATTTAATTAACTACACCGACCATATGTGCTTATTTTCCTATTGTAGCAATAACGAAAGGCCTCAGGGCTGACCCATTCATTCACAATGTGGGTAATATTCACGTCACCCCATTGCTATTAAATTGGAAGCTGACTTGATTATAGATATTTTAACGTGGTTAAAACATATTCTTCATGTCCCATTCATCGCATAAGCCAACATTCATTTTTGGGCACAAATCACGTCCTCACTTTCAACAAAAATGTCCAAAATAACATCTGTAGTTCCATTATCCCTATCTATAGTTTTGGTAGCACTGTCTGTAGTTATGGTAGCATACACTTTCCAAAATTCTCGTAGCTAAACGCATTCTGTTTGTATAGGGGCAGTTACAGGAAATATTGTAGCCAATTCCTATAGCGTGTAATTTTGAGATTTCATAGTGCTAAACAACCCCAAAAAAATAATCACTCCATAATCATTCAGTAAGCACCTTGACAATCTTGACATCAATGACAACACTCCAACAATCTCCTTCAAAAAGTGACCATAGAGAGAGCAAGTAGTCAAATTCTTTCTTCAAGCATTTCAAATGAACCTATTGTTTTAACTATTTGGAAATATGGGTATCTTCCGTTGAGTGAGATTCATCTTGGGTCTTCAATATATATGCTCCAAGTATGACAACATGAAGGAATGATAGGAGCAGTTCCCATCACCACACGTGCACCAAATTGTCCCATATATCTCACCCAATACTCAGAATGGATGGCATTCTGCAGCCTTATCAAATTCATCCTTTTGAATGTTCTCCCATTTTAAATTGTACCAATATTGTTCAATAAGTTCTCCAATGGTTCCATATTCAACTTATCTAGAGCCAACAACTGAGTATTCACAATATCTTCATAACCAATATCTATATCTGTAACAAGAGCTTGAGAAATCATCGTCAATCGTTCATCTTGTATTCGTGCCATATAATGCAATAGCTTACCATAACATCATTTTCATAATCCTTTTGACAATAACAACATTATGATTCACAAAAGAATGACATTGTTAATGCTAAACCAAGGTCAGAAAGACATAATGACAAGCTTGACAATTGTTGCTTCAAATATCATACGAAATGTACTTAGATATTTAGAGTTTAGAGTTGGTATGGATTGTTGTTCATAACTTCATAAATATTTTGTTGAGTTCCCCCCCCCTTTATACAATTATGCTTGTCTTGTAGCTCTCCATCTTTGATATTAATAGAAAGAAATACTTCTCCTGAGCTTGTGTTTTTATCCAGTGACTGGACAAGTGCCTTATTAATCTTCTCTTCTCAGCAAGTGGAACAACAGTTATCTTTGCTTTGTACTTTACCTTATCAAAGGTCGAATTTATGATTACATTCTTATCATCTCCACTGTCATCAACACTCTAATGCTAAGTGCACATTGTTGCTATAGTATTTACAATATATCCTCTTAAATGTATCAGCTATAGAACCTTCCAAAATTATTTCATACTAATCTAATGGTCAAGACATGCTCATAGAGCTATAGTAACAATTGTTGTCATGAAGTCTCATTCAATCGAATGTCATAGACTTCCTTCTTCAACTATTGCATCAACTACTCTTAGGGAAGAATCAAATCACGCTTAATCAAATGCCAAATCAATCCTTAACAATCTTCAATTCTGTAGCAAACTAGAGTGAAGTTCCTGCAAAGCAACAGTCTAAAATACCCTTGAAATATGTGCCACAAATCAGTCCACATTTGCTTGAGAATTTCTCGACTTTGTCCACAAAACACTTCTACAACTTTGCCTTGAAACTTGTGCCAAAATCATCCTCAATTCTGTCCAAAAACAATCCTCAACAAAGTCCAATAAACTTGCAAAATGTGCAATTGGGTTGTCCTCAATCCTTCAACAACTAGGTGTGCCAAAACAATCACTAACATCTATTCTTAACTCTCCTTTATCTCAGTTGAACCTATTATCATTATTATCTATGTAACCAATTATCTGCATACTTTATGATAATCACCATGATGCTCTAGTATTTCTCTACTATTGTTTCTTCCATGGATTTTCTTCTTCAATTGTCGCAACGACTAGTTCATCTTTTGTCATTATTGTAACTATTGATTGGTTGTCTTTTCTTTCATCTCCTTCTCAATCTCATGTTTTTATTCTTTGACCATAGGTTCAAGAGAGTTGTTTCTATCTTCATCATCTTTAATATGGCTTCTTGCAACAATCCTAACATCTTTCTCTTTACTTGTAGAGTTATCATTGTTACTCAACTCTACTGCCCCTATGGATATGTCTTCTAAGAATTCTCCATTCTCATGTTCTCTTTGTTTTTGCTTTATTCTCCAAACCTTCTTATACCCAATACGTTTTTTTTCTTTCATAGGATATTTTACTAAGCTTCTACAAAACTTTGTTATGTGACCATATTTGTGGCAATTGTAGCATTAAACACTATTATCATCCATCAATGGGGCAGATGGATTATAGATTCTATCAAGAACCTTATGAGATACATAGTCATTACTAGGAGCTATGTAGACATCTCTATTTGTCACTTGGTTATTTCTTGCACAAGCTCTGTAATTTATAGCTTTATGACCAAAACAATTGCAAGAATAACAATAACCATAAAAAGGAGTTTTGTATCTAAATGCATGATTCCATCTTGGTGGAATATTCTTCCTGATTTTGTCTTACAAAGAAGGAGTTGTCTTTTGGGGAGAATTATGAACTTTTCTCCTATTGATTTCAACTTCGACATATTTTTCAGCATGACTCTAGTTCTTTTCCTCACTCATCTACTGCAAATAGGTTGAGACTTCTTCTTCAGTTTCAATATTGTAGCCAAGACCAAATTTGTTAGATAGTGACCTTTGGGATCTTATGATCTCATCTAGTATTTCAATGCTCTTCTTGAATTTCATAGTTATGCTTATATGAGAAGATATATTTTCTAATCCTTCTCTTAGAGAGGTAATTTCTACCTCAAGTCTTCCAAACTTTTCTTCCTTCTCTTGTACTTGAAACTTTTTCTCAATGATGAGATTTTCTACATCTTTAATGATATGTGCCATCTTTCTTCTTGAATTTAGATCTTCCTCTTGAAACTTTTGCAACTGTTCTTTTACTGATTGGTTCTCTTTCCCGAGTTTTGTGATCTCATCATAAATAAGTTATGTTATGGGGATTTCTTCATTTTCAAGACCCTTGCTTTTTTTTTATGAGTATTCATCAGAGTTTTTTCAATTTTACTATCTTCTTATGCCATGATGAGTGCTTTATCAGATGAGCTACAAACTTTACTTGCATAAGCACACTTGGAAGAACAATGGCCTACTCTATCACAAATGAAACACTTACTGAGTACATTTTTTAAGTTTGTTTCTTCTCCATCAACAATATGTTC